>ML777416.1:185208-226361 GCA_009831015.1 Picea engelmannii
TATCATCTCTCTTGAAAACTTAAAATGGTATCAGAGCAAGACCAAGACTAACTCCCTCATAGGAGGGTCTGGGAAAATAAGAGAGATAGCTTGTGTTTGGATTCGGTGGGATTGATATGAACAGTGAGAGAGATGGAAGCAATGAAGGAATCGATGTCATGAGTAGTGGCATTTGTGGCTACAAAGTTGGCTCCATGCCCGAAATATGAAGCCATTGACTGTAAATATGGAATCAAAAATGGAAATCCCATCGTCGTATCTCCAAAGTACAATGGATACACCCTCGTCGGAGAAATGCCTTGGGTGTAATAAATATGGAAAACAAAGTGCATGTTATAATTCTTCCCAGGACAGAAGATCTCATAGCCTGGTGCATTTGGTTAGTTCTAGTAATTTCTTTTCCCTTGTGGGATGTGTGGAAGGCATGGAAGAGGAGGGATATTTGGATTCTAGGACATGCTCTTGTTCTTAGCGCCTTTATTATCCAATTGCTCTCTTTTACTGATTATTCACATATCAACGTATATTTAGGCAGCAACTACAAAAAAAATGGTGGTGGCCATTTTGGTTAAAAAATAAGTTGGTGATTGATAGAAGAAGACTTATGATGTTTGTGGTCATGGCTTATTTTCTTCCAAGAATGGCATGTTCAGGATCTACTATGGTGGGGAGCGATCTTATAGCATTGGCATTGAGTATAATACTCAATATTGTCTTTGAGTTTCATTTTGTTTGGAAAGTGAAGAATCCAAATGAATTATTAAGTGCTCCTCCTCTCGAATTTAATCTGGAGACCAAATGATCTAACATAGAATGGTCCATGGTGTCCAACATATCTACATAGAGAAACGTGATGAGGGAGACTTAGAGTTGTGCGCTTTGGAAATCCTTGAAGCTCAGGGCCCCGACAGTGCCCATGATCCTATGCACGTCTACGACTTTCTTTAAAATATCATAGGCCTAGTTTCCTATTGTGGAGTTTTCGAAGTTGGTGGAGATATCATGATACCAAAATGCAACCTCTACAGAAATTTGTGAGACATTTCCATTGAGCTTCCAAAATGGTGGAACTGCCAAGTAGAAGGATCCACCAAAGTGTTGTATTTTAAGCGATTTATTTAATCGATGGTTTCAATGGTAAAATTGGGTCTCATTGTGCACAACCTTTTTAGCGACCATGTCTCATCTATCCGAGGCGAGGATAATTGAGATAAGGAATCTACGTGGTGAGTTGGTAAAATATTAAAATTAAAACATTGAATAACAATGTGAAAACTCATATTTTTTGGAAACAATTGATGAAAATGGTTGGCTGTGTGCTGAAACCCTAGAGCCTCCTTCTCATGCTACAACTGTGCCATGGCCGCTCAAGGAGGAGGGGGGCCTCCAGCCAACCCCTCTCCTACCACCGCATTCCACAAACTCATTGAAGCTTGCAGAAAGAAGCACCAAACTGACGCCCCTCCAAGCTTCGTAAAGAAACTCGATTCAATTACTGAGGTCGAACTCCCACCGGATCAGCCTATGAAGGTCGTGTTATCCCTTTCAGAGCGAGGAATGGTAGGGAAATTCATGGGACTCTGGCCCTCAGCCCGATCCATGGACAAATGGATACAAAGGAATTGGCGACCACTAATAAAGAATAGTGTAACCTGCTACGCAATCGGAAGGGTTTTTTTTTATCTTTGAGTTTATTTCCCAGGAGGACAAAGATCTCATTTTTAGGAACGGCTCGTATTTCATTGGCACCCAAGGGATGTATCTAAATCGCTGGACACCAAGCTTTGATCTAGCCTCAGAAGTCCCCAAATATGTCCCAGTCTGGGTCAGATTGTTGAACCTACCAATCCACAGCTGGAATCCCACCTCTCTTCAGGTGATAGGCAACGGGTTGGGCCATTACATAGACAAAGCGGATCTGAAGGATCAATACTCCTATGCATGAATCTATGTGGAAGTATATCTAGAGGTAGGCCTGCCAGAAGCTTTAAAGATAAAAGTAGGAAACTGGTTCCACTATCAGAAACTGGATTATGAGCAACTTCCATTCAAGTGTAGAGGATGTTATGAATACGGCCATTTCATGAGAAACTACCCTAAAGATCAAGCAGCGGAAAAAGCAGGAGAAGAAGGTTGGAAACAACCAAGAAGAGGACGAACCAGATTCAAATCCAAAGGCCCAAGAATGGAAAGAGGAAGCCCGACCAAAAGCAAAGACCAAAGCAATAAGGACGACAAAGGAGAAGAAAACTCATTCAGGATACTAGTTCAAGATGAACTGGAAGGAAAAGGAGAAGAGAATGGGCAAGAAGAGATCCAAACGCAAGAAACAAATGGCAACCAGATCCAAGAAGTCGAAGGGAACCAAGGATCAACAGAAGAAGAAGAACAATGAATCTCCTCCCCAATAAAGGAAGTAAGCCCCAGAATAGAGGAAGGGGAAGTATCATCAGAAAGTGAGGAAGAAGATCCCACAAATATTAGAGCCACACCAAAGAAAATAGGAAGAGGAAAAAAATCTAAAAAAGAAGAAAGAGACAAAGAAACCTATAGAGATGTCCTAAAAGGATCACAGCCAACAATCAGGCAGCTGATAAGTGTAAGGCGAACAAGGAAGCACTCCAAGGCCCCCCAAGGAGGCTAATCTTCCCCCCAATGACACTAATGAAAATAACCTCCTAGAACTGTAGAGGTTTCGAAAGCGTCATAAGAACCTCGAAAACAGATGCAATACTACTTCAAGCGACCAAAATAGATAGCCAAGCGTTGCTCAAAACAATGCAGGTAGTTTGGAGAAATAGCCAAGGAACCGCAGAAAATGCAAGAGGAGCCTCAGGAGGGTTAGGCACCGTGTGGAACACAAACAAATTCAAATTGATAAGCGCAGGCTCAACCACACACTGGATCCACACCAAACTCCTACACAAAGCCACGGACAAACTGGTAATCCTTTTTAATATTTATGTTCCGCAAATTTTATTGGAAAAGCAACAGTGTTGGGAGACGCTGAAAGACTATTTACAGCATAATAATTTAGATAATATCATCCTAGGGGGGGACCTTAATGTGACCCTAGCTCAAGGGGAAAAGAAAGGAGGCTCTATAGTGAGAGACCCAGCAAGAGAGTGGGTGGAAGATCTAATGTCAGACTGGGATCTTGAAGACGTCAAGCCTACCAAAGGAAGATACACGTGGTCAAACAAAAGGGTAGGTCCGGGGCATATAACCGCTAGATTGGACAGATTCCTAGTACAAAGTTCCTACCTGTTGTTAGGCCTCAATACCACCTAAGCAATCCTTCCCCATAGTGTCTCAGACCACAAACCAATCCGATTAGAAACTTTTAGCGACAATTCTCAGGGGCCCATTCCTTTCAGATTCAGCCTAGCCTGGATCCAAGACAAAGGATTCCAGAAATTAGTGACCACAGTATGGAATAGAAAAGTAAAAGGCTCAGCCTTCTATGTGTGGGAAGAAAAGCTAAGAAGATTAAAGACAACCCTCAAAGCATGGGAAAAAGGATAGCCAAGCCTAGCCAAAGATAGGCAAGAAATTCAAAAGCAATTAGAAACACACCAGCTAGAAATGGAAAATAAAGAAGTCACCCAAGAATGCCTTCAAAAAGAAGACTCTCTGCAACAGCATTAGCACAAAGCCTGTAGGGAGGAAGAGAGCTACTGGAGATAGAAGTCCAGAAGTCTTTGGTTGGAAGCTGGGGACAAAAACACAAGCTTCTTTCACAAGCAAGTTGAAGCCAGAAAGCACTTTAAAAATGTAACAGAAATACAAAGCCAAAACCAAACAATCAATGACCCAGAACGAATAAAAGAAGAAGTAGTGGAAACCTTCGAGACCCTCTACACAGAGCCGCAAAGGACCGAGATAGACCCCAAGAATTACCTTCTCTATCTCATCCCAAAGCTCATAGAGGAAGATATTAACATTAGGCTAACCAAAGAAGTCTCGCAGCAAGAAATAAAGGAGGCACTGGATCAGATGAGCCCAGACAAGGCCCTAGGACCGGATGGATTCACAGCTCGATTCTATCAGCACTCCTGGGACACAATAAAATCATACCTAACAAAGAGGGTCTGGAAGTCCCAATTAAGCAGCAAATTGGGAGGGGGGACGAACTCTTCCTTTCTAGCGCTGGTCCCAAAAGAAAAAGGAGTAGCCAACTTCAGCAAATTTCGGTCGATCTCCCTCTGCAACACCAGCTACAAAATCCTTACAAAGGTCATAGCCAGCAGAATCAAAGAAATTCTACCCCAAATTATCCCAGAGAACCAAGGAGGGTTCATCAAAGGCAGGCACATAGTTGACAATATAATCATGGTTCAAGAGGCCCTTCATTCAAGCATCCGGCGAAAGGACAAAGGTATGATAATCAAACTGGACCTAGAAAATGCTTTTGATAGAGTTAGACATAGTTTTTTATTCAAGGTAATGGAACAATTTGGATTCTCCCCAAACTTTGTAAGCTGGATCCAGGCTTGTATCATCCATCCATGGATAGCCCCTCTTGTGAATGGAAAGGTCACAAAGTTCTTTCAGGGAACCAGGGTGCTGAGGAAAGGTTGCCCCCTCTCTCCCCTCCTTTATGCAATTCAGGCCTCAGTTTTAAGCTTTCAATTGGAGCACTCCCAGAACCACAACAACCTGCATGGACTAAGAATAGTGCCAGGAGTAAAGGACATAAAACATGCCCAGTTCGCGGATGACACCCTTCTCTTGAGAGGAGCGAGCCAACAAATAGCAAGAAAATTCAAGTCTGAACTGGAAACATTCACTGAAATCTCAGGCAGTGTTATAAGCTACACCAAAAGAAAAATCTATGGATGGAATGTAATGCCAAAAGAAATGTTGGGAATCGCCAAGACTCTGGAAATTGAAGGGAGTACCAAATGGGAGGCCTTCAAATATCTTGGAGTTCCGATCTTTAAAGCTGCCTCAAGAGTCTCCCATTGGAATCTGTTGATTGAAAAAATTAAGAACAAGATTTCATCCTGGGGAGTGCAATGGTTAGCTCTAGTAGGAAAAGTGGTTCTCATCAAGGCAGTTTTGGATAGCATCCCAATTTATCATAGCTCTCTGCTCCTAGCCCCTAATTCCATCATTCATAAAATCAAAACAATGCAAAGAAGGTTCCTTTGGGAAGGGGGTAAACAAACAGGACAGAAGCTTCACTTCATAAGCTGGGAGAAAATCTCTAGACCTATCCTGGAAGGGGGACTCAACTTCAAAAATGTGCGGATGCAAAATCTGGCACTTGGGGCAAAGATACTTTGGAATCTAATAACAGGGAAGCTAACATGGAGCAAAAAAGAACTCTGGAAAAAGTACTTCAAGGGCCCAAAGGAAAGATGTTTAGATCGCCCAAGTTTGGAGAAAAGAGGTTCCACTATCTTCGCCCTCTGTCAAAAGTCAATTCCACATTTCAAAGCTAATCTTACTTGGGTGCCGAAGAATGGGAAAAAAACCAAAATCTGGCAGGACTCAATCATGGGAGACACCCCTATTGAATCGAGGCAGGACTTGACACGACTCAGAATTTGGATGGAAACTCAAAGACTATCTTCTCTTTGGGACATCTCCACCTGGGGGAATGACCAGAATGGAATGTGGCAAGGCTGGGAAATAGACAACCTCCCACACGGTCTGGCAGAGGAATGGGAAGAACTGAAGCTCTGCCTATAAGGAAAATCCCCATTAAAGAAAAGGGGAAAAGACAAACGAGGTTGGGGAACGAATGCAGGCACCTATACGACTGCAGCAAGATACCACCTTTTAAAATCCATCCCAAACGCCCCTCCTAATCCAGGAATCTGGAAAGCGATTTGGAGCTCCAAAACTGTCCCTAAAATACACATGTTCATCTGGACACTGGCTCACAAAAGTATCCTAATGGGAGAAAATCTCTGGAAAAGAGGCTAGGAAGGCCCCTATAAGTGCCCACTCTGTAGTAAGTCAGAAGAAACAATAGACCATCTCCTCATTAATTGTGATTTCTCCAAGGAAGTCTGGAGAAGAGCAATGGGATTGCAAAGTGGAGTAGCTATCCCTACTGATATAAGTAGCCTACTCCAAGACTGGGCCTCCAACTTCCTATTTCATACAAAAAAAAGAAGCCAGACCTTTTCTCGATGGAAAATGCTTCCCAAGTTTACTATATGGGGTTTATGGCTGGAAAGAAATAACAGACTCTTCAGAGAAAGCAAAAGAACCCATGGACAAGTAGCAACCAAAATCCAGGCCTTCATGGGGGAAAATGCCCCTTACCACAATCAGTTCAAGCAAGCCAGTGCACCAGGGGAGGAAAATGAACAATGGCTGACCCAATTTAAGATCCAAAGCATCAATAAGGATAATTCCCCACCCAAGGATAAGGTCCCCTGGGAACTCAGAGAAAACGAACAAGAATTTGATAATTGGAAAGCAAAGGAGCAAAACCACATTCTCTTCTTTGATGAAGCCTCTAAAGGAAACCCAGGCCTGACAGGAGGAGGGGGGGTAATTGAAAGTCCAAACGGCACAACTCTTCTGAGATTCGCTTGGGGACTAGGAACTAAAACCAATAACAGAGCCGAAGCCCTAGCACTATGGCAAGGACTTAACCAAGCAATCAGCAGTAACATTCAAGAGCTGGTAATAGTTGGGGACTCCAGGGTAGTAATTAAAGCTTTGATCCACCACTCCTCTCTTCAAAATGCAAAACTGAATAATCTGTTGGAAAAGATACACCTTCTCCTGAGAAAACTCCGGAAGTCAAAATTTATCACATTCTGTGGAAGTTAAATGGAAAAGAAGACAATGAGGCAAATAACGGAGCCCGCCTCAAAGCTGGGGTCATGCACCTAAATGGAACCATGATCAGAGCAGATGTCCCATGAGTCAAGGAAAAGAGACCACGGATTTGTAAAGGCATGTGCTAGAAATGGAAAACAGAGGGGGATGGGACAACAACCAAAAAACATCAGCGCTGGCAGTAAAGGACAAGAAAGGGGGACAAAAGGGACATCGCAATCCCCATGAGGCAGGTAAATCGGATAAGGAGGGGATCCAAGCAGCAGACAACCCATACCATTCTGACCAGGGAAATCAAGCCTCAGATTCGCGCAGAGGACAGAGGCAGCACCATAAGAAAGGGGGAACCCCTCCCCATCGAGTTCATACAGCAACAACCAAGCCAGAAAAAGAGAGGAGCAGAACGCAGAGGGCGCGAGTCAGTGAACAAAGAGGAAAGGAAACGCAAGAGGAGAGGATGGAGACCAGCTCGGAAGCGAAGCCGACCACAAAAGAGAGGCTGAATGAGATGGATCAAGCATTGGAAAAGCTGAAGCAGATGTTGAATTACCAGCTCAACTTTCTCCAAAACTTGGATGAAGAGGCAGGAAGGCGAATGGAGCAGCTGGAAGGGGACCTCAACACCCTCAAATTCGGAATTACCGTAGAGCTTGGCAAATTACATAAGGAGTTGAAGAGCCCTAAGGAGGAATTTGAAGAAGGAATAGCCCAGCTTGAAGATAAAATGGCCA
Organism: Picea engelmannii; assembly: GCA_009831015.1. NCBI lineage: Eukaryota > Viridiplantae > Streptophyta > Pinopsida > Pinales > Pinaceae > Picea > Picea engelmannii. The sequence continues at coordinate 192,744 of ML777416.1, forward strand.
AGTTGAACAGTGACTAGAACCAACAGCCAGAGAAATAACTCAGCCTCCAGCCAGAATTTCGATGAAGACAACAACCCAACAAAATTGGCATTTTGTATAGAAGCCATGGTTGTAAATAAAGTTGTAAAAAATCCCTCACTAGAAGGCCATATGAACCTCCAGAAAGGTACTCGACTAAGTATAGTTGTACTCAAAGATGTATTAGAACCAGTGGCTTAGCCACTACCTTTATATTAATATACCATTATCTGTTTTCATAAAAAAAAAAACAATGTGAAAACTCATAAGATCGGATCAATTAGGTGATCACGGGTGAGACAAAATGGGATTTGCAATTTTCAATCCATTTAATTTTGGATGTGACTATGTGCACCATGTGGCGCTGGTAGCGATGAAAATGACTGATGGCATCGTTTCAAAATCTCCAATTAATGTCATTACCATGAGGAAGAGAAAGAAGATGGCATTGTTTCAAATCCTCCAACGCAGATGATGACACTGTATATTGATAAAATGCCAATGGGTTTATGAGCATGAGAATGTTGTGGGAGGAATTTGTATAATTTGAAATGAGAATGCCTTTGACGACAATATGGTGTGAATACATATGCTAGAGAGGCTTGTGAGAGAGGCCTATACAAGAATATATAGTCGTGACTATTTATGATACCAACAATGATCCAATACGTGCAACGTAAGCCTGTAGGGGCCATCCCGCCTACTTGTACCTTGTGGGAATCATCAATGTTGCATCATTTTGGTATCAGTTTGGTATGATAGCCTAAATTTTTTTGAAGGCCAGGGATAAAGAGGAGTTGTGCAACTACCAAATTAATGCTTTGGGAGTCGAACCTTGTTCCTGGTTGGTGTTTGCATCTGCTTGGAGCTAAGTCTTTGGCATAATCAGTGTCAGTTATGATACTAATTGTTTGGCATTGTTAAGTATGTCACGATCATTTGAACCGTTGGTACATGCTTATGTCAAATGATATTCACGATAAATGCATATGGCAAAGCGTAAGATTGGAACGATTACCTTGGGAAAAAGACAAGAGAAGAACTATGGTTTCCATGTTTTGGATTACCTACAATTTGTTGTTGGAAGCAATGGCTAGGAAAGAGGTGATCGGTTGAATGCAAATCCATTGTATAGCCAATTGGGAATGCAAAGAGAATCCTCTCGGATGGAAAGAACCCTGATTCAGGTGTATGAGTTTGTGAAGGCGCATAGAGAGGTGTCTGTCAAATTTGTTGTTGCAATTATAGAAGACATGAGGAACCAATGATGCGTATAGTGTTCTATTGTGAATACTCTTTTCATTAATATGTTGATTGGGCTACAGTTGTGCATGCCTTCTATTCATGATAGAATCATGGTTCATAGAGGAGGCATCTAGTCAGGAGGGTCGGGGTATGGATTTTGCCTCAATCATAGAGGGAGTAGCCAGTGAGGTAGATTGGACAGTAGTGTTTGTTTTCAATGACAGTGGGAATTGGCCTATGAGTTTGACAAGAAGGATCTTAGTCTCATACATTACTATTTGGGATTAGAAGTATGACAGATGAGATCTTCCTTGGTCAGGGAAAATATGTTGTGGAGATCCTGAAGAGGTTCAAGGTGTTGGACCGTAAATCGATGGCTACACCAATGGCATCAAATATGAAGTTGTTGGATTATACGACTTTAGAGGTTGTGGATGCTACATTATACAAGGATATGATTGGATCATTGATGTATTTGACGAATATACAACCAAATATATGTTTTGTTGTGAACACCTTGAGTCAGTACATGGTTGATCCTAGACGTGTTCACTTGATTTCAGTAAAACATGTGATGTGGTACCTTAAAGGTACAATGGATTATGAGCTCAAGTATGTTGCAGACAATGAGATCAGTCTACTTGGATATTCGGATTCAGATTGGGTCGGTAGTGTTGCAAACTAGAAAAGTACATTTGGATGTTGCTTCACTTTGGGATCCAGTATGATTTCATGGATCAATAAGAAACAGTCACGTGTAGCACTCAATATGGTTGATGTAGAGTATGTGGCAATGTGTGCAGCAAGTCGCGAAGCAGTGTGGCTTTTGAAATTGCTGACTGGATTATTCGATATTGCGATGGAGACGACCTGTATCTTGTGCGACAACCAGAGTTGTATAAAGTTGTCAGAGAACTCTGTGTTTCATGATAGGTCAAAGCATATCGAAATTACGTATCACTATATCAGGGCTATGGTACAGAAGGGAGCAGTGAGGCTCCAATATGTGGCTACCAATGAGTAGATTGCGAATGTGCTGACAAACCCGTTGTCAAGGACAAAGTTAGAGTACTTCAGGGACAAGCTCGATGTAATCCCTCTTCAGAGGGAGTGATGGCTTTAGATGTTATTGCAGGGTAGTGGATGTCATGATGACATGTTGTAGCAATTGGAGAGCTACCCACTGGCCCTGGATGCATGCTGAAGAGACGAGGTACAAATGTTATCGCAGGGTATTGGATGTCATGCATAAGATATCTGAGTTTTCTACGAGAAACTGGATAGTCTCATGATGACATGTTGTAACTATTGGAGAGCTACCCATCGACCATGGATGCATGTTGTGAAGTCACTATGGATTTCCTGTGATGTATAGATTTGTGTGTATGATAGTCAATGGGCATGAGCTCATGTGGATGGCAACAGTGTTAGAGTCTGTGACGGATAGAATACCTTCCTCATTAAGAGGGAGTGTTGAGATTTTATGTAATTTCGGAAGTTATTCCTAAGTGTAATTGTATTGGTTATTCCTAAGTGTAATTGTGAAAGGGTTTATCGATAAATCATGTCTTTTAGGTCTTTTAGAGTATAAATAGAGGTTATATGGAGTCATTTTGATCACTCCTTGAATATAAGTACAAGAAAGTAGTACACACTTATCTAAGAGGCTATTCTTGGTTCGTGTCTAGGTCTCTTTGGTCTTGATTTCCTGAAAGAGCATTGAATGACATTGCATATGTTTGAGGAATCTATATTGAGGAAAGTTTGTAAGGTTTTCCCTCCCTTGAGGGTTTCCCCGAGGATATATCTTATTGTTATGTGGATAACTATCTTTCAGTTGTGATCCTTTTGCATATTAAATAATAATAATATATATACAATATCATCTCTCTTGAAAACTCAACACTATAAGGGTTGCAAGAGCACACAAGAGTTTCATGAAAGCAACAAACAACACAATTAACAAAAGCACTTTCACAAAGCACAATGTAGTATCAAACTTGATGCCAAATAACCAGCTCTTCTACCACCTCAAGGGTTGCAATTAAACTTAGAGAACACAATGATATCATAGAAGCAACAAACACCACACAATCAACAAATGCACTTTCACAAAGCCCAACGGATGAAATACAAGTTGAACCAATCAATTTCACACAAGAGAATTTTACAAATAAGACTCAATGAGACTAAATGTCATTTGTTGATCAATTTTAGTGATGACATGTGACCCTCTATTTGAGGTGTTTTACCAATTTGGTGTCTGGCTTGGTTGTGACCTTAAAATTAGATTATTATTATTATAAAATGAGATGGATTGTAAATGTCTTTAAGCCATGATATTTTTTATAATATTATGGATGTAAATCCCCTTAGAGACAATGAAATGATTTTTCCTATATGTAGAATATACTTTTCTCTTTTTTTTAAATGAAAAATACAAGAGGTTGAAAAAAAAAATGGGCTCTCTAGTTTTTTATTAAAATAGAGGGCTAGCATCTCTTTCACAAAGAGCTTGCACATCTAAGTCTTGTCTAAGGCTTATAAAAATGAAAATTCATAAGAGCCTTCTTCTCTGTTCCTCTATCTTCTAGGTCTTCTTCAATCAAAATGCCCCCTCCCTCCTTTCGTTCACAAGCTTAAATTACCTTCTATCGTCCTTCATCCCATTCTACACCCATGTAATTAATTTAGCGGGCTCAATCTCTCCAACCTTCATTTATGTAACCCATGGGACTCCATTTTATTCACATCATTGATGGGAAAGGGATCCAACAGCTTGTGCATGCCTTTACAATGTGCACAACATCGATCTTTGAGGATCCGACAACATGCACAATCCTCCCTTTAACTCTGTCATGCCCCATATTATTATTAAATATAAATAATAATAATAATATCACGAATATGAATCTTTGAGTTTGAAAATCATATGGAGGGGTCTACGGCTAGGGTTTCTTCAACCACAAACCCCTATCCTTTTCCGCGTCGAGTTCTTGCTTGTTATCCTCCTCTTGGTGGTTGCAGAGCCAAGGCGGCCTCGAGCCTGTTTTCCTTGGAGTGCACACAGTTTGTTGATGAGGCAGTCGTTGGAGATCCGTTTTTGTTTTTGTTGTTCGGATGTGTTGGGGTTCTTGAAGGCTTTAGTCGTCGGTTTTGTGGGTCTCTTTTTGTTTCAGAGCGGATCCCCTGCTTTTGGCTGCTCTTCTGGTGGTGGGGATTGGTTGATCCTCGGAGGTTCTCTTCGATGGTGGTTGTGCCCTCCAGTGGGCGGATCTGGGTTTTTTTCGAGGTTTTTCTCTGCTTTTTCTGGTCTGATGTTTGAATCTGGGTGCTACGTTCTTGATTTGGTGCCTCAGGGCGGTTTTTGCTCCTTTAAATGATCCAGATCTGGTCTCTTGATAGCTTGTCCTCACAGTGCCAGTCAAATGTTGACGTTGCCATGTGTGTTCGTGGAGGTTTCGGGCCGTTTTACTATTGTTGGTTTGTTCAGGGCCTGATGCAAAGTCAGAGTTCTTCCCAGTGCTTTGATGGTTAGGGGGTCTTTGCGCTCCTCATGGGTTCTAGAGTTTCATGTAGCGGATGTTGGGGTTGTTGTTTTTCTTTGGTGTCTCGGGTCAGAGCTTTGAGGTCCTTTTCTTTTTGGGCATGCGGTGTTGATTTGAGTACCATGGTCAACACTTTGAGGTCCTTTTTGGGCGTGCGGCTTCTGGCTTCTTTTCTTCCGTGGATGCAGGACTCCTTGTTTTTTCCCCTCCAGCTCTGGATCTTGTGGGGATTATTTGCCTCTCTAACCTGGTCCGTCCATGTTGTGTTTGGGGTCTGTCTCTGCTGTTTTTTCATGGCGATGTTTTATTGGTTTTGATTATGAGGATTCTTTACATTATTGGGGTCGCTTTTACATGGCCATTCTTTGTTTCTTTCCTCATCTTAGGATGAAAGGTATTTTTCGACTAAATGCATGTTTATGCATGCATTATTCAAAATGTAATTTTTATGTCTTAATAAAAGTTACGCTTTTTTCCTACAAAAAAAATAATATCACGAATATAATAATTCTATTAAAATGGTCATAATACATACTTATTGGAATAAATAATATTAAAGAATTATATAATAATTATTTTAAAACATGGCATAATAAGTATTTATTATGGATATTTGGGTAATTAAAGAAAATGGTAAAATAAGTAATCATGATTAATGGAGAAACCCTAAAGTATAATAAATAATTAAATAATGGACCCTAGGGATTAGGTTATTTACCACGGATGGAGTCTACAAAGAGGGAAAAGGATGAGAAAATGGCATCTCTCTTTGGTTGATCTATAGAGAGAGAGAACAAGGCTTAAGATTGTTGGTTGAGTAGTAGGTTGAGGGCTCGGGGGTGACCTGCTATTAATGATTAAGTAGCAAGGTCTACGGTTGGGTGGAGAGCCGTCCCCCATCTTTTATTATGGTTTTCTAGATTTGTCAAGTGAAGAATCAATGTACGGCTACAATTATGAACTCACCAGGTTGTAATTCGATTCTTCAACATAGGTAAGTTCCTCACTCTTCAGTGTTTTATTGAAACATTAATGGTTATGTGTTTTATTGAAACATTAATGGTTATTTGGGTTCATTTTTGGTAATTCAGTGGTAGATTTGGTTATTACATGGCTAATTCTTTGTTTGTATTCTCTTAAGTAATCTGGGCCATTACAAACTCCAACACCGTTAACACAGAGCCAACAAATACACCTGCATCAACAACTCAGTTTCCTACAAGCCTGCTCTTGGAATATAGCCAATTGATGCTCCTGCATCAACAACTCAGTTTCCTACAAGCCTGATCTTGGAATATGTCTTGATTATCAAGAATGGGTTCAGGTTTGGAATGCATAGTTATAACGTCCTGTTAGATTGCATAGTAGACAGGAATCTGGCCTTATAATCTGCAAGATTCTTCTTCGTTGTTTTCCTAAATTTAATGCAATGTCAGCATTATATCCATATCATAAACAAAATATACTATACCCTAATTCTGCACACTTTAGCAGATTTTATAATGAAACAAATTGCCAACAGAATCCACAAATAAATTGCTGTATATAAAATAATGTTCATCTGCATCATAGAGGAACCCAAAATATCTTTGCCTCACCTTAATTCCTCAAAAGCCCACATATAAATCCATTAATAACTAAATATAATTTCCTCGCTTTTGTCATCATTATCTTTACCAACATTTCTTACACACGCTGAAGAAACCCCTAACTCAAATCTTAAAATAATTGGGCAGGTCTTGAAAATAAAGATATAGGCTCAGTGGTTTCCAATCAGACAGCCTAGTATGTACTAAAACACCCCCAAAACACGAAAATATCTCTATACAAACTATTTTCAGGAGTGGGTAAAGACTGGCATGCTTATGTATTGTGATCAATAAGCACTCGGTTCTATATCCTATATTCTGAGTTTTTTAATCATCGGATTGATTTCATGATGTAAAATTCAATATACAGAATATTAAATGGATTCAAAGTTATTTAGATTTTACGACGTAAAATTCAATATACAGAGCATTAAATATAGTAGGTAAAGACTCTAAATATGTATTGTGATTAATAAGCATTCACAAACTCTTTTCAAAAATAGGTAAAAATTCTGACCTACATATGTACTGTGATGAATAATCACTCAGCTCTATATCATATATCCTATGTTTTTCCATCATCTAATTTAAATTTATTTAGATTCCACGATGTAAAATTCAATATAGAAAACATTAAAATAAATTAAATTTATTTAGATTCTACAATGTAAAATTCAATATACAGAACATTAAATACAGTAGATAAACACTCTGGAATGCATATGTAGTATAATTAATAAGCACTCTGCTCTATCTTCTGTGTTTTTACATCATTCCACGATGTAAAATTCAATATACAAAAATTAAATGCTTTATAATTGCGTACTTATTACTCGCAAACTCAACATATAAAGTATTGGATGCTTATTGCTTGCCCATATATATAGTAATGAATTAATTATACTCCTCTGAGAAATGGCTCCATCAGAAGTTCTGCAGCAGAAGGCCTCACAAGCCTCACAAATGTTAATGCCAGGCATTTTGCAATAAATCGTATACTAGTTAATCAATTATACTCCTCTAAAAAATGGGTCCATCAGAAGGTCTGCAGCAGAAGGCCTCACCGACGTTAATGCCAGGCATTTTTCAATAAATCGTCTTGTTTCTTGATTGGTAACTTTTTCCAATGCTGTAGGCCTTATACCAGAACTCACCTTCTTATAAATTTGAGTAATGCTACGGCATTCACTGTAAGGAATCTCCAGAGTAACCATCTCCAGCAAGCACATGCCAAAAGAATAAACATCGATAAGTTCATTATAATCCTCTTCATATAATTCCGGGGCCATGAATGCCGGTGTACCAATAATGGTGTGTGCAGCATGATCATTTCCCACGGTAACAGCAAGACCCAGATCCCCAATCTTCAGAATGCCAGTATTGCCATTCACGAAAATATTGCTGCAATTCAAATCTCTATGAATTATGCAAGGCATATGATTATGCAGATAATGCAATCCGCCCAGTATCTGGCGTGCCCAATTTTTCACAGCCTTCATGGAGACATGCCGGTGCTTCTGGCGGTACTGCCTCAGGGTCCCCGAAGTGCAGACCTCAGTAATGAAATTGACATGTCCTGTATTTTTATCTAACCAGGCATTGTAAAGCGTAATGATGTTTTCATTCCTCAGAGACTTCAACAGACGAATTTCTGAATAGATCCTTTGAATGGAAATATCGTCAAGGTTTGTAAGAGACACCTTGTTCCAAGCAACCTCAATACCATCTTCTTGATCAAAAGCTCGGTATACCGTCTTCATGCAACCACGACCCAGCACATCTTCATAGCGACCATATCTAACAGTGGGATCCATTTCCACAAAGGGCTCTCTGTCCTTATCACTGGCGTCATATTCTACACCAGGCATTTCTCCTCTTCTTCTTATAAAGGAAGGGAAAGGAAAAAGAAACAAACCCTAACCTCGAATTCCAACTGTTTATTTGAATTGAATAAACAGAAACCCTTGCAGGATTAAAGGAAGACAGAGAAATGGAGATGTTCCCTGAATTCAGATGACGAACATATGGAAAAGACGGAAGCCTTTGCTTCCTTTGGGGTTACCGAAGGCAATAACAACATTTTCGCTCCAGAGATGCTGAAAAGGTAAAGCCACCAGAATAAAAAAGCAGCCTAAAACACAATTTTAATTCAAGCCCAGAAATCTGAAACCAATCATAGAAAATACAAAGAAACAGGGCTGATACCAACAACCAAACAAACAAATTCTCTCAAAAGGGATCTGGGTCAGAGAAAACAAATATTCTGAGCAACAGGTACTTAAACAACCAAATAAAATAGAAGAAACGAAACCTTGCACTGCACAGAGTTCCAAACACAGTAATCAAGGAAAAAACCCTCATAAAAACAAATAGGGTTATGCAGAAAACATACCAGTTTGTCAGTTTGTTGGTCAATGCAGAGATCGCTCAAAACGGATGTTCAGAAAACCAGAAGGGCAGAACTGCCGAAATATAGTTTATTAGAAAAACACGAAGTGTAAGCATATGTATAGAGCCCCGCCGCCTAAGAGTTGGTTTAGTTCGACCGGGCGTCGGCATTTCAGAATTGTTCAATGAGGCCATATTCTTCGTTTCTTCGAAACTGTTGAGGAAAAGTAATACACGTCTCCTCCCAAACAAAGTCAAAATGCACGTTTACTTTGATGCATTCTTCGAAAATGTGGAGGGAGGGGAAAACACGTTTCTTCCCAAATTCTGTGAGCAACATACAGACTGCTGAGCAGCATTGAAACCGTGGAGGGAGGGTTCTCCTAAACAAAAAAGTTGGTGAGTAATATACAGTATGTTGGGCAACATTGAATGCTGTGTTAGGTTGTATTTATACTATTTAATATAATAATAATAATTTATTTTTAAGGTCACGGTCAAGCCAGCACATCAAATTGGTGTATGAGACCTTCTTCGCCCAGCAATTTGACTGGTAAAGTCTACCAAGGTATACATACCCTACCCCCCTCTGGATTTGAACCTGTGACCTCTTAAGAGGAAGCCCATGTTCTTAACCATTAGGCCCAGCCCATGTTCTTAACCATGTCATTAACCATGKCATTAACCATGTCATTAACCATTAGACCTTCTTCGCCCAGCRATTTGACTGGTAAAGTCTACCAAGGTATACATACCCTACCCCCCTCTGGATTTGAACCTGTGACCTCTTAAGAGGAAACACATGTTCTTAACCATTAGGCCCACTCAAGCTGTATATATATTAAGTTGATTAGATGGTGTAGCCCATTCAATGCTACAAAGTGACTCCATGGTATATATACTACCTGTTGTAGAATTCAATGTTATTTAGCAAGCTATATATTGTTAGCCAACAAAGTCTAAATGCATTTTTATTTTGATCCAATCTGTTTAACATATGGTTGTTGTTGTAAATTAGTTTAATTGTTAAGAATATATTATATATGATTATTTGTGTAAGAGCAAAAAGATTTTTTTTAATTTTAAAAATGTATTTTATTATTTTATTGGAATATGATAAATATAATATGAAAAATAGAAAGAAAAGTTTGTTTGATCTCTAAGAGAAGAGTGTGTAATGAAAAGCTTGTTTGATCTCTAAGAGAAGAGTGTGTAATGAAAAGTTCAAATATGAAAAAATTAATTTTCAAAATATTTTTTTATTAATTTTGAAAATATAGTTTTTTAAATAATTTTTAAAGTAAGATTTTTTGAAATTATAAATACAATGTAATAAGCTTTAAACAATGTTAAATCTAAATTTTATTAGTAAAATAAATTTATTAACCAAGATAGTATTGAAATATTGTACAATTTACAACTTTCTAGGGTTTACATAATGTGAGGTAAAACTAATCTTTTGGGAGGAGTAAAGCTAAACCAAAATTTGTTATTTTTAGTTTGTGTTTATTACTAAATTAAACATTGCTTTATTTAATATTTGTGGATGATCTACTCTTATAAAAAATAATTATTAAAATAAAATTTCATAGTCTTTTTTTTTTTAAATTGACAAATTATTCATTTATGTGAACATAAATTCAAACTTGGTGAAAATATTGAAACATCATGAATATTTTATTTAGCAAATAAAAATAAACACCAAATTTCAATATTGATACAAATAATGACCATTATTATTATACAATATAAGTTTTTGAAAAATCAAATAATTTTGTAGTTTTATTTATCAAAATGACATTTTTATTATAATTTTTTTTTGAAGTTTTTGAATATTTTAAAATCAACTAAACCTCCTTTGTACATGAAGATAACTCATCGTTCATGTGAAAAAATAATGAAGGAATTGAATTGCGTGTATATATATATATATATATATATATATATATATATATATATATATATATATATATATATATATATATATATATATATATATATATATATATTCACACAGGAAAAAACAAATCCACTCTTATTCTATTAGAATCAAGTGTTTTTTCAAGATTACAAAAAATATTTATATGATCATAATTGCTAATATCTCCTCAAAATCTTGATATGTTGATCTATACTTTGAGCAAGTTTTTAGATACTTGCTATTGACAGCTGTCAATTGTTTTACATAGCATAAATAGCATATTCTTACTTATCAAAAAAACAAAAAGTCCACTCTTATTCTATTAGAATCAAGTGTTCTTTCAAGATTACAAAAAAGTTCTATAAGATCGTAATTGCTAATATCTCCTCAAAATCTTGATATGTTGATCTATACTTTGAACAAGTTTTTAGATAATTGCTATTGACAACTGTCAATTGCTTTACATAGCATATTCTTACTTATCAAAAAAAGAAAAAGTAAACTTCCTTCTAGTGTCTGGTTGCACTCTAATGTAACATTAGAAAATCTTAAAACTATCTGTATTTACAACATTTTCTTTGAAGATCTCCTCATAAAAAAACCAACCTAGGGGGTTTTCCAAATCTTTTTTGGAGAGTTGATATGCCATCGTGTTGAATTCTCTATGCATATGCATGAAGTGAATTCCTTCAAATCTCGCATTTAAGCATTTAATTTGTTCTTTCCAACTGTGTAGATAAATTAGGTTCATATTTGAGCAGTCATTAATCTAGTCAATAGTGACTTTGGAGTCACCAGTTGCCATCAAATTTCTTATGGATAGTCTTTGTGCAAAGAGAAGAAGCTCCCAAAGTCCCAAAATTTCAGCCTTCATATTATTACCCTTTCCTCCTGCAAAGAGCTTTATAACTATGATGAGCACTTAATTTTATGTAAATTCCAACACCACGGTTGTCATTCACAACTGCACCGTCAAAGAAACCTATTGGATTCTCATCAAAGAATATTGGGTTTAGTATCAAATCCACTTTGTCCACTTCTCATGTGCCTTTAAGTTCTTTAATATCAAGTAAAATTATGGAAATAGTTTTGGAGTCCTCTCTTTGCCAATTTTCAAACAAGATTTTGTTCCTGTACTTCCAAATTATCCAACTAACCAGAAAAGGTATAAATCCCATCCTCGGATATTTTGTAAACCAGTGCAATAAGTTTCTTTCTAGAGTAGTATGCATCCATGCATCTGAAAAATTAAGGGAAATTAATATTTCTTTCCAGATGTATTGAGTGGCTTCACAATGTATGAACATATGTTATGTTGTCTCATCATCTCCTTGAGACATAAACTGCAAACAACATGTCCAATGCCTCCCCTTTTCTTATAATTTTCACCAGTGAGGATACAATTTTTTAAGCATAACCACATGAAACATATCATTTTTCTTGGTATATTAACTCTCCAAATGGACGTATACCACCATTTACAAACACCATTATGTGAATTACTAGCAATGCATTGATATGCTAAGTTTGCAGAAACTGATCCAAAAGCCATGTTCCATGACCAAACAATTTTATCATTTGAATTGTTAAGTGAAACTCCACTACTTTTCAACATTGTAATGAAATTGTTCCATTCATTTGACAGATCTCTAGTTAAACCAAGTTGGTTGGCATTTATCTAATTTTGTGAATTGCTAAGTGTGTTTGTAACGACTGCTTGTGCAATGGAAAAGATACCCTTATTATTGAGGAAATGGATTATAGGTGCAAAAAGTTTATATGAAGAGTTATCTCCAATGAAAGGATCCTTTCCAATAATAACTTGTCTTCCGCTCCCTATTTTCCAAGCCAACCACTGCTTAATGATATGAAATGAGCTCATAAATTTTTTCCAAAAATTAGAGGCATTAGGGTACTTGAAGTTTCCTTTTCTTATCCAAGAAGTCAAGTCGACTCCTTTTATATATTTTCCTTCAATGATTTGACTCCAAAGACTATTACCATAAATCCCCCTCCAACAAGATTTAGTAGCTAATGATTTGGCAAACCAAAAAATGTTTCTTATACCCTATCCACCAAATTCTTTAGGAGTTGCAATGGTTTGCCACTTGGATAAATGAAATCATGTTGTTTTGTTTGCTCCTCTCCATAAAAAGTTTGCCATAAGTTGTTGAATTTTGTTCATAGTAGAGGCAAGAACCTTTGCTAAACTGAACCAATACACAAGAATACTTTGGAGTACATCTTTCACTAATACCAATCTTCTACCTAGAGAGAGCCATCAATATGTCCAATTGTTAATTATTTTAACAAACTTCTCAATCAGCCAATTCCAATCCACTATTCTGTATCCATTTGGTTTTAAACAAAAACCTAAATATTTCATTCCTTCCTCCAGGTTTATGAATGGAATGCTAAACTCTGAAAATAATATTTGTTTAAGACTGAAGTCATTGTTTTGTGCTAGAAAAACTAATTTATGGCAGTTAAGCTCCATACTTGATGTTGTACAAAACATTGCTAAGATTGTTTTAAATTCCAACCAGTCTTTATATTCCCCGCCCCCTAGGATTAAGACATCATCTACGGAGAGAAGATGTGTCACAATGTTTATGGAGGCAACTTTGAGTCCGTGAAAGGACCCTTCTTCAACAACTTTCTTCAATAATCTACTAAGACATCCTACAACCAGAAGAAACAGTAGAGGAGAGAGGGGACAACCTTATCGGAGTCCACACTGACTTTGGAAGAACTTTGTCAGGGAACCGTTAATTAATATTGCCATATTTATTGTGGAAATACAGACCATGATCCACTGGGAGATCTCCCAATTTAAACCAATCTGAGTTAACAACATTCTAAGAAAATTCCAAGTTACCTTATCATAATATTTTTTCAAATCCAACTTGAGTATAATTGTGCTTAGTTTCTTCGTCTTAGTTGATGTAAGCATTCTTGAGCTATGCCAACAATATTGAAAATTAAGCGGTCCTTTAAGAATCCAAACTGTTCATGTGAAATACAAATTGCTAATTTTGATTTAATCCTTGTAGCAATAATCTTGGAGATGACTTTGTATACAAAATTACAAAGTGTGATTGGTTTGAAATCATGAAAATTCCTTAGTTTATTTACTTTGGGTATAAGTGCGAAGAAGGTGGCATTAAGTGAGCCCGAAATAAACCCAGACACTTTGGATCCAAGTGAAGATCCTCCCCCAAGATCTCAAAAAAAAACTGAAAAAGTTCTTGTGTCCATCCATCGGGGCCTGGGATTTTGTCTTTGGGAATCTTGAAGACTATATCTTTAACTTCATTAATCGTAACAACTTTACTAATCTCTTCACAATCTGATTCACTAAATATTTTTGGCAAATGTTCAAGTACCTTGAGCTCGTTGCGTGTATCTTCAGACTCGATGGCTCTGAATTGTGATTTAAAATGTTTCGTAGAAATATTTTTAATTTCAGAATCAAATGTGTTTAGGACACCTGAATCAGCTTCAATATCTCAAATTGTATTCTGTTTCCTCCTCATAGTGGCATATTTATGAAAAAAATTAGTATTCTTATCTCCACTGTTGAGCCAAATAGATCTGATTTTGAGTCGCCAAGTATCTTCTTCAATAACCAGAATCTTTTATTTTTCCTCCTTCGGAACCTTAAGAATGTCCAAGTCATCTTGCTCAAAAATATGAGTCGAACATTTTTCAAAGATTACTTCCATCTTGGATTCTATTTGGAGCAATTTCGATTGTAATTGCACTTTCTTATCTCTCTACCAACAGATCACTACTCTTTTTAGGTTCTTTAATTTTGAACACAATAGTTGGATAGTGGAGGAATCCGACCATTGACTCATAGAATTCCACGTTTTCTTGATGAGTGAAGAAAAATCTTGATCCTTGATCCAAGTATAGTTGAATTTAAAAGGTGGCAAAGATTTCTGAAAAAAGGAGTCCAGTTGGAGACAGATCGGATTATGATCTGAAATGGTAGAATTGATTACCTAATATCTAACCTTGTAGTTTTTGTTGAATAGGGAGTCGTCAAGTAGGAAGCGGTCCAATCTCTTAGCTATACCATCTGTCCCAGATCTGCCATTCCTCCATGTAGGAGTAATTTTAGTAGGTTGGACATCCACTAAACCAGAGGATTGAATGATACTTGTGAAGAAGTCTGAGAGTGGGTCTAATCTGGCTGAAGCCCCCCAAACTTCCCTCGTTGAAAGTGTGAAGTTTAGATCTCTGCCAACTATAATGCCTTCTTCGTTCAATAAACCAGACTGAATTATAGGGAGCCAAAAATAATTCCCTATCCTTATAGGTGGCATAACAATTTAGCAATTTAACTTTATCCGTTGACTGTTTAATCCTTCCTTCCAGATAAATATCTAGAAATGAGATATATCCCTAGTGAAAGTCATTAATGCAATTTTATTGAATGCATAATACCTAGTGAATGGATGCATTTCAAGTGTCATCCTTCTTCGAAGAAAATAGTTTGTTGAATGCATAATACCTAGTGAATGAATGCATTTCAAGTGTTATCCTTCTTTGAAGAAAATATTTTGTTGAATGCATAATACCTAGTGAATGCATGCATTTGAAGTGTCATCCTTCTTCGAAGAAAATATTTCGAAAATATTATAAGGCTTTAATACATGTGTCATCCATGAGTGATCATGTATTTGATGTTGAATTATTCTATTCTCTACTAAGGATTTACAATATAAAGGTTCATCAAATACTACAAGAGTTATATCAATTTAAGGTTGGTCTTTACAATATAAAGGTTCATCAAATACTACAAGAGCTAGATCAATTTAAGGTTGGACTTTACAATATAAAGGTTCATCAAATATTACAGGAGCTAGATCAATTTAAGGTTGGACTTGACAATGTAATGGAATTTTCTATCTTTTTGTTTCACTATGCTATGCAGTTGATTTGAACTCAAAACAATATTTTATGTAATTATCAACTTTGAACTTTCATGTATTGACGATTAGTTTTTATCCATGTTTGTAAAAATTAAATAGATTTTGAATTTAGTCTTCCTTCAATGTCAAGGGAAATGTTTTGAAAGTGTAACTTTTAAATGTTATGAATCTTTCATAAATATGGTTATCCTAGTAACATGCTACAAAATTTCAAAGGTGCAATATTACAAGTGACTTCTTCCTTTCATGGATAAATGGTGTACTAGAACTTGTAGTGTGAGGTGGCATACAACTTATTCTCCACACTAAGCCATACAATGTTGTAGGGATTTGGGTGAGGTGTGATTGTTAGCTTGAGTCACTAGACCATCACTAAATAGTGAATCTTTTGCACAAACCTATGTGTATCCTCATGTGCATTCATCAACAAGAGCTAGAGCTTTGCACGATATATCAGTGTAGTCTAGTACAAGTTCTTGAAAATAAGGTTAGAGCCTTCACTATTGATGTACAAACAAGCCATGAGTGTGTATATGAAACTCAATACGTATTTAACAACTACTTGACCTCAATGTTGACAATTCGTAAATGATAGGCCCATGGCTTGTCCATCTCATTAACATGAATCATCTTGTGCAATTAAAACCAATCTTTGTTTAGAATTGATTACAAAGCTTCCATTAATGATGAATTCCCAATGCCCCCTACAATATTGTAAGATGGATATCAATGCATTTTAATTCAATCACATATACATATACTCCCACATATTATTAAAATCTATTATTTAAAAATGATTACACAACAATTAAACTCTACAATGTGAACCACTAATGGTCAAATCCCAAACAAAATGATATTTTGCAGATCGATGTTCCTACACAACACTCAAGTCCATTCCTCTACCCATATTCTATAGGTAACAATAACACTCTATGGCTCTTCTTTTAATATAATTCAAATGCAACACTTTTAAGGACATGTATTTTCCCATTCAACTTACATCTATATGACAACAAGGGATGATGCAATTGGTAGAAAACAAATGTTCTGAACATTGTAATAATCAGCCCAAGCAATTAAGTAGACACTAGATATATGGTTGGCAACCAAAAGCGTGGAGATTCAATTAAAACATAGTGTGGGTGGTGATGAGACCCATGTTCTAGCCTTAGTACAAACCAACATTGTTTAATTCATTGTAGATGATAGTCTATTCAAGTGATTTAGGACATCTATAGATATATCAAAAAGTGTTGCATACCAATTATTTGAACAATTCAGACCATGAATTAAGGAATTGCCATGTCGAGTATACAAACAATGGGTCAATGATCAATGGAGGGTCGATTGTGTTGTTGTAGGTCAATATAATAGAAGAGTGTTGTATCCAACGACTAAATACCAACAATTCAATCAATTGATATCACTATGATATTAAGTTATGGTTTATGCTTGCCAACACACAAGCCATAATCACATTGAATATTGTTTGGCACACAATTCAATCTAAGCAAATCAACCATTTAAGTGCCAAATAGTTAACAACAAACAACACAATAGAAATTAGCATTGGATCTTCTGAGTGATCGATTCAATTAAAGATGGAACCAATCCAAACGTTAAGGGAGAGAATAAACTATGCATAGGGGTGTGTTGAGGGGGTTGGATTCTCATTTCTCAATAGTAGGGATTAAACCAAAGAAAGAGGCTCAATTAGATTATTCCCTATTTGGAAAGGAACAATCCTTTGGGTTAATGGTTCAACAACACTTCAATGGAATTTATGAATTAGTTCAAATGTCTATTTCCGTTCTTCTTATGTTTTTATAATTTATATAATTAGTGAGAGAAATAAAACTAATCTAGAGAGTTTGAAGAAATTTGTCACAAAAAAAATAACCTTCAGGTATAGTAAATGAAAGTGACATGTAGCTTTTAATTCTCTATGAAATATTACTGCAAGATAACCTTCAGGAAACATAAACTATTCTAATGCATAAAGAGATGGAAATTATAGAAGCAGAACAATAACAAATAATTCCACAGTGTACCATATACGAGATGATGAAAACATATTACAGAAAATAGGAAAATAATTAATAAAGAATATATAATTATTCACTGAAAATAATAGCCACTAATTTATCTAATCACACAAGCTAACTTGAAAAAATTGAAACCCTTACTAGACACTTGCGACATCAATTCAAGAGTAGAATAATCCACAAATACGAATCAATACACAAAATTCTTTAGTAAAAAAATCCCTTGACTCCAAAAAGAGTTTTTGAATTAAGCTTGAAATTATTATGAGTTGCAATCCTTCCCAAATCGCCTCAAAGACAAAGACCCTTTCTTAGAGGCCATTTTTTTGACAGAAAATCAAGCATTGATAATTCATCACACATCTCCTAGGTTCAGTTGATCGAGAGTTCGACCTACACCTGGACACAATCAATCGGGAAATTGACCAGAACACTGCATCAATCGGTTGAGTAGTCGACGTGCTTGTCAACCAGATGGTTGAACAATAATCAAAGATAGTCGGGCGGTGGATCGACCAACCCAACAATCGACTACAAGTTGGATATGTAGGCGGTCAAGTTGAGCATTCTGTTAAGATGAATCGACAACACATATTTGGTAGAGTCAACTCTAACAATCGACAGTTACATGTGGACAAGATCTTTCGGACTCTATGGAAGTTGGTTATATCTTGAGACTATAAATAAAAGACCCCTTGAGTTATTATCAACATGGAGATTGTGCAATAGATCATGTGGATCAATAAGTGAAACATGCAAAGCGATGTTTTGATCATAGTGAGTTTTATTTAAGTGTTGTAACAATGTATTTAGACACCACCCTTTGTCTTGGAATTTTTTTTTTATCTTTGATTATCTACAGTACTATGTTTTTTGTTTCATGTCACGTTCCACCCTATTCCCCAACATTTTCATATTTAAAGGTAAAATTGTTGATATTTTTGGTATAACTACGGAAGATATTCTTGTATATTTGTTTTGGTCAAACCTTTAAAAGGTTACTGTAATTATATTATACAAGTCGGTTCAACATAAATTATTATATTATTGGTATTTTACTTATGATTGTAAAAATCCCCATTGTGGCTAGTCGACCCTGTTTTTATGGGTTAGTTAGGTGAAGAGTCATGTATCTTCAAGAGACGTTGTTGTTTATAAATAGAGGATAGGTTCCTCTCATTTTTACACTCTCTCTCACACACACACACTTCTCTTGTGCATCTTGGAGCGCATAAGGAGGTCTAGCGCACAAGTCTTGGACACTGGTTCTTTTGGTGTTTTGGTCTTGGTCTTTCTTGGAGAGATATAACGCATCATTGTATTGGTTGAAGGAATCTATATTGAGGATTTTGGTTGTTGGGTTTTCTCCCCCACAAGGGTTTCCCAGGATAATCTTTGTGTTCTATTGTATCTGTGATTGTCTATCTTTCAGTGATCCTACTACAGTTTCTATTGGATTAAGTAATTGTAACTGTGTAACTAGAAAATTTAAAATTCTAACATGGTATTAGAGCAGGCCTGAATAGAAGCCAGTTGCAGGTCTAGAATCTTAAAAGAGAGTCGTTTTCAGTCTAGAGACAGTTTTCAAAAAAACTAATATTATTGGGAGGTTCGCCCTAGCCTAGCGCAATTTTCCAGTGGACCCATTTTCCAGTTTGCAGCAGCTGCAGTTAGGGTTTCACCCAAACCCTAAGGTTGACGTTTTTCCAGTTTCTTGGGGAATTTTTACAAAGCAAGACCACCAAGCAACTCGTCTTATCATTGTGCACCTACTAGTAAGTTAAGTCTTTCAATTTTTGTCATATTTTTGTGTGGTCCCAAGTAGGATGACTACCAGAAAAAAAAAATCAATGAGAAGCTAGATGGAGTTGATAACTTCAGGGCCTCGAGGTACAGAGTAACCCTCCTTCTTGAAGAACATGAATTGGATACGTTCCTTATAGAAGAGGTTCAAGAACCTCAAGGAGATGAAGCTAAGGGAAAATATAAGAAGGACATGGTGAGAGAAAAAAAGGATTATTGCAGACTCCATTAAGGACAACCTTATCCATCATGTATCATCATTATCTTCTCCAAAGCAAATGATGGACACCTTAACTTGTCAGTTTGAATGAAGTAACATAAAATGAAGAATGACTTTGATATCTTAGTTGAAGAATGTGAAAATGCAGAACTTAGAAACCATTCACTCCTACTTCTCAAGAGTGAATCAAATCAAGGAGCAGATAGAATCCATTGATGACTCGGTAGAAGGAGAAGAGATAGTGATGAATACCTTGAATGGCCTCCCAAGGTCATGGGTGTTGACGTCGAGGGACTAGAGAGTTCCCAACACCAACATTTTCAACCTCTCGCGGGGCTAGGCGAGAAGAGACGAGAATATCACCATAGGCTTAAAGCCCCATACAAGAAAGCACATTGAACTCCATGCCATTTTTCCCCTAACCTACAGTCCAAGGATGAATTCCTTTGCCTTGTAATTTTACTTTTAGTAATATTTGATTTTTTTAATTAATTTATGATTTTTATTTTACAATTTAATTTCTTCTATGTGGAGTTTTATACATTTGGAGTAACAAAATTAAAATTAATAAAGGAAATGTAAATAATAAATAAAAACTCAATTCTTTTGTTTTTATTTTAGCCAAAACGTAACTAGAGCAAAGTTAACTAAAAGATGGAGAAAGTTAATAAACTATGTTAGTTTTAAAGTAATTTAATTAAAAGAAAAGTTTATTACATAACATTAGTTTGAAGAATATAGAGAAATAACATTTTTGTTGATATAACATTTTTATATTTTCATTTAGAAGTTGGGATGTAATTAAAAATAAATAAAATCAAAATAGTAAAATAAACAAAAATAAAAGTTTATGCACACTAATAAGCTTATAAACAAAAGTTTATAAGCATGATTATTTACAAAATAAACATATTTTGCTTGTCTTTTTATATTTTATATTTTTAATGTTGTATTAAAAGAAGATGAGGAAAAATGAGGACTTTAAAGAAATATCAAAGAGATAGTTCAGAGTGAAGAAAAAGAAATTGATCTTCATTTCAATTGTTTCCCATACAAACTCATAAATTTTTGAAATCTACAAGTCTCTACGTAAACTAGGGTAAGGGATATGGTCTTTAGCCCCTCTAGACACAATGTACAATAGAAAGACCAAGCGCGAAAAGGAAAAAAAGAAAGTTGAGCCAGAAGTGGAATGGAGCAATGAAGACGAATCACAAGGAGAAAACCTGCATATAGAAACCGATTAGCGCTGAATAAAATCAAACTTTAATACAACAAACTAACAAGTAAACATTTACCTTATGAAGGCCAACAAACTCATCATCACTTTATCCTTATCACTGCTTCGCAAGACCCCTTGTTGCCGACGATTTCGTCAATCCCTGCTGAAGATGTAAAAGAAGAATGCAATGAAACAATCCTCACAACACTCCAAGCATAATTCTCTGAATTTTTTGCCAGAGTTCTCTCTCAAAATTCTCTCTAAAATATCTTCTTCAAGAAATATTATGTCTAGAAAATTTCTCTCCCCCTTCAATGGTTGCGCATTGCTTCCTTTAAATGGTTGGATGAGTAGTTAGAGTAGTTCTATTCAGTTATTGGATAGTTATGGTATTTTGAAGAACTGAAGCGGACTTGATCACAACCAACATAACCGCACACCTGTCCAATTTTAGTTTTGTTTTGAAGGAAATATAATTTATTTTACATACTTGACCACTTTTTAAAAAAAATATTTTTAATGTGCATGTCTCAATCTTTGGGAGTGTTCTGATTCTTCTTCAATGCACCCACTCCACGAAGTTCCAATTCTTATGCCTTGGCACTACACTATTTTTACATCACAGAAAATCAAAGAGTTTCAGTTCCCAAATATTTTTACTGTCAAAACAATAGGAAAATGATGTGAGTTGTTCCAAGTACTGTAGAAGCCCACTTGAATAAATTGGCTCAGATTGTTGAATGCGTAGCATGATCCAATCGCCACTCTAGTACAGTAACAGAATGAGGAGGTAGAGAAATGTTCATATCAATGCCACTATTCCCTATTTCTATTGCCCTAGGCATGATCTTTTATGTTTTTATCAAAGAATTTTCATCCATCAAATTATCATATGTAAGAGCGATCATTTTTTAACCTGAAGAGCTTATACTTCCAGTAGGTAAATCAAGTCAGTAGAGAGCTGCCAAAATTTACAGCGTTTACTCTGATGTAGTCTTCTCCATTCTCTAAGCTATTCCACCTTATTTCAAAAGAAATCAATGAAGATGTAGCATTCTCTTGTGTTATAACAAGAATAAGTACAACACCACTTGATTCCCTGAAGAGTTGTTTCACCTAGTAGCTCGGAGTCTCATATTGTTGCCATGAATCGAATACAATAGCATCCAGGTTCCATATGCGGTTATTAGTGTTGACAAACAAGGGTGCATAGCTAGCCATCTCGACTACATCACCATTTGTCTCTAACCCAATAAGAAAACCAACTTCTCCAATTGTTGTCAATATACTTCCACTAACAAATGCCTTTCGCCACTTCTTTCTATACTATCAAATGTATGAGCCATAGAAACGATGTTGCTTGCAGATGTATAAATATGGTAATCCTAAAGGTCTGTAGGATGATCCAGTGACTTAGAATATCCATCATAGTTGGAGATAATTTGGATATCAGGATGAACCGTTTTTATTGCATAATAAAATTTAATATGGTTTTCCACAATCTTCATTTCCGATAGGAATATATTTCAAATTAAAAGGATCTGGATGTCCCATTGCAGCATGGAGGGAACCACACTTGCACTGATAATCACACTCATCTAGGTTGGTGAGGCTTCATGCGAGGATTCCATTAATCAAAGAAAATCGGTCATGAAATTATGGTATATCAATATTCCAGATGCTATGCCAAAGAAGAATGTTTGCCAACTACATGTCTATAAATCCATTGAAGAAAAGCCATGATAATCCCAAGTACATTGGAGCAAATGTTCCAAAACCATATCATTTTGACAGAACAACTAAGGTTCTTTATTAATGATTGGAACGATTTTCAAAACCAATAGATTCTTTGTTGCGCATATGTTGTTCCATCCTCATCTTTCCAACAATGATGCAAATGAAAGAGTTGTCTAACTTGGAGAATTCATATTCGCAGTAAATAACTTACCAATAAACTTCGTAACTAAAACATAAGCTGTATATCTTGGAAATAAGTACATTCCCATCATATCTTCATAATATTTCATATTTTCTCATTTGACCATATAAAACTCCATATACCCTCACTCCTTATGATTATAATTCCCTTTGCGAATAAGACATTCCCAAAATCTCTCATGGTTTCGTTCTCTATTGACCATGCAAGGTTACCCAAAAATAATATGTGTCGTCAGTTTTATTTTGGATGGCATTGTTGCTCATATGCTTCTGATATGGACCTTACTTGAGTTCAATATCCACCAATTTTGTGAGATTGACTTTGGAATGTGGTCCTACTCTTTGACATGGAGCTTGCATGAGATATAAAATTAAAGGCTTGTCATATAATGGTATATAATGATGGAAAGTGAATCTTCTTATGAAGGTCTCATGACATAATTAATTTAATCCATAGGCAAAGTCAAAGACTAAACTTTTTGGTTTTGGGTAATTAAACAATCATGTGGAAAGGATAAAATCCAACATAATGTAATAGTATATATTAACTTTTGGAATGGTGTAACTTTATGAAGAGTGGGTACTAATATATGGAATCAAAGGCATGGGATAATGAAGTAAGGAGATGTATATGATGAGAAAAGGAATCGATGCATAATAGCTCATGAGCCTCAACAACTTTACCAAATATTGTATCATGTGCAACTTCAAAATTAATCACTGACCATCTTCATCATAACTGAAAATATTCTGTAATGACATCTTATTTAAATAGTGCAAATAAGATCCATAAGATCTATTAGGAATACGTTTGTCATGATGCAAATAAGATCCATAACATGGATTAAAAAACATAGGAATGTCCCTACAATAGTCACTATCATCAAAATAAAAATTGCACCTAGGAGGGACATGCTCGATGGTGCCAAGTTCTTTGTCCTATTTTTTATTGAAACAGAGGATTAGTGAAAATTTTATATAGTTTAAGATCTTGATTGAACTCATAGATATCTTCAAAAGAGGACTCCTCAGGTGGATCATTAAATTCATGCAGGTCTACATCATTTGACCACTCATTATCATTATCATCGAATACAAATGTATCATAAATTGGTTTGACATAGTTAGAATTGATTTCTTCATTTGCATTATCAAAATTTCCATCGTATGCATGCATATAAGAAGCTTGAGATGAAAGATGATTTTTGGGTTGAATTTCCTTAGGAGGTTTAAGAAGGGTGTGAGAGGTGGATTGGTCATTAAGCATCATGATATAATCATGATCCTCTTCACATCCACGCTCTTGACCACAAGCAGTGAATTCATTATAAATAGGCCCTAAGAGAGAGGGCTCCCGATATATACTCCCATCATGATTTTAAGATTGAGATTCAAGAAAGAACGAGCGATCTTGTAACCTCTTGATGAAGGGGATTAAAGAAGATAAATCCTTGTGTGAATCATGAATACCAAAAGAGTAACCTATTCTATGGATTTTATCTTCGAAGTCAAAGCAAGTGGATAGGGATAGCTCTAGGTTTTGAACATTCTTTTTTTCCAACCGCCATCGATAAAGAGGAGGTAGAAGTTCATAGTAATGCAATAGGGAAACCAAGTTAGTCGGGTGAACATGACTAGGAATTAAATTGTATAACTTGATAAACTGAAGATTAAAAGTAAGAATGTTCTCATTATCCTTCATGTGTAATTGGTTAAGCCTCTTAAGATGCTCATAAGGATTATATAAATTCCCAAAGGTAGAAGTAAACCAGTGAGAAATTTCAAACTAGGTAGAGATGCATCCATCAAGAAGGTTGGAAAATAAAGAGGCGACATCGCCCTGAAGTGAATTCATGAACAAAAGCATGAAATTATCGTTATTATTTAGTCCCATAATGGTTCAAGCATTTGAAAATTCATGAATATGCTCAATCACCGTAACCATTCCATTTCCATGAAAGCAAGGCAAATGATTCTTGAATTTGTGAGGTAAAGGGTTCATCGGGTGAGCGAACCTCAAGGGAGTGGGCACAAACCAAGGGGAATTGTTTAGTTCTTCTTCAAACTCAAACATGCCATACTTGCGAATGACCTTCCCAGGGTTAGTACCTAAAACCAAAGGGTTACAACAACCAAAAAGGCTTCCAATTGGTTGAGACATCGAGGTCTAGGAAAAGTAAAAATAAAATTGAAAGAATTAAAACAAGAACTAGGAACGAAGCAATGAACGGTCGTCCCCACTATGGTCGCCAAAAATGTGTTGACGTCGAGGGACTAGAGAGTTCCCAACACCAACATTTTCAACCTCTCGCGGGGCTAGGCGAGAAGAGACGGGAATATCACCCTAGGCTTAAAGCCCCATACAAGAAAGTGCATTGAACTCCATGCCAAATTTCCCCTAACCTACAGTCCAAGCATGAATTCCTTTGCCTTGTAATTTTACTTTTAGTAATATTTGATGTTTTTATTTAATTTATGTTTTTTATGCTATTTTACAATTTCTTCTATGTGGGGTTTTATACATTTGGAGTAACAAAATTAAAATAAATAAAGGAAATGCAAATAATAAAAATAAAAAGTCAATGCTTTTGTTTTTATTTTAGCAAAAAAAGTAACTAAAACAAAGTTAACTAAAAGCTGGAGAAAGTTAATAAACTATGTTAGTTTTAAAGTAATTTAATTAGAAGAAAAGTTTACTACATAACATTAGTTTATGCACATTTAGAAGTTGGGATGTAATTAAAAAAAAAAAAAATCAAAATAGTAAAATAAACAAAAATAGAAGTTTATGCACACTAACAAGCTTATAAATAAAACTTTATAAGCATGATTATTTACAAAATAAACATATTTTGTTGTCTTTTTATATTTTATATTTTTAATGTTGTATTAAAAGAAGATGAGGAAAACTAAGGACTTTAAACAAATATCAAAGAGATAGTTCAAAATTGAGGAAAAAGAAATTGATCTTCATTTCAATTGTTTCCTATACAAACTCATAAATTTTCGAAATATACAAGTCCCTGTGTAGACTAGGGCCAGGTATATGGTCTTTAGCCCCTCTAGACACAATGTACAATAGAAAGACCAAGCGCGAAAAGGAAAAAATGAAAGTTGATCCAGAAGTGGAATGGAGCAATGAAGGTGAATCACAAGGAGAAAACCTGCATATATAAATTGATTAGCGTCGAATAAAATCGAGCTTTAATAGAACAAACTAACAAGTAAACATTTACCTTATGAAGACCAGTGAGCTCATCCTTTCTTTATCCTTATCGTTGCTTCGCAAGACCCCCTACTGCCGACGATTTCATCAATCCATGTTGAAGATGTAAAAGAAGAATGGAATGAAACAACCCTCACAGCACTCCAAACATACTTCTCTAAATTTTCTACCGGAGTTCTCTCTCAAAATTCTCTCTAAAAATATCTTCCTCAGAAAATATTTTGTCCAGGAAATTTCCCTCCCCCTTCAATGGTTGTGCGTTGCTTCCTTTAAATAGTTGGATGAGTAGTTATAGTAGTTTTATTCATTTGTTGGATATTTATGGTAGTTTGAAGAATTGAATCGGACTTGATCACAACCAACAAAACCGCACACCTGTCCAATTTTAGTTTTTTTTTTAAGAAAATATAATTTATTTTACATACTTGACCACTTTTTTTAAAAAATATTTTTAATCCACATGTCTCAATATTTGGGAGTGTTATGATTCTTCTTCAACACACCCACTCCATGAAGTTCCAATTCTTATGCCTTGGCACTGCACTATTTTACATCACATGAAATCAAAGAGTTTCAGTTCCCAAATATTTTCACTGTCAAAACAATAGGAAATTGATGTGAGTTGTTCCAAATACCGCAGAAGCCCACTTGAATAAATTGGCACAAATTGTTGAATGTGTAGCATGATCCAGTCGCCTCTCTAGTACAGTAACAGAATGAGGAGGCAGAGAAATGTTCATATCAGTGCCACTATTCCCTATTTTTGTTTCTCTAGGAATGATCTTTTCTAGTTTTTCCAAAGAATTTCCATCCATCAAATTATCATATGTAAGAGCGATCATTTTTTAACATGAAGAGCTTATACTTCCAACAGGTAAATCAAGTTAGCAGAGAGCATCCAAAATTTGCAGCATTTACTTTGATGTAGTCTTATCCATTCTCTAAGATATTCCACCTTATTGCAAAAGAAATCAATGCAGATGTACCATTCTCTTGTGTTATAACAAGAAGAAGTACAGAGCCACTTGATTCCTTGAAGAGTTGTTGCATCTAGTAGCTCGGAGTCTCATATTGCTTCCATGAATCGAATACAATAGCATATGGGCTTCATCTGCGGTTATTAGTGTTGAAAAACAAGGGCGCATAACTAGCCATCTCGACTACATAACTCATTGTCTCTAACCCAATAAGAAAACCATATTCCCTTATTGTTGTCAATAAACTACCATACCAATAACCATTCCCAGTAACCACATATTCACTAACAAATGCCTTTTGACCACTTCTTGTTGTATTATCAAATGTATGAGCCATAGAAAAGATGTTGCTTGCAGATGTATAAATATGGTAATCATACAGGTCTGTGGGATGATCCAGTGACTTAGAAGATCCGTCACAGTTGGAGATAATTTTGATATTAGGATGAACCGTTTTTATTGCATAATAAAATTTAATATGGTTTTCCACAATCTCCGTTTCCAATAGAAATATATTTCAAATTAAAAGGATATGGATGTCCCATTGCAGCATGGACAAAACCACACTTGCACTGATAACCACACTCATCTAGGTTTGTGAGGCTTCATGCGAGAATTCCATTAATCAAAGAAAATTTGTCATGAACTTACGGTATATCAATATTTCAGACTCTCTTCCAAAGAAGAATGTTTTCCAACTACATGTCTATAAATCCATTGAAGAACAACTGTGATAATCCCGAGTACATGGGAGAAATTTTTCCAAAACTGTATCATTTTTCCAGAACAACCAAGGTTCTTTATTAATGATTGGAACGATTTTCAAAACCAATAGATTATTTGTTGCGCATATGTTGTGCCATCCTCATCTTTCCAACAATGACACAAATGAAAGTGATGTTTGACTTGGATCATTCATATTCACAGTAAATAACTTACCAATAAACTCCGTAATTACAAAATAACTTGTATATTTTGGAAATAAGTGCATTCCCATCATATCTTCATAATATTTCATATATTCTCATTTGACCATATAAAACTCCATATACCCTCACTCCTTATGATTATAATTCCCTTTGTGAATAAGACATTCCCAAAATATCTCATGGTTTCATTCTCTATTGACCATGCAAGGTTACCCACAAATAATATGTGTGGTCAATTTTCTTTTGGATGGCATTGTTTCTCATATAAAAGCTTATCATATGGACTTTACTTAAGTTCAATATCCACCAATTTTGTGAGATCGACTTTGGAATGTGGTCCTACTCTTTGACATGGAGCTTGCATGAGATATAAAATCAAATGCTTGTCATATAATGGTATACACTGATGGAAAGTGAATCTTCTTATGAAGGTCTCATGACATAATTAATTTACTCCATAAGCAAAGTCAAAGACTAAAGTTTTGGGTTTTGGGTAATTAAACAATCATGTGGAAAGGATCAAATCCAACATGATGTAACAATATATATTAACTTTTGGCATGGTGTAACTTTCTGAAAAGTGAGTACTAATATATGGAATCAAAAGCATGGGACAATGAAGTCAGGAGATGTATATGATGAAAAAAGGAATCGACGTGCAATAGCTCATGAGCCTCAACAACTTTACCAAATACTATATCATGTGCAACTTCAAAATTAATCACCGACCATCTTCATCATAGCTGAAAATATTCTTTAATGACATATTCTTTAAATGTGTAGCAACAACTCGACGGGAGCGCACAAGACCTTGCACAAACAATTACGAAATGAGAGGGGGAGCCTGGAAACGCTTTGTTGGCTAAGTATTGTTGAAAAAAATCATCA
The DNA here is from genome assembly GCA_009831015.1 of Picea engelmannii. Classification (NCBI taxonomy): domain Eukaryota; kingdom Viridiplantae; phylum Streptophyta; class Pinopsida; order Pinales; family Pinaceae; genus Picea; species Picea engelmannii. The sequence continues at coordinate 221,644 of ML777416.1, forward strand.
TCAACAATTGCCAACCAACAGATGCATGTTGCTTACAGTGGCGTGCAACTTGAAACAATAAAATTACGATCCTTGATTCTCTAAAGGAAGGGAAAGGGATGAGTAATGGAAGGAATGAGGGTGACACGATGTGGAACAAGAAGAGGACGATAGGGTTAGGTGGACCAGGTTATACAATAGGGGGAGACATGATGTAGTTCAAGGGATTCATGGATCACGACTTCGTGGAATAACTCATGAAAAGTGGTAAGTATGAGGGGGTTTGGTCCTGTTGTATAACCCGAAGGGATGACTCCTTAGATCTTGAAAAAAAAATGATTACAAGGCTAGAAAATTGTTGTGGATGTGTGTTGAGGGAAAGACCCAAGTTTAACACTGAGCATCCAAAACGTGTATGTTGGAGGCATCTCAAAATGAAGGGGACGGAGAAAGGGAAAGAAAGAATATGGGGATAGGACTGACGACTATGACGAGCGAGGATGTTTCACGTAGCGAGCACATGGTAGACAAGTGAGGGATTATGACAAAGGAAGGAAACGTGTTTCACCTATAAGTTTGTTGTCCACCAAAACACATTTGGTCAATCAGTTAAAAATATACAGATAGCCTGCCTTTTAATATCACCAACCATTTCTCCATCACTTCTGACCATCAAAAAGAGAAAAAAAGAACAGAAAGCAAAAGAAACAAAATAAAAACAAAAGCAAGAAAACAACTGAATAAAAGCGAAATCAACCAAAAACCAATCTGTCCTTTCCCGTAAAATTTATGATTATTATTATTATTTAATTTTTTTGTTAATTTATGTACAGAGGAAAGAAAACCATTAGCTTGGACTCAGGTCAGATGAAATTCAGCGTAAAGGAATGTGTCACCTGCTTTGCATGCAGATCTTATGAGTTTGACAAATTTGTGCGTGGAGAGAATGCCAACATGCCAACCAACATATGTGTATGGTGTGAAGATATGATTAATCAATACCCAAAAGAGACAACCACCAACCTCCAAGTAATCCCAACCAACAGATGCTTTTCCAGTAATGATGAAGGTATTGACTGAATTAGATTTAGGGTTTAGGGTTTGTACCTTAAAGGGATGATTCATGAATTCATCAAACAAATTAATATCACTTCTGGGAACCTTTCTATCATGAACAGGGTTGTCATGATGCAAATAAGATCCATAACATGGATTAAAAAACATAGGAATGTCCCTACAATAGTCACTATCATCAAAAACAAAATTTGCACCTAGGAGGGACATGCTCAATGGTGCCAAGTTCTTTATCCTATTTTTGATTAAAACAAAGGATTAGTGAAAATTTTATATAGTTTAAGATCTCGATTGAACTCATAGATATCTTCAAAAGAGGACTCCTCAGGTGGATCATTAAATTCATACAGGTCTACATCATTTGACCACTCATTAGCATTATCATCGAATACAAATGTATCATAAATTGGTTTGACATTGTTAGAATTGATTTCTTCATTTGCATAATCAAAATTTCCATCGTATGCGTGTAGATAAGAAGCTTGAGATGAAAGTTGATTTTTGGGTTGAATTTAGTTATGAGGTTTAAGAAGGGTGTGAGAGGTGGATTGGTCATTAATCATCATGATATAATCATGATCCTCTTCACATCCATGATATTGACCACAAGTAATGAATTCATCATAAATAGGCCCTAAGAGAGAGGGCTCTCGAGATATACTCCCATCATGATTTGAAGAATGAGATTGAAAAAAGAACGAGCGATCTTGTAACCTCTTGATGACATGGATTAAAGAAGATAAATCCTTGTGTGAATCATGAATACCAAAAGAGTAACCTATTCTATGGATTTTCTCTTCGAAGTCGAGGCAAGTGGATAGGGTTAGCTCTAGGTTTTGAACATTCTTTTCTTCCAACTGTCATCGGTAAAGAGGAGGTAGAAGTTCGTAGTAATGCAATAGGGAAGCCAAGTTGGTAGGGCGAACATGAGTAGGAATTAAATTGTATAACTTGATAAACTGAAGATTAGTAGTAAGAATGTTCTCATTATCCTTCATGCGTAATAATTGGTTAAACCTCTTAAGATGCTCGTAAGGATTATATAATTGCCCAAAAGTAGAAGTAAACCAGTGAGAAAGTTCAAACTAGGTAGAGATGCATCCATCATGAAGGTTGGAAAATAAAGAGGTGACATCGCCCTGAAGTGAATTCATGAACAAAAGAATGCAACTATCATTATTATTTACTCCCAGAATGGTGCAAGCATTTGAAAACGCACGAAGATGCTCAATCACTGTAACAGTTCCATTGCCATGAAAGAGAGGCAAACGATTCTTGAATTTGTGAGGTAAAGGGTTCACTGGGTGAGAGAACTTCAAGGGAGTGGGCACAAACCAAGGGGAATTGTTTAGGTCTTCTTCAAACTCAAACAAGCCATACTTCTGAATGACCTTCCCAGCGTTAGTAGCTGAAATCACGGGGTTACAACCACCAACCAAGCTTCCAATTGGTTGAGATATCGAGGTCTAGGAAAAGTAAAAAAAAAATTGAAAGAATTAAAACGAATGAACCATTGAACGATCGTCCCCAATATGGTCGCCAAAAATATGTTGAGGTCGAGGGACTAGAGAGTTCTCAACACCAACATTTTCAACCTCTTGCAGGGCTAGGCGAGAAGAGATGGGAATACCACCCTAGGATTAAACTCCCATACAAGAAAGTGCATTGAACTCCATGCAAGTTTTCCCCTAACCTACAGTCCAAGCATGAATTCCTTTGCCTTGTAATTTTACTTTTAGTAATATTTGATTTTTTTATTTAATTTATGATTTTTATGCTATTTTACAATTTAATTTCTTCTATGTGGGGTTTTATACATTTGGAGTAACAAAATTAAAATTAATAAAGGAAATGCAAGTAATAAAAATAAAAATCCAATGCTTTTGTTTTTATTTTAGAAAAAAAGTAAATAAAGCAAAGTTAACTAAAATCTAGAGAAAATTAACAAACTATGTTAGTTTTAAAGTAATTTAATTAAAAGAAACGTTTACTACATAACATTAGTTCGAAGAATATAGAGAAATAACATTTATGATGATATAACATTTTTATATTTTCATTTAGAAGTTGGGGTGTAATTAAAAAAATAAAATCAAAATATTAAAATAAACAAAAATAAAAGTTTATGCACACTAACAAGCTTATAAATAAAACTTTATAAGCATGATTATTTATAAAATAAACATATTTTGTTTGTCTTTTTATATTTTTTATTTTTAATGTCGTATTAAAAGAAGATGAGGAAAACTGAGGACTTTAAAGAAATATCAAATAGATAGTTCAAAGTGAAGAAAAAGAAATTGATCTTCATTTTATTTGTTTCCCATACAAACTAGTAAATTTTCGAAATCTACAAGTCTCTGCGTAGACTAGGGCCATGTATATGGTCTTTAGCCCCTCCAGACACAATGTACAATAGAAAGAGCAAATGAGAAAAGGAAAAAATGAAAGTTGAGCCAGAAGTGGAATGGAGCAATGAACGTGAATCACAAGGAGAAAGCCTACATATAGAAATTGATTAGCGCCAAATAAAATTGAGCTTAAATACAACAAACTAACAAGTAAAGATTTACCTTATGAAGGCCAACAAGCTCATCCTCGCTTTATCCTTATCGTTGCATTGCAAGACCCCCTGCTACCGATGATTTATTCAATCCCTGATGAATATGTAAAAGAAGAATGGAATGAAACAATCCTCACAACAATACAAGCATACTTCTCTGAATTTTCTGCCAGATTTCTCTCTCAAAATTGTCTCTAAAAATCTCTTCTTCAGAAAACATTATGTCCAGAAAATCCCCCCCCCCCTTCAATGGTTGCGCTTTGCTTCCTTTAAATGGTTGGATGAGTAGTTAGATTAGTTCTATTCAGTTGCTGAGTAGTTATGGTAGTTTGAATAACTAAAGCGGACGTGATCACAACCAACAAAACCCCACACCTGTCCGATTTTAGTTTTGTTTTGAAGGAAATATAATTTATTTTACATACTTGACCACTTTTTAAAAACAATATTTTTAATCCCATATTGCTCCAGCTAGAGGAAGAAGAAAATTTAGGCCCAATCCCATTCAGGTTCAGCCCATTATGGAAATCAAAGAGTGGGTTCATAGACACGGTTCAATGGGCATGGTCTATCCCAGTTAATGGCTCCCCCAATTTTGTCTGGGAACAAAAACTAAAAACAACAAAAAAATCCCTCAAGGAGTGGAGCAAACTCCCGGAAAGAAACCCCAATACCCAAAGAAAGGAGTCAGTGCAGCAGCTGGGACAACTATAGCACGAGATGGAAACAATAGACATTGCCAGAACAGAATTGGAAAAGGAGCAACAAGCTCAATGCAAAACTTACCGCGCCTTCAGAAAGGAAGAAGAGTACTGGAGGCTGAAATCCCGTAGCCTTTGGCTGAAAGCTGGCGACAGGAATACATCCTACTTTCACCACCAATTCAAAGCCCGCCTCTCCAGGAACCATATCTCCAAGATCACGACCAACGAAGGGAAGCTCTGCAAAGGAATAGATCAAATAAAGGACGTTGTTGTCTCACACTTTCAATAACTTTACAGTAAAGAGAACCATGACAATGAAGAAGATTACAACGAATTCCTCATGAATATCCCGACATTGGTCACAAAAGAGGATAATACAACATTATTGAGCCCAATCA
>ML777416.1:227156-281432 GCA_009831015.1 Picea engelmannii
TGGGGAGGTTACTGGCTCACCCATGGAGGCAAATTAATCTTGATAAAAGCAGTTATCTCCTCATTGCTGATATATCAAGCGTCCTATCTCTTAGCGCCCAATTCCATAGCAGGACAGATTAACAAACTCCTGAGAGATTTCTTGTGGCATGGTGGGAAAGGGAACCAAAGAAAATTTCATTTAGTCAATTGGGAGACAACCAAGCGGCCTCTGAGAGAAGGAGGATTGCAGATTCGCGACCCAACACTTGCAAACACTGCTCTGGGCTGCAAAATCTTGTGGAAGATGCACAGCGACCCCTCACATCCAGTCAACAAAACTTTAAGACACAGATACATCCCAAACGCTAAAATCTGAAATCTCCAAAACGCAGTGAGCAGGAAAACCACGATTTTATGGCAGTTGTGTATTAAAGGGGCGTGATTTTTCAATAAACACTTGTACCGTGTCCCTGGCAATGGAAAATGCACCAAACTCTGGATTGACAATATAATGGGGAATCCGTCCATTGCATCAAACGCTGGCCTGAGGGAAATTCGCGATCTTCTTGAGAACAGAGGTATCAAGAGAATTATTGACATATCAAAGTGGGATGAAGACGGATCTTGGTCAGAGTGGCAATTCGGCAATGTCCCAGATTGCCTCCTTCAGCAACTTGAGATGCTCAAAGCAGAGCTTCAAGAGGCAGCCCCTGTGCACAGGACAGGAAAAGACACTTGGGGCTGGGGACCCACAGGAAGTTATAGAGCAGCTAGAGGCTATGCTCTGCTCCAGCAACAACAAAATAGACCTCTCCCGGCAAGATTCTGGTTGGAGGTATGGGACTCGATGGCGATCCCGAAGGTAAACTTATTTTTCTGGACACTAATGCACAGAAAGATTCTGACGGGAGAAAATTTGTTGAAAAGAAATATTGCCAGACCACACAGATGTTTTCTCTGCAGAGAAGCCATGGAAACCTCGGATCACTTATTTGTAGGCTGTCATTTCGCAAACAAAGTCTGGCAGCTTACACTCCAAGGCCTCAAGGTCGTTGTTCCCACCAACATTTCAGTAGTGGATCTATACACTAGCTGGAAGGATAGTTACCCTTCGCTCTCCCTGAAAACATTATGGGCCAGAATCTGGATCTCCATCGCCAAGTACGTGTGCTGGAAGCTATGGCTAGCAAGAAATGAGCAAATCTTCAATAACACAGAATAGACCCCCCAAATGGTAGCAGCGAAAGCAAAAGGCCTCCTACTAGAAACTTTGAGCTCCCAAATTCACAAAACCGATACCTCGATTCTGCAGGAAGAAAAGGAGTGGCTTGGCTCCTCCGTGCTGAATCTTCGAACCCATAGCGCGGAAAAACCCCATCTTGAAACAGAATGGAGGTTAAGAGACGGCCATGACATATTTCAGAGCTGGTGGCAAAAACAAGGCAAAACTTCAGTCTTTTTTGACGGAGCCTCCAAAGGAAACCCTGGGATAGCGGGAGCAGGAGGAATCATTTATTCTAGCGAAGGGAAGAAACTAGCAACCTTTTGTTGGGGTGTTGGACAGCGAACCAATAATCAAGCCGAAATTCTGAGTTTGATCAAAGTTTGCCAGATAGCCAGGGAAAGAGGACACCGAGAGCTACAAGCATTTGGAGATTCTGAGATCTTGATCAAAATAATACACTCAAGAGGACAGTTTAAAGATGTTGGGATAAACAAGAATCTGCAAAGGTTAAGAAACATTCTAAAAGATTTCACCTCCTTCAAGTGCTATCATATCCTCAGAGATTCAAATAAAGAAGTAGACAAACTAGCCAACGAAGGCTGCCTTTTGCCCCAAGGAGAACTCAGCGTAAACGGTGGGGATCCAGTTAAAAAATGTATTCCTTGAAAAGGACAACAGCTTGTAAAAGAATGTAGAAGGCAGCAGACGCCTGAGAAAGATAGCTGGAACAGAAGCTGAAACACAGTGCTGTAACAGAGCTGGAACACAGTGCTGAAACAGAGATGGAACACAGATGCAGAAACACAGATGTTGGAACACAGATGCTGGAACACAGATGCTGGAACACAGAAGATGAAACATAGTGCTGAAACAGTGTTGGAACAGTGCTGGAACTTATGCTGAAACACGGTGCTGTAACAGCTGAAACACAGTGATGTTACAAATGCTGAAACATAGTGCTGGAACAGTTGCTGAAACACAATGTTGTTACATATGCTGAAACACAGCGCTGGAACAGATGTTGAAACACAGTGCTGGAAATTATGCTGAAACAACGATGGATCTTATGCTGAAACAGTGTTGCATCACAATTTGTATTTTGATCTGCAGGCCCGAAGAAACTCGGGGCAAATTGTAACTGATTCTGTGGCTTTTCCACCCCTCTAATATAAACTATAACCGTTTTCGTTAAAAAAAAAAACAATATTTTTAATGCACATGTCTCAATCTTTGGGAGTGTTCTGATTCTTCTTCAACACACCCACTCCACGAAGTTCCAATTATTATGCCTTGGGACTGCACTATTTTTACATCACAGGAAATCGAAGAGTTTCAGTTCCCAAACATTTTTACTGTGAGAACAACAGGAAATTGATGTGTGTTGTTCCAAATACTGCAGAATCCCACTTGAATAAATTGGCTCAGATTGTTGAATGTGTAGCATGATCCAATCGCCACTCCAGTACAGTAATAGAATGAGGAGGCAGAGAAATGTTCATATCAGTGCCATTATTCCCTATTTGTGTTGCTCTAGGAACGATCTTTTCAGGTTTGTCCAAAGAATTTTCATCCATCAAATTATCAGATGTAAGAACGATCATTTATGAACCTGAAGAGCTTATACTTCCAACATGTAAATCACATCAGCAGAGAGCTGCCAAAATTTACAGCCTTTACTCTGATGTAGTCTTCTCCATTCTCTAAGCTATTCCACCTTATTGTAGAAGAAATCAATGCAGATGTAGCATTATCTTGCGTTATAACAGGAAGAAGTACAATGCCACTTGATTCCCTGAAGAGTTGTTGCACCCAGTAGCTCAGAGTCTCATATTTCTGCCATGAATTGAATATAATATCATCTGGGTTCCATCTGCGTTTATTAGTGTTGACAAACAAGGGCACATAGCTATCCATCTCGACTACATCACTCACTGTCTCTAACCCAATAACAAAACCATCTTCCCCTATTGTTGTCAATAAACTACCATGCTGACAATCATTCCCAGTAACCACATATTCACTAACAAATGCCTTTCGACCACTTCTTGTTGTATTATCAAATGTATGAGCCATAGAAATGATTTTGCTTGTAGATGTATAAATATGGTAATCATACAGGTCTGCGAGATGATCCAGTGACTTAGAAGATCTGTCACGGTTGGAGATAATTTGGATATCAAGATAAATTGTTTTTATTGCATAATAAAATTTAATATGGTTTGCCACAATCTCCATTTCCAATATAAATATATTTCAAATTAAAAGGATATGGATGTCCCATTGCGGCATGGACAAAACCACACGTGCACTGATAACTACACTCATCTAGGGTCGTGAGGCTTCATGTGGGGATTCCATTAATCAAAGAAAATTGGTCATGAACTTATGGTATATCAATATTTCAGATGCTCCACCAAAGAAGAATGTTTTCCAACCACATGTCTATAAATCCATTGAAGAACAACTGTGATAATCCCAAGTACATTGGAGAAAATTTTTCAAAACTGTATCATTTTTCCAAAACAACCAAGGTTCTTTATTAATGATTGGAACGATTTTCAAAACTAATAGATCCTTTGTTGTTCATATGTTGTGCCATCCTCATCTTTCCAACAATGACGCAAATGAAATGGTTGTCTGACTTGGAGAATTCATATTCACAGTAAATAACTTACCAATAAACTTCGTAAATAAAACATTACTTGTATAACTTAGAAATAAGTGCATTCCCATCATATCTTCATAATATTTCATATATTCTCATTTGACCATATAAAAATCCATATACCCTCACTCCTTATGATTATAATTCCCTTTGTGAATAAGACATTCCCAAAATGTCTCATGGTTTCGTTCTCTATTGACCATGCAAGTTTACCCACAAATAATGTGTCGTCGGTTTCTTTTGGATGGCATTGTTGCTCATATAAATGCTTTTGATATGGACCTTACTTAAGTTCAATATCCACCAATTTTGTGAGATCAACTTTGGAATGTGATCCTACTCTTTGACATGGAGCTTGCATGAGATATAAAATTAAATGCTTGTCATATAATGGTATATAATGATGGAAAGTGAATATTCTTATGAAGGTCTCATGACATAATTAATTTAATCCATAGGCAAAGTCAAAGACTAAACTTTTGGGTTTTGGGTAATTAAACAATCATGTGGAAAGGATCAAATCCAACATGATGTAATAATATATATTAACTTTTAGCATGGTGTAACTTTATGAAGAGTGAGTACTGATATATGGAATCAAACGCATGGGATAATGAAGTCAGGAGATGTATATGATGAGAAAAGGAATCGATGCGCAATAGCTCATGAGCTTCAACAACTTTACCAAATACTGTATCATGTGCAACTTCAAAATTAATCATCGACCATATTCATCATATCTAAAAATATTCTTTAACGAAATATTCTTTAAATATGTAGCAACAACTCAACGGGAGTGCACAAGACCTTGCACAAGCAATTGAAAAATGAGAGGGGGAGCCTGACAATGGTTTACCGGCTAAGTATTGTTGACAAAAATCATCGTCAACAATTTCTAACCAACAGATGCATGTCGCTTTCAGTGGCATGCAACTTGAAACAACAAACTTACGATCCTTGATTCTTTGAAGGAAGGGAAAGGGACGGGTAATGATAGGACTAAGGGTGACTGAATGTGGAACAGGAAGAGGTCGATAGGGTTAGGTGGACCAGGTTATATAATAGTTGGAGATACAATGGAGGTCAATGGATTCATGGTTCAGGATTTCATGGAATAACTCATGAAAAGTGGTAAGTATGAGGGGGCTTGGTCCTGTTGTATAACCTGAAGGTACGACTCCTCATATCTTGAAAAAAAAAAAATTACAAGGCTAGAAAACTGTTGTGGATGTGCATTGAGGGAAAGACCCAAGTTTAACACTGAGCATCCACAATGTCTATGTTGGAGGCATCTCAAAATGAAGGGGTCTAGAGGCCCCCCCTTGCACTCCCCAAGGGGGGGCCTAGCGGCCCCCCCTCAAACCCCCCTGCGTGCCTGACGCAACACAGTCACCACTACTCATGTAAAGAATATAACACATACCAAAAATTCTCCCACTTGTTGTTTTCTTTGCACATAGGGGGTTACATGGTTACATAGTCAACAATCCGAGGCAACAATGCCCATGGATCCTCTACACCAAGAGAACTTCTCAGTGCTCACAGATTTTGTTAATGAATCTGCAACATTCTTCAAAGTGTCCACCTTCATCAACAACACTATATTTTCTTCAACCATGTCTCTCACAATGTGATATGGAATATTAATATGCTTTGTCTTTGAATGATAAAACAATTTCTTCGCCAAAATATTGCACTTTGACTGTCATAATCTATCCTTACAGCTTGTTTTACCAACCCAATACCCGAACACAATATTTATAACCATATTGCTTCCTTACTTGCATGAGTGTCTGCCATGTATTCAACTTCTATAGTTGAAAGTGCCACTGCAACTTGTCTTTTGCTCATCCAACTTATTGCTCCTCCAAACAGGTTAAACACATACCCGCTTGTAAATATCCTACGATCCAGATCTCCTGCCTAGTCTGCATCCACAAAACTATGTATATCCACCACTTTGTCCAATCCTGGTCTTCCTTGGTAGCACAATCCATAGCTAGCAGTTCCATGAAAATACCTGAAAACACTTTTTACTGTTGTTCAATACTCCTTCTCTGGTTTTGACATATTCCTACTCAAAAATCCCACTGCATGTGCAATGTCTAGTCTAGTACAGACCATTGCATACATCAAACTTCCAATTGCACTCGCATATGGAACACGAGACATGTCCTCCTCCTCTTCTTGTGTCTTGGGACACTCATCTGCAAATAAATTTACACCAACAAGAATAGGAACCTTGATCAATTTACATTCCTACATATTAAACCTCTGTAATATTGTCTCGACATATTTTCTCTGATTTATCCAAAGTTTCCTCTTTTTCCTATCTCTTTTAATTTCCATGCCCAAAATGAAATTTGAAGCACCGAGCTCGTTCATGTAAAATTTAGAGGACAACTGAGTTTTCACATCCTGGATAATCTCCTTGTTGTTTCCTATCAGCAACATGTCATCCACATACAAGACCAAATAAAACAAATGATAAACAATTAATTTAAAATACACACAATGATCCTCTTTTCTTCTTGTGAATCCAAGTCCCAACATATAAGTATCAAATTTTGATACCACGTCCTTGGTGATTGTTTTAACCATACATGGACTTTTTCATCTTGCATACCAACTCCTTCTTTCCCTTCACAACATAACCTTCTGGTTGCTTCATATAGATTTCTTCTTCCAGATCCCCATGTAGGAATGTTGTCTTCACATCCATCTTTTCTACTTCAAAATCAAATGCAACAACAACAGATAACAGAAATATTATAGAGGTTAACTTGGCAACAGGAGAAAAAATCTCACCAAAATCAATTCCCTCAACCTGGGAATAACCCTTTGCTACTAACCAAGCTTTGTATTTCTCCACTTTTCCTTTTGCATTCAACTTCTTTTTAAATACCCTTTTGTTGCCAATGGGATTTCTTCTAGTCGACAACTCCACTAGATCCCAAGACTCATTCTTATCCAAGGCTGCCATTTCTTCATCCATGTCCTTTTTCCAGATATTTCTATCATCTGAATCCACTGCCTCCCTGACAGTTCTAGGATCATCATCAGTAATAGACAAAGAAAATTTTGAACGGAAATCAGATGGAGTATACATTTCTGGTAGCCTTGTTTCTCGAACCGATCTACTCAATACTAGAGTATGAGGATCTTCTTCTTTTGATTCATGTTCTTATGTAGATTTTGATTCATCAGCCTTTAAATCAAACTCTATATTCTCTGGTTCTTTCTTACTTGGTAGGACTTCCTGTTTAACGACATCCTTCATTTCTCTAAATACAACATCTTGGCTATCCACTACCTTCTTAGTTTCTGGGTTCCAAATCTTATAACCTTTGAGACCATCTTTATATCCAATAAAGATACACTTTTCAGTCTTCTTATCTAGCTTACTCTTGTTTTCCTTTGGAACATGAACATATGCATCACATCCAAATACCTTGAGATGTGTGAGAGAAGGTTTCTTACTAGTCCATACCTCTTATGGAGTCTTGTCATCCAACGCTGATGAGAGTGATCTGTTGACCAGGTAATATGCAGTACCCATTGCCTCTGCCCAGAATTCTTGTCCTAACCTGACACCACTGAGCATGCACCTTTCTTTTTCCATCAACATCTTGTTCATCCTTTCTGCAACTCCATTATGCTGAGGTGTATATGGAGTAGTCTTATACCTTGCTATACCACACTTCTTTCAAAATTCTTCAAATTGATTCCCGTAGAACTCTCCGCCATTATCTGTCCTCAACACATTGATTCTTTTCTCTGTTTGATTCTCAACAAGAGCCTTAAACTCTTTAAACTTGTCAAAGACTTCAGATTTCTTCCTGAGGAAATATGTCCAAGTATTCCTCAAGAATTCATCTATAAATGAGACATAGTACACAGATTTTCCCAATGATGGGACCGATACAGGTCCAAAAACATCACTGTGAACTAGCTGTAAAATTCCTTTTGCCCTCGTTACACCAGAAGGGAATCTTACCCGATTGTACTTTCCATATACACAATGTTCATAGAAATAAAAATCCAAAGAGCAGTTAGACATACCTTCAACCATACCTTTACCGTGTAGTAGTCGAAGACCCTTCTCTCCGATATGCCCCAATCTTTGATGCCACAACATAACCTTTTCTCCAAAGACTGTAGGATTTGTTTCTTCTTCAACTCCAATATCGGGAACAATGGAACTATTTCACCCATCACTAGCAATGCTTCCTTGTAGCTTATACATATTTCCAAACCGAACTCCCTTCAACAACACCATTGCTCCTCGAACCATCCTGCAGGTTTCCTTCTCAAATATTGATTTTACCTCTGGATCGTCCATTTTTCTTAAATAAATCAAATTTTTGGCCAAACTTGGGATGTGCAGAACACTGGGAAATTCTTGAATCCTTCCATCTATGAGCCTCAAATTTACTTTTCCTGGTCCTATGATTTTGGTTGTTGAATCATAACCTAGGAAAAAATTACCTCCATCATACCTTTCATAATCATAGAACCACTCCCTGTGGGGAGTCATATGAAATGATGCACTTGATTCAACCAACCATTCCTCGTGATCTACATGTGTGTTTGAATAATCCAAGTACACATCCCCTCCTTCTTCCTTGGAGGTCTTTTCTTTTATAGAAGGAGATTCTTCAGATCCAATTTTTTTTCTCAATTTTGGATCTACACTTCTTCTTGTAGTGCCCTTCTTTTCCAAATCTCTAACATACCTTTACAAACTTTCCAGGAGATTTAGATCTACCCTTAGACTTAGATATCCCACTTGAGAACTTAGATCTATTTCTTTCCTGGGAACGTCCTCTTGCAAATAATGTGTATGTGCTCTGTCCTTCCATATTCTTCCATCTCATATCCTCTGACAACAAGGATGAGACCACTTCATCAAACTTCAAGGCAATTGTATTACTACCTATGGCCACAACCAGACTATCCCACGAGTCTAGTAAAGAACACAGTAAACTGATACATTTATCTTCATCTGAAATTTTAATCTCAATAGATATTAATTGACTTACCAAGGTATTGAAGGTGTTCAAATTCTCTTCCACCGAGGCTCCATATCTCATCCTCAGGTTATACAACTTCTTTCTCAGGAAGAGAAACATAAATCCTTGGTTGTAGCTTCCTCTGACACATTCAATAATATTGAATCTGACATAAACAGTCGGATTGTGCTCTTTGCCTTCTGATCCAACTTTTTCCAGTCATCTGTTGAAGTTCCTGTAGGTGCGGTACCTGGATCTACCGCGATCCATTGATCTTTTTCCACCAATAAATCTTCCATCTTGAGCTTCCACAACTCAAAAATTTTCCCATTAAACTTCTTGATCTCCATCTTCGAATTGCTTGCCATTTCTTTTCACCTGAAAAAATCAATACCACAGATATCCAATTGTAAAAAGGATTATCAAAGTCCCAAGCCAAACCATTGACCACAAAGGTGTCCCCCTGAAGCCAACAAAGATCTGATACCAAATGTAGATTTTAACCTTGTACAATATTTACTGCAAATAGTTTTTCAGTAAAAGAACATAAAAGGTACAATGGAAAATACAAACATTACAGAGATATTTTTCTCCTGGAAACCCAAATTGGGAAAACCAACATATTCTATATTCATTCATAGTGTTACATTGTTTACAATACAATATACATATAGGAGCTTGCGACATCCAAAACCCTAACCTAATGACCTGGATTAGTCAATACGGTGAGAAGAGAAGCAGTGTGGCTTCGGAAGCTATTGTCTAGGTTATTTAGTATCAGATTGGAGGCAACCTGCATTTGGTGTGACAACCATAGTTGCATGAATTTGTTAGAGAACCTAGTGTTCCATGGTAGGTCAAATCATATTGAGATCAGATAATACTATATCAGGGATATGGTACAGAGGGGAGTAGTGAGGCTCCAGATCGTGACTACCAAGGATCGGGTTGCAGGTGTGCTCACCAATTCGTTGCCAAGGATGAAGTTCGAGTACTTCAGGGACAAGCTTGGTGTGGTCCCTCTTCAGAGGGAGTGACAGGTGGAACTCATCCAGCATGAAAAGGGGCTGGCATTGAGTATGGAAAAATCTCATCCAACATGAAAAAGGGTTGGCATTGAGTCTGGTGGATCTCATCCAGCATGAAAAAGGGCTGGCATTGAGAACAAATGGAAAAAATCTCATCCAACATGAAAAAGGGTTGGCACTGAGTCTGGTGGATCTCATCCAGCATGAAAATGGTTGGCACTGAGACAGGGGTGCACATGATCAGGTACTGATGCATTGCAAAGAAATAGATGTCCTGGGGACATGTTGTAGCTATTGAGAGCTACCCACAGACCCTGAATGCATGGGGTGTAGTCACGATGCACTATGGATATCCAAGGATGTATAGATTCACATGTTCAATAGTTAATGGATGCAATCTCGTGTGGTTTCAGACTTGGAGTATGTGTCTGGAAGAATACCTTCCTAGTTAAGAGGGAGTGTCAATATTTTTGGTATAAATACGGAAGATATTCTTGTATATTTGTTTTGGTCAAACCTTTAAAAGGTTATTGTAATTATATTATACAAGTTGCTCAACATAAACTGTTATATTATTGGTATTTTACTTATAATTGTAAAAATCCCCATTGTGGCTAGTCGACCTTTTTTTTATGGGTTAGTTAGGTCAAGAGTCATGTCTCTTCAAGAGACACCGTTGTGTATAAATAGAGGATAGGTTCCTCTCATTTGTACACTCTCTCACACACTTCTCTTGTGCATCTTGGAGCGCATAAGGATGTAAAAACCCAATTTTATTATATTTATCATAATTGTTAATTTAAATTTATTTAATTAATAAAATCATTGAGTCTTTTATTATTTTATTATTAAAAAGGTAGGTGAAGTAATTAATGAGGGAATAAGGTTGTTGGGGGAATTAATGAGGGGATAAGGTAGTTGGAGAATTGAAGGAGTGGGGATTCGAGAGAGGAGGATAAGGAAGAGAGGAGAAGACTTGGAGAGGGGTCTTTGTTTTGGGGGAAAATTGGAGAAGGATGAGTAAGAAATTCTGAAGGAGATAGGGAAGAATGAGGAAATTGGGAGAACAATTGTCTTGAGGAAATCTCACAGGGAACTATTGTTGTTGGGAACTTTGGGCTCGGGGGCTAGGAAATCGCAAGGATTCATGGATATAGGGCGCTGGAGAGGTTGTTCCTAGTTGGATGGGAGGTTAATATTCAGTTAGGCAGATTGGGCAAGCATAAGAACAAGTGAACCAGGGGCTGAATCAACCAACCTGCAAGTTGAGGTATGTATTTTACCAAATGGTATGTTATCATTATGTTTTTTCTATTATGTTATTGATCTTGTTGTTATTATGTTGTTATCGTTATAATGTTGTTGTTGTTTATTCCCTATATAAGAAAATCATGAAAGAAATTCTAAACTAAATTTCAGTCATTAAAGTAGGAGATTATAGAAAATATTTATTTATTTTGAGTCATGAAATAGGTAGGCATTACAAATGGTATCAGATCCCGGTTTCAAAACTAAAACCTAGGGCTTACCCACCTACAACCATGGAAAAAACAACTTGAACCTTGGACATGCAGCTACCCTTTATTTACATCCCTTAACTAAACTAGAAATAACTTAGAAATGACCCTGGAACCCTAAGGAAACTACCCAGAAAAGTATTGGGGAAGAAGGTGAGTGCACCAGAGAAAAGGGAAAAAACCTTGCCACACCTCTTCCAGTCCCATGTCCATATGTTCTTTGTTCCACTGTTCCAACCCCGTACCTATAAGGGTTAGATGCAATAAAAAAAAATGCAATAATATAACAAAAATAATTATTGGGTATATTATCCATCGAACCCAATGTGTAAGTGAGAAGTCGAGTTCACGCTACCACATTATCCAAAGTGTCAAGTGAACTGAGAAAAAGTACCCACATGGAGCGTCATTGTCAAGGCATGTATTATGTACACTACCAAGCATACATAATTAACAAAAAAATAATTAACAAATATATATATATATATATATATATATATATATATATATAATGTACATAATTAACAAAAAATAAAATTATTGGTTAGGTTATCGAGCCCACTACTCCAAGCTATTGACATCACATACTACCAAACACCCTAGTCATCACTTACACCTCTAAGCCCAAGTGTCAAATATCAAGCTTATGATCCCTACACTAGAAAACAGATCTATCATAGGATGGTCCTATGTTGCTCTCTATATTTTCCCTGTCAACAAGCAGAAGATTCGATTTTCCACCAACACTTTCAAAGGGTGAACCTTCAGATGATATAACCAAATTCCTCTCTCCGACAATAGATGTTTGTGCGTCTTCAGCAAGAGATTTAGTTGTATCATGGCCTTCTAAAGAGTGGAATGTTTCTAGTTGAGAAGGATGCACAAAGCCCAAGCTTGCCCTGCACCGAACTCCAGTGGTGTGAATGTTGTGTAGCTTATTTTATGGGCGTAGGTTAAAAATTCAGGCTAGTCCAAATCATTGACCCCCACATCATCATCTGAAGTTGAATTTGAGGTTTTTGGATGCTTACGTTTCCTGTAACCCTCGTAATCTTCTAGGGTTTGTTCCAAAACCTGTTGGGTGTCCCATAATTTCCTTGCAAAGGCGCGCATTGCAGAAACCTTGGACACAATCTCTTGGGAAACTACCTCTTTGTATTGCTCAATCTTTTGGATCTCTTGCATATTTGTCATGGCTTCTCCTAGGAGACTCTAGCGTGATGAAAATTTAGATAACATCTCTTTCACCATTGTGGCTGAAGCTGCTTCTAGAGGAATGCAAGAACCATGAAGGAATGTGGGAATCTAACCCCGATAAGTCGTCAGCCATGATCCATGGTTGTTGGAAACCTCAAATATTCTAGTAGTGAGTCCAACCATCTCGTGAAGAAGAAACTGAGATCTTATGTGGGGGGTAAGGTGAAAATGGGCACATTTCGTTCAGTTATTTTCTGGGAGAACGGATGAAGGGGAACATGTTGGGTATGTGTTATATTCTTTGCATGAGTAGTAGTGTTTGAGTTGTGTCGGGTGTGTAGGGGGGTTTGAGGGGGGGAAAAGTCCCCCGCGCAAGGGTTCAGGGGCAGCATCCCTGATAAAAAAAATTCCTCGAGAAACATGTTACATTTTTAGGCAGTTTTTCGGCACATGGTTTTTGTCGATGGTTTTCTATTTCCAATTAAGGAATTAGGGTTGTTGACTAATCCAGGTCATTGGATTAGGGTTTTGGATGCCACTGGATCCTATATGTATATTTGATTGTAAACAAAGTAACACTATGAATGGATATAAAAAATGTTGGTTTTCCCTGTTTGGGTTTACAGGGGAAAAATCTTTGTGTAATGTTTGTAATTGCCATTGTATATTTTCTGTTTTTTACTGAAAATTTGTTTTCAGTAAATATTGTACAAGGTTAAAATATACATTTGGTATCAGAGCTTTGTTGGCTTCAGGGGGATGCCTTTGTGGTCAAGGGTTTGTCTCGGGACTATGATAAGCCTTGTTACAGTGGGAGATATGTGGTATTGATTTTTCAGGTGAAAATAAATGGCAAACAACTCGAATATGGAGATCGATAAGTTTAATGGGAAAATTTTTGAGTTGTGGAAGCTCAAGATGGAAGATCTGTTGGTGGACAGAGATCAGTTGATCATGGTAGATCCAGGTATTGAACCTACAGGAAATTCAGCAGATGATTGGAAAAAGTTGGATCGAAAGGCAAAGAGCACAATCTGACTGTGTCTCTTAGATTCAATATTACTGAATGTGTCAAAGGAAGCTACAACCAAGGATTTATGGGATAAGTTGGGGAAGTTGTATCATTCTAAGTCCCTAGTGAATAAAATATTCCTAAGAAATAAGTTGTATAACCCGAGGATGAGAGATGGAGACTCGGTGGCAGATCATTTGAACGCCTTCAATATCGTGGTAAGTCAATTAGTATCTGTTGAGATTAAAATTTCATATGAAGATAAATGTATCATTTTATTGTGTTCTTTATCAGACTCGGGGGATAGTCTAGTTGTGGCCATAGGTAGTAATACAACTGCCTTGAAGTTTGATGAAGTGGTCTCATCCTTGTTGTCAGAGGAGATGAGACAAAAGAATATGGAAGGACAAAGCACAGACACATTATTTGCAAGAGGACGTTCCTAGGAAAGAAATAGATCTAAGTTCTCAAGTGGGAGATCTAAGTCTAAGGGAAGATCTAAATCTCTCAGAAATTTTGTAAAGGTATGTTGGAGATGTGGAAAAGAAGGGCATGACAAGAAGCAGTGTATATCCAAAGTTGAGAAAAAGAAGGGATCTGAAGAATATCCTTCTACAGAAGAAAAGACCTCCAAGAAAGAAGGAGGGGATGTGTACTTGGCTTCTTCAAGAAAACATGTAGATCATGAGAAATGGTTGGTTGACTCAAGTGTATCATTTCATATGACTCCCCATAGGGAGTGGTTCTATGAATATTAAAGGTATGATGGAGGCAATGTTTTCCTAGGTGATGAATCGACAACCAGGATCATAGGTCAAGGAAAATTCAAGTTGAGGCTCATGGATGGAAGGATTATAACACTACCTGGTGTTCTGCACATCCCAGGTTTGGCAAGAAATTTGATTTATGTAAGCAAGATGGATGATGCAGGGGTAAAAACAATATTTGAAAAGGAAACCTGCAGGATGGTTCAAGGAGCAATGGTGTTGTTGAAGGGAGTTCGGTTTGGAACTCTATATAAGCTGCAAGGAAGCACTATTAGTGATGGGTGTAATAGTTTCATTGTTCATGATATTGGATTTGAAGAAGAAATAACTCCTATAGTCTCTGGAGAAAAGGTTATGTTGTGGCATCAAATACTGGGGCATATTGGAGATAAGGGTCTTCGACTACTACACGGTAAAGGTATGGTTGAAGGTATGTCTAACTACTCTCTGGATTTTGATTTGTATGAACATTGTGTATATGGGAAGCATAATCGGGTAAGATTCCCTTCTAGTGAAATGAGGGAAGAAGGAATTTCACATCTATTTCACAGTGATGTTTTTGGAGCTGTATCGATCCGATCATTGGGAAAATATGTGTACTATGTCTCATTTATAGATGACTTCTAGAGGAATACTTGGATATATTTCCTCAAGAAGAAATATGAAGTCTTTGACAAATTTAAAGAGTTAAGGATCTTGTTGAGAATCAAACAAAGAAAAGAATGAAGTTGTTGAGGACAGATAATGGCAGAGAGTTCTACGCGAATGAATTTGAAGAATTCTATAAGAAGTGCGGTATAGCAAGGCAGAAGACTACTCCATATACACCTCAGTGAAATGGAGTTGCAGAAAGGATGAACAGGACGCTGATGGAAAAAGCAAGGTGCATGCTCAGTGGTGTCGGGCTAGGACAAGAATTATGGGCAGAGAGAGTGGGTACTGCCTGTTACCTGGTCAACCAATTGTTAATATTATGGTAGCTTCGGGAGGTATGAACTTCTATTGTGACCTATGACGAGATTAGAATACTCTGGAAGGAAGCAAAGAAATGAAGAAAACCCTAGACAGGTTGTCGACTGCATAAATATATTTAATATGAATTTATTAATACCCAGAAGGAGAAGTCAGCCCCAGTTAAACTGCCCAAACTACTATAAATATAGGGCGCCAGTTCTCATTATTCTCATCTCAGCAGTTGCAGAGTGAACAGAATCTACGCAGGTATAGTTGCAGCTTGTGCGCAAGTTTCTGGGAAGGTGTGCGCTAGCCTCTGGGTGGGATTATCTGATCATATTGGGTTCTATTCTTGCTTGGTGCATTAGCCTATCTTGGCTATTGGATGGCTACCAGGATTCTCTTCTCTATCAAGGTCAATGTGCTCGGAGGGTGGCTTCGGCCTGTGGTTGGGAGACGAGGGTATCATCAATGGTAAAACGAGCACAATCTTATATATTCTAATAGGTTATGGGCCCACACCCCCTTCAGTTAGCCTAAAACGCTGGAAGGAAGCATAGCCGCTAGACATTGAGCTTGTTGAGGAACTGTCGCTAGGGTTACTAGCAGGAGCAGCTTCCAAAAACACTACAGCTAGGGTTACTAGTAGAAGCAGTTGCAGAAACCCTAAATCTCCTATCCGACACCTTGTGATGGAGCATCTCGCCCAAGAAGAAGATATTCAAATGTGCCCTAACTCAGCGCACCTCTTGGCTCTCTCAGAAGACATAAATGATGAAGTTGAAGTTTTGGATCAAGACATGACCAGTTACTAGTCAACCAAAGACATGTGTGAAACAATCAGTCTTTTACACTACTCAGTACTTACCGAGACAATTGAAGATGATATGTGGATAATTGACAGTGGAGCTTCCAGGCACATGACGGGAGATCAAGCCAGACTCTCAAATCTAAATGAGAGAAAGACATCGTACAAAGTGGAGCTTGCAGACAAAATCACTTACCCTGTCGAAGGATTTGGACAAGCCTCCGTCAAGTTGGAATCAGGTAATCATGTTCACTTAAGAAATGTTTTATATGTACCTGGTTTAGAAAAGAATCTTGTATCAATATCATGTTTAGAAGACAAAGGAAACAAAATATCCTTCATGGATGGAAAGGTGTTATCATGGCATAAGAATTCCAACATAGAGGATGCTAGGGCTATTGGAAGTCATGAAGGAAAATTGTATAGACTACTAGAACGAAATGAAGAATCTCTAGTACATGACGAAGTCAACCCTAATGAGATTTGGCATAGAAGGTACACTCATATAAATTATCAAGAATTACCTTTCCTCAGAAAAATGGTCGAAGGAATACTAGAATTGAAATCCACACATGAAGGAATTTGCAAAGGATGTGCCCTTGGGAAGAATATCAAGAAACCATTCCCAAGCAATAACAACAGATCCAAGGAAATCCTAGATATAATACACTCAGATATTTGCGGTCCAATGCTAGTCAGATCTCTAGGAGGATCTCTCTACTACGTAATCTTCATAGATGACTATTCAAGAAAGACGTGGTTGTACCTACTAAAATCAAAAGACGAAGTATTCAACAAGTTCCAAGAATTCAAGGTAGAAATAGAAAACCTTACGAACAAGAAGATCAAGACATTAAGAACAGATAATGGAGGAGAATACATCTCGAAGGAGTTCATTGCATTCTACAAATCAGCAGGGATTAGGAGGGAGTTGACTGTTCCTCATAATCCTCAACAAAACGGTGTAGCAGAAAGAAAGAACGGATCTATCAAAGAAACAGTAAAAGCCCTATTGAACAATCAAGGTCTATCCATGTTTCTATGGAGAGAAGCAGCAATGAAGGAAATATATGTACAAAACAGAAGCCCTCATCGCATATTGAAGGACATGACACCAGAAGAAGCATTCTCAGGAAGAAACCTAACGTAGAAAATCTAAGAATATTTGGATGTCCAGTTTACTCTCATATTCCCAAATATAAAAGGAATAAACTAGAACCCTTAGGAAAGAAGGGGATATTTGTGGGATATAGTGATTCATCCAAAGCCTATAGAATATATATTCCAGAACAACACAAGATAAAAGTTAGTAGAGATGTAACGTTCAATGAAAATATGGCCTTCAAGAAATCCATCGAAGAAAATATAGAAGAAGAGGAACTTGAAGAACCAAATGAAGAAAACACAGAAAACAAAAATAATGAAAAGGATCAACCTGATTATCCTATGGAACCAGGTGAGAACATTGATTCAGATATCATACCAAAAACCAATAAGCGACCATATTGGCTTGAAGCTACATTACAAGACGCAGAAAGAATCAAGGTTTCAGAAGGAACATCCAGAAAGAGTAAAAGACCAAAAAGATTCTCAAGTTATGCAGCATACATGACGAAACTTCTAGATGAAGAACCTACTGCATTTGAAGAAGCAGTCCAAAAGGGACAATGGAAAGAAGCTATGGCGTAAGAACATCAATCCAGTATGAAAAATGAAGTATGGGAAATTGTATCCAAACCTAAAGAAATGGTCTGGACAGTCATTCCTTAGGGTTATACATTCTCTCCAGGGCGCACTTTGATTAGTGTAGGAGGAATGGCCCAGGGTGGGGAATGGTCCAAGCTCAACAATCAGGGACAGACATTCCTTAGGGTTGTACATTATCTCCAATATGCACTTTGATTAGTGTAGGAGGAATGGCCCAGGGTGGGGAATGGTCTAGGCTCAGCAATCAGGGACAGAAATTCCTTAGGGTTGTACATTCTCTCCAGGGCACACTTTGATTAGTGTAGGAGGAATGGCCCAAGGTGGGGAATGGTCCAGGACAGTCATTCCTTAGGGTTTCTACATTCTCTCCAGGGTGCACTTTGATTAGTGTAGGAGGAATGGCCCAGGGTGGGGAATGGTCCAAACATTCCTTAGGGTTTATACATTCTGTCCAGGGTGCACTTTGACTAGTGTAGGAAGAATGGCCAGGGTGAGGAATGGTCTAGGCTCAGAAATCATAAATAATCCTTCTTCCTTGTTTGAGAAGAATGGGGAAGATAGCCCATTGTTGATGTTCTATACTAAGGGCAGCTATTCTTTCATATCTCACAGACGTGAGTGAAATATTGGCCCAAATGATTCAATTTTTATCATAACATTGTTTCTATGCAGGTTGCTATCAGATGTTTGTTATGAAGAATATATGACAGTAGATGTAAAACTATTGTGGTGGATATGTTCCATTGTTCGTGAGGCAGATATTCTTTCAGAACTCATAGATGTGAGTGAAAGATTGGCCTGGAGACTGCTTGTCTCCAGACAATAGAGATATACTATTGTGGTGGATTTCTTCCACTGTTTGTGACTATGTGTCACGGTTTGAGTAGTTGCGTACTACCTGAATAGACACAAGTGTGTTCTATCAATTGATATTGTACCAATTGTCATAGGAGATTATCCAGTTGGATAATAATGATGGTGCTCGTGTTGCTACCAGTTGAATGGTCTGTTGTGCTCAAGACCACACCTCCCAAGCTAGGAGGGAGTGTTAATATTATGGTAGCTTTGGGAGGTATGAACCTCTATTGTGACCTATGACGAGATTAGAATACTCTGGAAGGAAGCAAATAAATGAAGAAAACCCTAGACAGGTTGTCGGCTGCAAAAATATATTTAATATGAATTTATTAATACCCAGAAGGAGAAGTCGGCCCCAGTTAAACTGCCCAGACTACTATAAATACAGTGCGCCAATTCTCATTACGCTCATCTCAGCAGTTACAGAGTGAACTGGATCTGCGCAGGTGCAGTTGCATCTTGTGCGCAAGTTTCTAGGAAGGTGTGCGCTAGCCTCTGGGTGGGATTATCTGATCAACTTGGGTTTTATTCTTGCTTGGTGCATTAGCCTATCTTGGCTATTGGATTGCTACAAGGATTCTCTTCTTTGTCAAGGTCAAGGTGCTCGGAGGGTGGCTTCGGCCTGTGGTTGGGTGTTGAGGGTATTGTCAATGGTAAAACGAGCACAATATTCTATATTCTAACACAAATCACCCTCATCAACGCTAGGTGACAAGACTCCACAAGAGGTATGGACTGGTAAGAAACCTTCTCTCACAAATCTCAAAGTGTTTGGTTTTGATGCATATGTTCATGTTCCAAAGGAAAACATGAGTAAGATAGATAAGAAGGCTGAAAAGTGTATCTTTATTGGATATAAATATGGTCTCAAAGGTTATAAGCTTTGGAACCCAGAAACTAAGAAGGTAGTGTATAGCCGAGATTTGGTATTTAGAGAAATGAAGGATGTTGTTAAACAATAATTCCTACCAAGTAAGGAAGAACCAGAGAAAATAGAGTTTGATTTAAAGGATGATGAGTCAGACTCCATAGAAGAACAGGTATCAGAAGAAGAAGATCCTCATACTCCAGTATTGAGGAGATCGGTTCGAGAAAGAATGCTACCAGAAAGGTATACTCCATCTGATTTCCTTTCAAATTTTTCTTTGTCTATTACTGATGATGATCCTAGAACCGTCAGGGAGGCAGTGGATTCAGAAGAAGGAAATCTATGGAAAAGGGCCATGGACGAAAAAAATGAATCTTTGGATAAGAATGAGGCATGGGATCTAGTGGAGTTGTCGACTGGAATAAATCCCATTTGAAACAAATGGGTATTTAAAAAGAAGCTGAATGCAAAAAGAAAAGTGGAGAAATACAAAGCTTGGTTAGTAGCAAAGGGTTATTCCCAGGTTGAGGGAATTGATTTTGGTGAGATTTTTTCTTTTGTTGCCAAGATAACCTCTATAATATTTTTTTTATCTGTTGCTGTTGCATTTGATTTTGAATTAGAACAGATGGATGTGAAGAAAACATTCCTACATGGAGATCTAGAAGAAGAAATCTATATGAAGAAACCAAAAGGTTATGTTGTGAAGGGAAAGAAGGAGCTAGTATGAAAGCTGAAAAAGTCCCTATATGGTTTAAACCAATCACCAATGATGTGGTATCAAAAATTTGATACTTATATGTTGGGAATTGGCTTCACAAGAAGCAAAGAGGATAATTGTGTGTATTTCAAATTAATTGGTGATCATTTGATTTATTTGGTCTTGTATGTGGATGGCATGTTGTTGATAGGAAACAAGAAGGAGATTATCGAGGATGTGAAAACTCAGTTGTCCTCTAAATTTGACATGTCTTTTGTTCCATATGCGAGTGCAGTTGGAAGTTTGATGTATGCAATGGTCTGTACTAGACCGTACATTGAACATGCAGTGGGAGTTTTGAGCAGGTATATGTCAAAACCATGGAAGGAGCATTGGACAACAGTAAAAAGGGTTTTCAAGTATTTGTGCGGCACTGCTAGCTATGGATTTTGCTACCAAGGAAGACCGAGATTAGACAGAGTGGTAGATATACATGTATTTGTGGATGCAGAATGGGTTGGAGATCAGGATCATAGGAGATCTACAAGTGGGTATGCGTTTAACCTGTTTGGAGGAGCAATAAGTTGGATGAGAAAAAGACAAGTTGTAGTGGCACTTTCAACTACAAAAGTTGAATACATGGCAACCACTCATGCAAGTAAGGAAGCAATATGGTTACAAAGATTGTGTTCAGGTATTGGGTTGGTACAACCAGCTATAAGGATAGATTGTGACAGTCAAAGTGCAATTTTTCTGGCGAAGAACTCGTCTTATCATTCAAAGACAAAGCATATTGATATTCAATATCACTTTGTGAGAGATATGGTTGAAGAAAATAAATTATTGTTGATGAAGGTGGACACTATGAAGAATGTTGCATATTCATTAACAAAATATGTGAGCACTGAGAAGTTCTCTTGGTGTAGAGGATCCATGGGAATTGTTGCCCTGGATTGTAGACTATGTAACCATGTAACCCCATGTATGCAAAGAAAACAACAAGTGGGAGAATTTTGCGTATGTGTTATATTCTTTGCGGGGTTTCAGGGGCAGCGCCCTTGAGATTTTTTTTTTGCCTCGAGAAACGGGTCACATTTTTGGGCAGTTTTTCAGCACATGGTTTTTGTCGATGGTTTTCTATTTCCGGTTAAGGAATTAGGGTTGTTGACTAATCCAGGTCATTGGGTTAGGGTTTTGGATGCCGCTGGCTCCTATATGTATATTTTATTGTAAAAAATGTAACACTATGAATAAATATAGAATATGTTGGTTTTCCCAGTTTGGGTTTCCAGGGGAAAAATCTCTGTGTAATGTTTGTATTTTCCATTGTATCTTTTCTGTTCTTTTACTGAAAATATGTTTGCAATAAATATGGTACAAGGTGAAAATAT
Source organism: Picea engelmannii (assembly GCA_009831015.1). Lineage (NCBI taxonomy): Eukaryota > Viridiplantae > Streptophyta > Pinopsida > Pinales > Pinaceae > Picea > Picea engelmannii. Next base: position 248,847 of record ML777416.1, read on the forward strand.
ACAAAACAGAGAGCCCCACCCTAGTCGGTGAGGGAGAAATAGGTTTCTTTCTTATGCTTTAAAACAATCACCATGATCGAGTGCCAAATCGAGGAAAGATCCCACAAGGGGCGCCATGCATGCTCTACGCGTCAAGACCAAGCACCTAGGCCCAAGTATCATTATTCTCCATGAAGCTCGCCGAGCCCCAATCACATTTTTGTTTTTACCCAACAGAGAGCATATTCCTTTCTTCTACAGTTAACGCGACGTCCAACTTTTATACCCTCTTCATAGCTTCAACCATTTCATCGTATCACTTAGCCTGCTCGGCGAGGTTGGCCACGTAAAACATGATTCTCACGCTCTTTTTCATTACTCATCTCGACAAAATAAAGATCCACAAACTTGCCTGGACTCTTCTCTGAAACTCCTCTTTGGGTGCCATGAGAGCGAGAGAGTAGTAGAAGAAGAACACTCTCTTCTTCTGTGCTGGTGGCGGTGCAGGGTGTTGGCGGAGGTGTTGGCTACCTACAACATGCCCCCTCCTAGGCGCTTGGTGTGAATGCTAATGTATTCTATTAAGCAGAAGGAGGAAGCCATGGACAATGATCATAACATGAAGCATATAAGAGAATATAGACAAAAAGTGGAAGCAGAACTTTCTAAGATCTGCCATGATCGACGAACTGTGGAGCTTTGGTGTCACGCTCTTCGAACCAGACAATGAACAAAGTGAGAAGGAAAGGCGACGATTAGGGTTGAAGGGTCTCAAGTTTTCTTTATTTTTTTATTATTTTGCTACGAGCGGGAAGGGAAACACATGGAATCCCATGCAGGTCCGAGTTACGTGCCATATGCAGGTCCGGGTTGCGTGTTGTAAGGAGGTTTATTTTAGTTTCCTAGTTAAATATATAAAATAAAATTATTGTGTTTAAATTTTGGGTAACTATTGTATTTTATTATAATAATTCATTTTAATTTATTTTATTTTATATATAAGTATTTTAAATTTTATTTTATTTTATTATTAGTAGTATTATTTAAAAAAAAATTATTAAAAAATGAAAAATAAATAAATCAATAAATAAAAAATAAATAAAATAAAATGATAAATAAGAACTCTAAAAGAATAGTTATTGGGAATTAATTGCAATCCCATTATTAACATTATAACTTGGTAATGTTAATTTAATTACTCAACATTATACTAAGTAATTTAACTAGATTATATGATGTTATTAGTTGATTAACCTCTCATTAATATATATATATATATATATATGAATTAGTGCAATAGTGTTATATTATGATTAACATTATAAAGGTAAAGGGATTGATAAAGGTGGAGTTTCACACATATTAAAGAGGTAACTTATGATAATTGGTGAGTACCCCACAGTGTTATCCTATCTAGCGAGGCTAGAGAGTTAGTAGTTTACTTAGGAAAAGATACCAAGCTTAGATGATTTCACCCTGACCTAAGCCACTTACCTAAAGAGAGTAATGTCTATTTATAGACAAGTATAAAAAAAACTTGCGCCTAACCCTATGTTTGCAAGTATAAGTTTGAACAAGACATGGAATGCCTTAAACTCTTTCCTAATAAGCATTTGGATTAATGTAGATTTAGTTATTCAAGATGGTTAGGACTTAGGGAAATCGAGACCGTGGGCCATCGTCGCAAGGACCACCAACGTTGGCACTGCCACCACCATCGCTTGAATTGGCTCTCATTTTGTGCTCCTTAGAGGCTATTAATGAGACATTAAAGGGACGTCAGTTAACAAATGTCAAAGTGGAACCCCCACCATATAGAGTGGGTAATCCTGAAGCATTAAGGGTCTCAGAGGGAGGGCCCCCACCAGGGGACATCACTAGAGAACTACAGAAAATTAAACTCCCAGAGTTTGTTGGGGGTCGTGCAAGTGAACGTGCGGAGGTATGGTTGGAAGGAATGATGTGATGTTTCTCTTTAAGAGACTATGATTCAACATCAAAGGTGAAAATAACAATCTTTCAATAGTGGGACAATGCTTTGAAATAGTGGGATAATCTAGAGAGGCAGTTGCACCTTACCCTAGACACCATCTCATGGGAGATTTTTGAGGAAAGGCTCCAGAGGAAATATTTTCCTGCTTACTACAAGGAACAACAGGTAGGAGCATTCCATGCTCTAGTTCAGGTAAACAGGACCATGGAAGAGTATGAGATCAAGTTCATGGATTTGGTAAAATATGTCTCGTACATCGATATCGATCAAGGACAAGCATAACGTTTTGTGTACAGGTTAAACCCTAAGATAAGGGCCATGGTATAGATGTGGAAGCCATCGTCAGTAGCCGAAGCAATTGAAAATGATCATTACATGGAGGAGCATATGAGCTTAAATGAAGGTATGAGGTCAACCATTCCACAACATCATGGATTCGTGGGGAAGGCCCCTGGGATATTCTGATGCAGACCCCCTTCCCTCCAAACGACTGCATGACCTCTCGATCTAGGATCAATCAAGATACTGAGTCGAATCGACTCTTCGAGCCTCCGCTGATCCAAAATGAACTTACACAGGCCCTGTCTCCCAATGCGTAGCTTGTATGGCACCTACGAACCCTCTCCTGAGCGTTGTTCAAATTTCAACGCCAAACAAGTGCTAGCTCTTCTCTAGCTAAGCCCCTTCCTTCATGTGACCTCACGCCTATCCAAAAGGCGCTTCGCAATCTTGGACTTCGAGTGTTTTGATGAGAGTCAACCCCAAATCTCCTATTCCTAAACTCCGAACTAAGACCCTAGCGAGCGCTAGCTCCGTTCCCTTTAAACTCCGACGATGTGACCTCCGGCTATGACCTGGAGCCCCACTCCCAAGCACTTCTGGACTTCGCACTTCGTGAGGTTGAGATTTAGCTCACCTCCTTTATTTTGATTTGTGATCCCCGATATCCACTCTTGTCCGATCGACATCCCACGACTTTGCTCAATCCAACGGTCCATATCTCCACTTCGCGCTTCAGATCTCTCGCGAGCGGCTTACTCCCATTTCCCAATTTTTGAATCGATGAATACTCTAGGCAGACGCTATCTCCTCCCACTAGGCCCTTCTCTCCATAAGACCTCAGGCTATGACCTGGAGCTTAATCTTCTGGGTGCTTCGCGTTATCTGCACCCTGCTCTTCACGATTTTCCCGAAGTCTGAATCCGTGAAATCCTTGGATCGGATCAACGGTTCTCAATGATCAACTAACAACTGAGATCTTCTTTGTGTTTCATGACTTCACGTTGTCTGCGGACTGCTCGACGCAGTTATTCCAATTCATGATTCTACGAATATGATTATCTACTGCCATGTGTCCTTCCCAGCACCAACGGCTAGGATTTCCTCGCGATTTTGGACTTCACAAGTTTCCACTCTTCTCCTTGAAAACCTTCTAAATCTCGAATCCTCGAATTCTGAGATCTGCTTCCACCTATCCCCCTCGACGATGGATGGTCCCACTGTGTTCGGGACTTGGGGACTTTGTAATCCTGCTTCTCATGTGCACTTAAAATAATTAAATCCCGTGCACTTACCTCTAGATCCAACAATGGTTGGTCCACGCACTTAGATCTAACGCATGGGATATTTTCTCCTCCTACGCACTCTTCTGAGTGTCTGGGTGTGAATTTCAACAGCCCAGATCTCCTCCTTGTAGTTGATCTAACGATACTTGTCGCTCCTCCTCCTGATCTTACGCTTTCTCCCGAAAGGGAAAATTTCTAAGTATCAAAGGCTATGCCCTTTGATCTTTCTACGAGGCCAGTGACTTTGGGTCTCATCTGTGTTTTTGAAAATTATATCTCTCCTGAGCTTTGGAAATGGAATTTAACCTTGGCCTTGGTGCACGCTTGCGCTATCTCTTCTGATCTTGTCTGTGACTCGGACCTCGAAGTCTCTCGCCCTTCTTCTCCTTTCTTCTAAGATTTTGTGCGCAAAGGCTCTATCCCTCCTGAGCTTTTCCTCTCTCGAATATCCAAGGGTCTCGGTCCTTCATATTTCCTTCAAAGGAATTTCCAGTGCCCCCCTGACACGTTCTATGCTCGACTTCCTGAGATTTTGAACTTGAAACAATTTCACCTCTACACACTCTCCTTGCAATTTGAATACCCTTTCGATGGTTGTATTTTAAGACTTCGTCTGAGTGTTGGCCTAGTGCACTCCTTGCACAGGTCTTCCTCTGGAGTATTCAACAAATCTGTATCACCTTGGTCTTCTACTGCTCGGACCTCAAAGGTCTCTGTCCCTTTTTCTCCTCGAAGGGATATAAGTTCCCTCTCAGAAACTTCTCGCTCAAAGCACACCTTGATGAGATTTTTATATACAGTGTTCAGTATATCTGTAAGTGTCTTCTCCTTGACACGTCTCTTCTCTCTGAACTCGAACCAGAATTCCTTTGTGCACGCCTTGCACTTGCTTGATACCCTCCTGGCAGAGCTCTATAGAACCTTCAATAGTTCTTCTTTCTCCGTGCTTCCTCTACACAGCCTTTCTCCTCCAAGGTATTCAGTAACCTTGAGGCTCCTCTTTTGAACCTTCAAACTATCCTAGTGTGCCTTCTTGGCATATTCTCCTTTGAACTCGATTCAAGATTCAGATGCACACTTTTTGTGCTGGCTACAGAACTTCCAACGTTCTGTTGTGCACTCCTTACACAACCTAAAGAATCTAGAATGATATTTCAAACTCAACAAAGATAGAGAAATCTAACTTCCTACTGCAGATGAAACCTATCATGCATCTACAACATACATAAACCCACACATATAACATTCAACCGATACACATAAACACACAGAAAGTTCTTATGCAGGAAAATTGCCTTCCTTCTATTAAGATGAATGTTTGTACAAACGTTTACAAAAGTTGGACTGCTACAGAGTCTCAACACTTTCTCTTCTCCTAACAGTTTCAACTATCCTCTATGTTCAACCCCCTCATTTGGGCATACAATATTCCTACTTCTACCAGAAGTTTCCTAGGGTTTTTTCCCCCCAACTACTCGTCTACTCGAGAAAAAAACTAACTGCTACTTGATTTACATTACATTAAAGATCTAGGAGTGAAACTCCTAGGTCACTTGTGATCATTCCACTCCCAAGTGTTTGATCTTCTTCAGTTTTTCAATCAGTTCCAAAAATATTCCACGGGAAATGCCATTGTTTCATATTTCGAAGTGATTCAAAGGAGCGTTAGGGTGATGAGTTGTCCCTCCATGTGTTCTTTCCGACGATGCTCATGAATCATACTCCATGGCTAGGAAAAACATGAGCTCATGCTTTGGCTTCCACTGCTATGTTGTTGAGATATTCCAAGGTCCCAAACCTGAAATTGGAGCTGTCCACTTGCTCTTCTTCCTTGATGCTTCTTCTGCCCTACTGCTCCTGCAGGTCCTCTTCTATTCCATCCTTCTTTGATGACTGCTTCTTGTGCTACTTCCAACATCAATCTCTTTATATTATCTATTTCTTTGTCCAGCTAGTCCACTGGTTGGCTCTCCCCCTGCAGTATGCTCTATTTCATCTTCTCTCCATAAATTTCCAACTTAATTTGTTGGATGAGATGCCTTTGCATATTTACCCTTCTCTCCAGGGCTTCCTGTTATTCACACAAATCAACAAGGTCCATGCTATCTATCACTTCCTCCTTTGTTTTAGGTTCACATTCTATAGTTATCTCTTTCTCAACTCTCAGGTTGAAAATTTTGAGCCATTCCTCTGAATGCTCTTCTCTCTCCATATTTTGGGCACATTGAAGTGTGTGCTCTTTCTCCTTTTTACCAACCCAATCAATCTGAACCTCCATATTATATTCATCTCCTATGGCACTAGTTGGTCACTCTGTTGCAGACTCTAGTTCTAAAATTTCACCACTGCATTGTTGCTCAGCTTCCTCCCATGATAGATTGACTTCTGTCATCTCCTCTTGTGTTTGTTCAACTCCAACTTCCTGCAGCTTCTCACCAAGCTGGTATGATCCTCCACCTGTTTCCAATTTATCCTGTTGGATGTGCCTTCTTTTCACTATCACCCTTCTCTCCAAGGTTTTCAATTCCTCATACAGCTCAACAAAGTCTATGATGTCTGCTTCCTCTTATGTTTCAGGTTCCAGTGTTGCAATCGTCTCCTATTCAGCTCACGGGCTGAAGTTTTTGAGCAATTTTGTTGAATTCTCTTCTCCTGCAATCTCCGTAACTATCTCCTAGCAGCCATCTTCTGGTTTTGGATTGTCCAACCAATCTTCCAACATCTTCAAATCTTTCTCCCATTGAGTGAGAACTTCATTTGAATTCTTCTCTTTTTCTGTTGGGGCAGACATCAATGTTTGTTCCTCCTCCTCCTCTTTGACAATCCTTGCTAGTTGTATTTCCTCTACTGCACCTACATCACAGACACATTTAGCTTTAAAAAAAATTGGCCTCATGGCCTCTTTCTCAGATTCTTGTTGCACCACCTCCTTATGTGCAACAATTGTACTAGCCTCTGTTGGGCTAATTGGTAGGAATATTTGAATTCCTCCAATGATCAAAATGCATTTTTGATCCTCCTCCACCAGCTTTCCTTGCTAATATGAACTCTCAGTTGAGTTCATGAGACTTTCATATACTCTCCTCTCTTCTTCTTTTCCCACCTGCCAATTTGGGATTTTCTTTCTGCCCACCTAACAGTCTATGAGATCACCTGATCTCTCTTCATTTTCCACCTGGCAACTTGAACTTCCATAACTGCCCTCATGTAAGTCTATGAGATCATCCACTGATCTCCTTCCATTTCCCACCTAGAAACTTAAAAGTTCAACTCTACCCCCCTGGAAGTTTATGAGATCCTTAACTGATCTCTTCTCCTCATCATCACTGATATTCCTCCCAATATCTAGTTCAAAGATGTGAATCACTTTCTCCTCTACGTCACTGAGGTTTTCAGTATGCCTCAGCCACCTTTTCAACTCTTATTGTTGCTTTTTAACCAACAACTTTTGAACATGCCATTTTACTTTCCTGTTCAGAGGCCATTCGTACCTCCAGCGTACTTATTCCTCCCGCTGCATCTTCAATGCTAGATTCTCCATCGTTTCTCTTATCTCAATGAGATCCTTGTCAATTTCTTCTTTACTTTTCTTATGGTGGTCTCCTTTTTGACCACGCTCATGGCCTTCAGTAGCCATCTTTTCTATCTTCAGCCCTCCTGTCTATCTACCATTTGTTGCACACCTTGCAAAAATATTTGCAAAGCATCAGTACTTTGTCTCTCTTCACCTACTGTCTACAGAAGAACTTCAGCTACTGATACCATTTGATGTCATAATTTTATCTCTATTCACCTTCTCACCATTGCCTACAATTTACAGACATAATTCATCTCTTAGTACTACTTGATGTAGTTAGACTATCTCCTTCATCTCCTTCGCCTGAAGTCTACATATGAAATCTACTCTAAAACCTCTTGATGGTATCAAACTATCTCCTTTATCTCCTCTCCTCTTTTTCCTTCTATATATAAGCAAAAAATCAGCTCTGATACCACTTTATGATGACCCCCTTCCCTCCAAAGGGTTGTGTGACCTCCCGGTCTAGGATCGATCAAGATACTGAGTCAGATCGACTCTTCGGGCCTTTGCTGGACCCCAAATGAACTTACACAGACCCTTTCTCCCAATTCTCAGCTTGTATCGCACCTATGGGCCCTCTCCTGTGCGTTGATCAAATTTCAACACCAAACGGACGCTAGATCCTCCTACTAGTTCCTCCCGCTAGGCCCTTCTCTCCATAAGACCTCAGGCTATGACCCAGGGATTAATCTCCTGGGTGCTTCGCGACTTCGCGCTTCGCGTTATCTGCACCCCACTCTTCATGATTTTCTCGAAGACCGAATCCGCGAAATCCTTGGATCGTATCAACAGTTCTCAATGATCCATAGCTAACAACTAAAATCTCCTTCATGTTTCGCAACTTCACGTTGTCTGCACACTGCTTGACGCAATTCTTCCAATTCGCGATTCTATGAATATTCTTATTTGCTGCCACGTTTCCTTCCCTGCATCAACGGCTAGGATTTCATTGCGATTTCAGACTTCATGAGTTTCCACTCTTCTCCTTGCAAACCTTCTGAAGTTTGAATCCTCAAACTCTTGGATCTTCTTCCACCTGTCCCCCTCGACGATGGACGATCCCACTACCTTCGAGACTTCAGGACTTTGTAAGCCCACTTCTCCTCTGCACTTAAAATAATTAAATCCCGTGCACTTACCTCTGGATCTAGCGATGGTCGATCCAAGCGCTCAGATCTAACGCATGATATATGTTCTCCTCTTGCGTGCTCTTTTGAGTGTCTGGGCATGAATTTCAACAGCCCAGATCTCCTTCTTGTAGATGATCTGACGACAGTTGTCGCTCCTCCTATTGAACTTACGCTTTCTCCTGAAAGGGAAAATTTCTAAGTATCAAAGGTTGCGGCCTTTGATCTTTCTACGAGGTCGGTGACTTTGGGTCTCGTCTGCGTTTCTGAAAACACTATCTCTCCTGAGCTTTGGAAATGGAATTTAACCTTAGCCCTGGCGCATTCTTGCGCTATCTCTTTCAATCTTGTCTGTGACTCGGACCTCGAAGTGTCTCTCCCTTCTGCTCCTTTCTACTAAGATTTTGTGCGCAAAGGCTCTATCCCTCCTGAGATTTTCTTCGCTTGAATCTCCAAGGGTATTGGTCCTTCTACATCCTTCAAAGGACTTTTTGGTTCCCTCCCGGCACGTTCTACGCTTGACTTCCTAAGCTTTCGAACTTTAAACAAGTTCTCCTCTACACACACTCCTTGCACTTTGACTAGCCTTCTGATGGTTGTATTTTAACACTTCGTCTGAGTTTTGGCCTAGTGCACTCCTTGCACAGGTCTTCCTCCAGAGTCTTCAAAAAATTTGTATCACCTTGAGCTTCAACTGCTCGAACCTCAAAGGTCTCTATCCTTTTTTATCCTTGAAGGGATATAAGTGCCCTCTCGACAACTTCTCGCTCAAATCACACATTGATGAGTGTTTTCTACAGAGTGTTCAGTAACTCTGTAAGTGTCTTCTCCTTGACACTTCTCTTCTATCTGAACTCGAACTAGAGTTCCTTTGTGCACGCCTTGCACTTGCTCAATACCCTCTTGGCAGAGCTCTACAGAACCTTCAACAATTCTTCTTTCTCTATGATTCCTCTACACAGTATTTCTCCTCCAAGATGTTCAGTAACCTTGAAACTCCCCTTTTGAATCTGCAAACTATCCTGGTGTGCCTTCTTGGAATGTTCTCCTTTGAACTCAATTCGAGATTCAGATGCACACTCTTTGTGCTGGCTACAAAACTTCCAATTTTTTGTTGTGCACTCCTTGCACAGCCTAAAGAATCCAGAATGATATTTCAAACCCAACAAATATAGAGAAATATATATTCCTACTGCATATGAAACCTATCATGCATCTACAGCATACATAAACCCACACAGATAACATTCATCCGATACACATAAACACACAGAAAGTTATTATGTAGGAAAAACTGCTTTCCTTCTATTAAGATGAATGTTTGTACAAACGTTTACAAAAGATGGACTGCTACAGAGTCTCGGTGCTTTCTCTTCTCCTAACAGTTTCAACTATCCTCTATGTTCAACCCCCTCATTTGGGCGTACAATATTCCTACTTCTACCAAAAGGTTCCTAGGGTTTTTCCCCCCAACTACTCATCTACTCGAGAAAAAAACTAACTGTTACTTGATTTACGTTACATTAAAGATCTAGGAGTGAAACTCGCAGGTCACTCGTGATCATTTTGCTCCCAAGAGTTTGATATTCCTCATTTTTTCAATCAGTTCCAAAAAGATTCTGCAGGAACGCCATCGTTTCATATTCCGAAGTGATTCAAAGGCGCACTAGGGTGATAAGTTGTCCCTCCACGTGTGCTTGCTGACGATGCTCCTGCATCATATTCTCCAGGGGAGGAAGCTCTAGGCCACCTCCTTATAGAAATAGAGTTTCACCTAGATCAGTTACAACAGGTATCTCAATGGCAGTGACTACAACATCCCACTCATCGCCAACGACGCAGGAAGGTTCAGACCTTCTCAAGGAGCAGCAAGTGGGCGGGGATTCCAAAGGAAGGAACTCATTTCAGAGACCGCCATAGGGAAGTGTGTAAGTTCCATATCGTGTTACTTGTTGTGGATGTGGAGGACCTCATTACCAATGTGATTTTCCAGAGTTACAAGTAGGATTTGTGCATAAAGAAGGAAAGGCCCCGATGGGAAGAGCAAGTAGTAGCCACCAAATTTATGCAATGGTTAATAACAGCCAGGAAGAGCATCAATCCACTACGGTGGAGTCGTCAAGTACACTATATCATGTCAATGTTAAAATTTTATTTTATTATGGTGCTACAGATAGTTTCATTTCACCTAGTTCATTAGAAAAGTGTGGGTTGGCATCCTATGAGAATGATGACTTTAAACAAGTCGAGATGGCTTCGGGGGAAAAACAAGCGGTAGGACAGAGCGTCGATAATTCTCTAGTATACCTGGGAGTGTGTACTACTAGGTTGAAGGTGTACGTCACTGCTCTAGGGATGTATGACCTAATCATTGGAATGGACTGGTTAGAAGCCCATCAAGATTTGGTAAATTGTTTTACGAAGAGGGTGCTTTATGTTGATGGTGAAGGAATGTCAGTAAAGATCCATGGTGTATGGAGGAAGGTGTCTCTACGCTTTATCTCGACCATGAAGGTTAAATGTTGCATGAGGAAAGGTTGTTGATTATATGTAGTGGAAGCAATCAATGAAGGGAAAGGAACCTCCATGGATCAACATCCAGTATTTTCGAGGTTTAAGGATGTTTTTACGAAAGAGTTGTCAGGGTTACCTCTTGAGAGGGAGCTTGATTTTACCATTGAGCTAAAACCTAGTGCGGAGCCAATTTCCAATACACCATATAGGATGATGACATCATAACTTTGTGAGTTGCAGATGTAGTTGAAAGAACTACTTGACTTAGGGATAATAAGGCCTAGTGTCTCACCTTGGGGCACACTAGTAATTTTTTGTCAAGAAGAAGGATGGCTCCTTATGATTGTGTATAGATTACAGGGACTTGAACTGTACTATAGTGAAAAATATGTACATAATGCCATAGATAGATGACCTCTTTGATCAGATGAAAGGAGCAATAGTTTTCTCAAAAAATGATCTACGATCAGGGTATCACCATTTAAGGATTAAGGAAGGAGATATTCCTAAAACTGCCTTTCGAACTCGGTTTGGGTATTACAAGTTCGTTGCATTACCTTTTGGTTTGACCAATGCGCCAATAGTATCCATGAGCCTCATGAATGGTGTTTTTTTAAAGTACTTAGACCGCTTTGTATAGGTCTTTCTGGATGATATCCTCATCTATTCCAAGAATGAAAGAGAACATGAGGAACACTTGCAAGTGGTGTTGGCATGCCTTAGAGAGAACAAATTGTATGGAAAGTTGTCGAAGTGTTCTTTCTTCTAGAAAGAAATTCACTATTTAGGTCATATAATTTCCGGTGAAGGAATCTCTGTGAACCCAAAAAAGGTAAAGGCCATTACGAAAAGGCCAATGCCAAAAAATGCTCATGAGGTATGAAGATTCATGGGGCTAGTGGGTTATTATTGGAGGTTTGTGGAAGGGTTCTCTAAAATAGTGAAACACATCACCACCTTGAAATGCAAGGGGGTCAGGTATGAATGGAAAAAACAATGTGATATTGCATTCATCAAGCTTAAGAGGCTACTAACTAGTGCACCAATTCTATGAGTGTCGGATATGGAAAAAGACTTCACACTCTGCACGGATGCCTCGAAGAAAGGATTGGGGGTCGTGCTAATGCAGTATGGGGGAGTGATAGTGTATGCGTCAAGAAAGTTGAAGCAACATGAGGATATTTACGCTACTAATGATTTAGAGTTGGAAACTGTAATGTTGTCTCTAAAGATTTGAAGGCATTATCTAGTGGGGTGAAGATTTGAGCTCAAAACAGACCATGAAAGCTTAAAGCATCTCTTCACTCAAAGAGATCTCAATGCTAGGCAGAGGTGATGGAGTGAGTTTATGAGTGAGTACGATTTTGGATTTTCGTACATCAAGGGAAAGGAGAATGTGGTCGTGGATTCCTTGAGTAGGAGACCACGAGTCTTCTGCTTGGTACCCTTAAAAGTTAATTTGAGGGATTGTGTGTTGGGGAAACTTCTTGGAGATAGTTGGTATTTAAAGGTTACTTCAACCCTCCAGAGTGGGAGGCAAGTAGATCAAAAGTATGAAGGATATAGCCTGGAAATAGATGGATTATTAAGATATCAGGGAAGGATGTACATCCTTGAAGGTGGGGATATTCGAAGCATCATGCTCAAGGAAGCCCATAGAGCACTTTACTGTGAACATTCGGGTGTGAAGAAAATGTGCGCAGACATGAAGAAACTTTTATTTTGGGTAGGCATGAAGCGTGATGTACTCCATTTCATCATCAAGTGCCTAGAGTGTCAACAAGTGAAGGCTGGCCACCACCACCCGACAGGTCTCCTACAACCACATGATGTTCCTATGTCCAAGTGGGAAGTCATTTCTATGGATTTTGTTGTGGGATTGCAACTCACATCGCAGAGACACAATGCCATTCTTGTTATAGTTGATAAGTTGACCAATAGTTCTCATTTTATTATGGTTAGAGACACTTATGATGTCACCGATGTGGCACGTGTGTTTATAAGTGAGGTCATATGTTTGTGTGGGTTACCCAAGAAGATAATTTCAGATAGGGACTACCAATTCACATCTAGATTTTGGACAAGTTTGCAGTCAGCGTTGGGAACTCAGTTGAGCTTGAGCACAACATGTCATCCCAAAACAAATGGGAAAACTAAGAGAGTAAATCAGGTTATGGAAGACATACTTATGATGTATGTTATGGATAATAAAACCCATTGGGAGAAGTACCTACCGCTGGTAGAGTTTGCCTACAATAAAAATTTCCATAGCTCCATTGGAATGCCACCCTATGAAGCTATGTATGGAAGGCCATTCAGAACACCGTTGACATGGGAAAGGTTAGAAGACCGAGTGATAGTTGGGCCACAATTGATTCAAGAGATGGAGGAACAGGTGATTCATATTAGGCAGCGACTAAAGGAAGCACATGATAGACAGAAAATTTATGTTGATGCACACAAGACTGACCGAAGTTATAAAGTGGGAGATCAAGTTTTCATTCGTATCAGTCCTAATAAGACTACCATTCGGTTTAGAAAGGGGACAATTTTTTCTCCTCGATTTATAGGATCATTTAAAATCCAAGAGATAATTGGACCCGTTTCTTATCGTCTCATACTGCCACCCCACTTGCATAAAACTCATAATATTTTTCATGTATTTGTTCTACGTCATTATGTTGCTAACGAATCCCATACACTGAATTGGAAGGAATTGCAAGTATCAAACGCGGGAACCCTCACGGTCGAACCGTTACGCGTGTTGGACCATAGGGTCCGACAGCTCAGGAACTATCTGGTAGACCAAGTTAAGGTCCAGAGGGACAAGTATAGCCCATGATCTACTACTTGGGAGGATGCAGAGACCTTATGACGAGATCATCCCTTACTTTTTTGACCACCTTGGGAATATGTTTCCCGGAGGTTGGGTGTATTTAATGCCACCTTTTGACTTAGAAAACTAGAATTACTTAAGGTCTAATCATCTTTATTTTTATATTCACTGTGAAACTATTAATGATACACTTGAACTTTTAAGACATATGAACCTATGTGAATGCCAATTCTATGAATGTTTAACGTTATTTGAATTATGATGGATAGTATGCAATCTATTCCTAACTTGAAAATGTGTACATTTAAAGTTGTTGTTACGTGGATACCGAATTGAGATTATGATTAAATGCATTTACATGATGATAATGCATGGATATGTATGGGTTTGTGTTATAGACTAATCTTCAGGTTAATAGGCTATGAAATAGCCAAAAAATAATGTTGATAAAAGGTTGATGTCGTGAACATCGACCAAGAAACAATATGGTATGGATCTTGTATGTGAAATTATATTGGTTCAAATTCATTTCTATGATGTGGGGACAAGTGCAGGTTTTTCAAGTGGAGAGACTGTCTAAAAATGAATATACGATGACAAAATTCCCAGCAAAATAGTGCCATTGTATGGTCCATGATAGGGTGTTGACCCTAGTTCTATTAGGAGGGGTGGAGGTATTTCCCACCATGTATCCTCTGAAACCTAGAGTCATGGGAGGACGGTTTTAGCTCACGCTCCCCTAGACGTGTGATGATGACTGTCAATTGCTTGTTGGGGAAGCTTGGTCAAGAGAATTGACACGTCCGCTTATGGGTTCTATATGGAGTTAGGTCAATAGAGTTGACGCTCCAAGATAGTCCAATAGAGGAAGGATAGGGGTGGAAGATGGAAGTAGGCTAGGGAGGAAGGATGACTAGAAGTAGTTGAAAGTGTGTGGGGCTTTCGCCTTATAGTATAATTTCTTGATTTCCTCTTTTTGAAAAATATGTATATTTATAATTACTTAATTGAACTGCAATTATTTAAGTGAATGTTGTCTATGCTAAATTATTATAAGGAAGAGGGGAGAGGGCTTGGATAGGGGTATTTGTTTTGGGGGAAAATTGGAGAAGGAGGAGGAGGGGGAAGAAATTCTGAAGGATATAGGGAAGAAGGAGGAAATTGGAAGAAACATTGTATTGAGGAACTCTCACAGGGCACTGTTGTTGCTGGGAACTTTGGGCTTGGGGGCCAGGAAACCAAAAGGATTCCTAGAGAAAGGGAGTTGGAGAGGTTTTTCCTAGTTGGTTGTGAGGTTAATATTCAATTGGAAAGTTTGGGCAAGCATAAGAACAAGTGAACCATGGGCTGAATGAACCAACCTGCAGGTTGAGGTATGTATTTTATCAGTTGGTATGTTATCATTATGATGTTGTTATTATGTTGTTGATATTATTTTGTTATCGTTATTATGCTGTTGTTGTTTATTCCTAGTATAAGAAAATCATGAAAGAAATTATAAACTAAATTTCAGTCATTAAAGTAGGAGATTATAGAAACTATTTATTTATTTTGAGTCCTGAAATAGGTAGGCCTTACAAAGGAGGTCTAGCGCACAAGTATTGGAGACTGGTTCTTTTGGTGTTTTGGTCTTGTTCTTTCTTGGAGAGCTATAGTGCATCATTATACTGGTTGAAGGAATCTATATTGAGGATTTTGGTTGCTGGGTTTTCTCCCCCATGAGGGTTTCCCATGATAATATTTGTGTTCTATTGTATCTGTGCTTTTCTATATTTTAGTGATCCTACTAAAGTTGCTATTGGATTAAGTAATTGTAACTATGTGACTAGAAAATTTAAAATTCTAACAAAAATTACATATAAAAATATAATAAAGTAAAAAATAGAAAAAAAACTCATAAAATCCATGCAGGATACTACAACTCTAGTGAACTAAGCATCTCAATTTATACATGTTCAACATCATGAAAATTTAAAATTATAACAAAAATTACATATAAAAATATAATAAAGTAAAAAAAAAAAAAAACTCATAAAAGCCATGCAGGCTACTACAACTCTGGTGAACTGAGAATCTCAATTCGTGCATGCTCAACATCATACTTCATAATTTCTTAAACAACTTATCACATAGATTTACATGGGGAAACATATGTTGTTCCTTGGGCAGACTCAGAGTGTCATTTTCTTGTCTAAATAATTTGATATATTTTCCTAATTTGGACACAGTAAACTCTAGTCGAGTTGTCATTCTGACTTCACTCATAAACTTTTGAAGATGCCTTCACTCTAGAAAGGGTATACCTCTAATATCATATTTGTGCTTGTTAGAAATCTCCTTGAACTTTCTCAACACCTTTCAACTGGCCAAAAACCCTCTAATGGACCAAAATTAGGTAGTCTTCAACAATATCTCCAATCTTAATGCATATCGATCATTCCTACCTAACTCGATTTTTGGATGCATAAGCCAAATTACCCCAATACTTAACTACTTTATCAATTCCATATATTTCATTCTTGGTCAACACCTTGATTCCATGATCCTCATGGCCACGACTATTTTGAATTTCCTTAATGAATTCCATTTAATCTTGGACCTTGGCTTGTCTTTCCTTCCACATGAGGTTTTCCTTGTATGAGATAGATAGTTGCAAGATTTCTTCTTACAAGTCTAACACCTTAGATTTGAAATATTTTCTTATTTTTTCATTAAATTTGTCCTCCTAAAGGACATCCTCAATAAAATTGCTCAATGTATATTGAGATCCTTTATATTATTGATCTTGATTTTTTAGAGAGGTAATATCCTGTTAATATTATGGTAGTTGCGGGAGGTATTTACCTCCACGTGTGAACCTGACGAGAATAGAAGACTCTGAAAAGAAATAAAAAACCCTAATGAGTTGGCTAATAACCCTAGAAGTCTTATTGGCTCAAGAAGATAATTAATATTAGGTTATTAGCCTCCAAGAGAAGAAGTCAGCCAGAAATAATAATAATATACTGAACAGACACATATCTAGAAGGAGAAGTCGACCCCAGCAAATCTAGCAAAACCAGTATAAATACAGAGCGCCAGTTCTCATTTTGACACATCTCAGAATTGCAGACATCAATTAGTGTGCATTGCAGTTCCCAGTTTGGTGTGCACGTGTGGAGGAGAGCTGCAGGTGAAGCTACTGCAGCTAGTAGTTTCAGTGTTGGATTGGACTATCTCTTGGCTAGGGTTTGGACTATCTGGTCAACTAATGTTGGTGCGCTATCCTTGAAGGAAGATGTGCTACACCTTGTTTGGCTATATAGCCTAGGGTTTTCTTTCGGAGTAATTCTCGGAGGGTGGCTTCAGCCTATGGTTGGGTGACGAGGGTATCGTCAATGGTAAAACGAGCACACAATATTCTATATTCTAACAGGTTATGGGGCCACACCTCCTTCATTCAGTCTAAACACTGGAAGGAAACATAGCCCCTAGGATATTGATCTCGTTGAGGAACTGCCACTAGGGTTACTAGCGGAAGCAGCTCCCAAGACACTACCACTAGGGTTACTAGCAGGAGCAGTTGCAGAAACCCTAAACCTCTTTTTGAAGCACCTTAAGTGAATGGATTTACCTATTCTCCAGATAGATCAGTGTGCTCTAGCCTAGCTCATCTCTTGATACCCTCAGCAAGCCAAGACGTGAAGTTTGAATTTCTGGTCAAATCTAGGGTTTGACCAAGTCAAGCAAGCCATGACCAACTCTATGAAGTTTGAGAACAAGTTATATGGAGCCTCTAACTTCATAGCGTGGAAGACAAGGATTGACCTCATCCTTGCCAAGAATAAAGTGTTGAATATCATGAAAGGAAAGATCGTGAAGCCAGAGTTTGAAGAAGGAAAAGAGAAGGAACCGCAGAACATTGCAGCTATGGAGAAGTTCAAAGATGTTGACATGAATGCCATGAGTATCATAGTGGATTCTATAAAAGACCACTTGATACCCTACATCTCCCATCTTGACTCATCAAAGAAGATGTACGATGCCCTAACAAATCTCTTCTCAGTCAGAAACATTGAACAACTTATGAGTCTGAAGAATGAGCTCTGTGACATGAAGATGAATGATGATGACAACATAACATCATACTTTGTAAGAATATCCCTGTTAAGAGATCAACTACAAGCTATTGAAGAGATCACTTCAGAGAAGGAATTGGTGAACATAGTACTCAATGGTCTTCCCAAGACATGGGATGCATTTGCCTCAAGCATGAACACAAGGAAGGAGTACCCGACATTTGAAGAACTTTGGACTTGTTGTGCTCAAGAAGAATCAAGGATCAATGCAAGAGAGGAACCCCAAAAGAAGTACGACGATCAAAATTTCATAGTAAGATTCAAGAACTTCAGGAACAAAAGGAAGTTTGGCTCAAGGAGGAAGCCAAATCAAGAGAAAGACATTTCAAAAGTACAATTCTTCAACTGTCAAAAGTACGGTCACTACAAGAATCAATGTCCCGAGCTAAAGAAAAGGAAGGAGAAACACGAAGCATCGATTGCCGAAGAAAAGGAACCTACAAAGAAGACTAAGCAGGATGGAAGAGACTTCTTCTTCTAAAAAGGTAACAAAACTCTCCTTATTTCTTGTACATATCTTGTTTGCATCGTCTCTGTACATATCTTGTATATCTATCTATTGGAAGATAATGTGTTCCAAGAAGAAATATACCTATGGAAGAACAAACAAGATGAAAATGGATATCATTAGATAATACACATGAACGGATGAAATACAAATCATGTGAAAGCTATTAAGCCGAATCAATCATGAAAAGACTTAGAAGAAGCAAAGATAGAAAGAAGTCAACAACCGAGAGGAAATTGGAAAAAGACTTATGACGTTTTGTAGAAGATAACAAAATGGAAGCGTGGACTCTGTTAGACAAGAGAGCCAATTATATATTGCAGAAGACAATAAGGATGCAGATGGAAGCGTGGACTCTGTTAGACAGAGGGAGTCAATTATATGCACCCCTACATGAAGCAAGGGTTAGGAGGGAGCTAATCCTATGATCCATTGAAGATGATGAAATATATATATCCATGGTAGTAGCCATGAAAGAGAGTACGTGTTCAGTTCAACCACAGAAGAACACTTCTTCGAAGAGAATCCTTAAAGTATTCCTGGTTTTCCATCCAGATCCGTGATCCTATGATGAAAGGAAGAAATGGAATCTCTAGGGAAAGGAATCTATAAGACCCGAGAAATAAAGAAACACATGAAGATTCCAAGAAAGAAAGAAAACCCAGAACAACTAGTCATTGTATCAAGAATCATAAGACTGTCAGCCTGATATAAACTCAATAAAAGCAATCAAGCAGAGGAACTGAAAGTCATGATGAAGAACAGTGTATGGAAGACTTATGAATGATAGCATTGCAAATATCTAGAACTAGAGGTTCTCCCAGATGGAGGGAGAAGACTATGATGATTACTTGTTCCAGTACACCAGGCTTATCTCCACATGAGTCATTATATCATCCGCAACATCCATGAGTTGGAGTTCTACATCAGATGAATACAAAGAATGTTCTCCAGAGAAATTGAATAAAGAGCGTATGAAGAGCAATCTCAAGACTTTGAGGCATACCAGAAAGAGACCCTTGTATGTAGATAGAAGAAGATAACTTGGTGGAAGAACCTCCAGTGCACATCAGAAGCATGGTGAAGATTCCCTATAACATCAAGATGATTATTCAGTAGATCAGATCTCATGATGACAGAAGAAGTACCACATGGATATGTTCCAGTTTTCCAACTATGGTATACTCTATTGTTCAGATCTACATGAAGCCTTCATAGTGTTCCAGACTAAAGTACAATCGAAATCAAGGATTACATTATCCATGATGAAGTCCAGAAAGGAGAAAATGATCTCTCCAATACATATCTCCACAGATGAGCAGATAAGCAGACATTTTGGTAAAGCTTCTATCCAAGATGAAAGAGTTTGCGTACTCAAGCTAGAGATCGTGGAAACAACTTCCTTCTTATTGAAAAAGGAAGAAATGACTCTCCAAGTTAGGAGGGAGCACTCAAAACATTATTGAAAACATTCATTCTTTAAAATTGAAAAATAGTCCATTTTGGACAAATGCTTTCATGTTCGGAAAGTGGATTGAGACTTCTAACGGACAGTCACTTTCCATTGTGGTTAACATGGGAAGTAGTCTGATTGCTGATGTATCATAGACAACGACTTTCCATTGTGGTTAACATGGGGAGTGGTCTAGGGCAGTCTCTCTTCTTGAGGGTTACTCAAGAAGACTGTCCCGCCTCGCTGGACAACGATTTCTCATTGTGGTTAACATGAGGAATGGTCCATTTTGGAGGTTGATGCAGGAAAGTCTTTTCCTCTTATGGTTAACAGAGGAAATGGTCTGGACAGTCATTCCTTAGGGTTTATACGTTCTCTCCAGGGTGCACTTTGATTAGTGTAGGAGGAATGGCCCAGGGTGGGGAATGGTCCAGGCTCATCAATCAGGGACAAACATTCCTTAGGGTTTATACATTCTCTCCAAGGTGCACTTTGATTAGTTTAGGAGGAATGGCCCAGGGTGGGGAATGGTCCAGACTCATCATTCCTTAGGGTTATACATTCTCTCCAGGGTGCACTTTGATTAGTGTAGGAAGAATGGCCCAGGGTGGGGAATGGTCCAGGTTAAGAAGACAGGGCAGTTATTCTTCCTTGTTTGAGAAGAATAGTCCAGATATCTCATTGTTCTACTCTGAGGGCATATATTCTTTCATATCTCACAGACGTAAGTGAAAAATTGGCCCAGATGATTCAGTTTATATCATAACATTGTTTCTATTCAGGTTGCTATCAGATGTTTGTTATGAAGAAAGTAGATATAGACTACTGTGGTGGATATGTTCCATTGTTCGTGAGGCAGATATTCTTTCAGAGCTCACAGATGTGAGTGAAAGATTGGCCCAAATAATTAAGTACATATCATAACATTGTTTCTATGCAGGTTGCTATCAAATGTTTGTTATGAAGATTGTATGACAGTAGATGAAGACTACTGTGGTGGATATGTTCTACTGTTCGTGACTATACGTTACATATCAAGTACTTGTGTGTTACTTGGTGTGGTAGTGAACCATTGGATTGTAGCTATGTACTACTATGAATAGACACATTTGTGTTCTATTTTTGTAATCACCATCCAGACGAATGATGAATAGATATTTTCCAGACGGAAATTGGTTCAGAGCATTTACTCCTCTAGATTATAAGAGTGACTCTTGTATCACTCTATGGTGTGAGTGACTTATTCAGCATCATGTCTAATTACTTAGATGAAGTATGGTTTCGAGAGATGATGCAGCTGATGGTGATGGTGATGCTCATGATCTAGTCATGAGATAGTCTAGACGACTATATTGATGCTACCGGGTAAATGGTATGTTTTTGTGCTCAAGACCATTACCTGTAATACCTCCCTAGCTAGGAGGGAGTGTTAATATTATGGTAGCCGCGGGAGGTATTTACCTCCACGTGTGAACTTGACGAGAATAGAAGACTCTGGAAAACAAGAGAAAACCATAATGAGTTGGCTAATAACCCTAGAAGTCTTGTCGGCTCAAGAAGATAATTAATATAAGGTTATTAGCCTCCAAGAGAAGAAGTCGGCTAGAAATAATAATAATATACTGAACAGACACATATCCAGAAGGAGAAGTTGTCCCCAGAAAATCTGGCAGAACCAGTATAAATACAGGGCACCAGTTCTCATTTTGACACATCTCAAAATTGCAAACAACAACTGGTGCGCACTGCAGTTCCCAATTTGGTGCGCATGTGTGGAGGAGAGCTATAGGTGCAATTGTTGCAACTAGCAGTTTCAATGTTGGCTTGGACTATCTCTTGTCTAGGGTTTGGACTATCTGATCAGCTATTGTTGGTGCGCTATCCTTGAAGGAAGATGTGCTACACCTTGTTTGGCTATCTAGCCTAGGGTTTTCTTCCGGAGTAATTCTCAGTCAAGGTTAAGGTGCTCGGAGGGTGGCTTCGGCCTATGGTTGGGTGACGAGGGTATCGTCAATGGTAAAACGAGCACACAATATTCTATATTCTAACATATCCTTCCTCATATGTTCAAACTCATTTTCACCATCCTTGGCTTTGTCAACGGTTTCATGGGAGATGGCTATCCCAGTGGAAAACAAATAACTAAGCTTATCCCTTTTGACATTGAACAAATATTTGTCAGTGGTGCAAATAATAATACTATCTACATCCACCTTTTTCCTTTTCTAGGTCATTTTCACTATATCCTGCTTATGTCGATTGTAAGCCATAGACTCCAAATTTTCAACCTCTTCAAGGGGATTTGGAATAGGTTGATCTCCCCATGATAATACATTTTCAAGGCTTCCAATAGTATATAATTGTTCCATTGTTGGTTCCTTCCCCTTGTCACTAGTTTTAGGCATAACTTCTTCAACTCATGTTAGATCTATCATCTCACTTGTTGGCGGTGTAGTTGATCAAGGTCAATATCGATGGCCACCCATCTCTTCCACTGACTCATCACGACTCTCCATATTGGCCCTTTTTGTTATTATTTTTGAGTCATAGACTTCTGGGGGCGTTTTGAGGCCCTAAACAACATTTTTTAGGCATTAGTGGGCCATGAGTGGTCATGGCTTGCCAAAAATTACAATTCTCAATTGTATCCTTCCAACGAGCTATTGTGCGCTTCAAACAAAGATTGTATGCAAAAGTTGCACCCTCGAAAGTTGGCAGATCAACTAACCAAATCGAGGCCCACAAACCTTTTGTTGCTTTGCCTCCCAAGGTTAGGTTTTTGGATCATTAGGGTTCTTACTTTGTGTGAAAAGGTCATTCTTTCGACCTATGTGGATATATTTTTGCAAATGAGCATAGTCGACATCTCTTTCTCTTCAGAAATAAACTACCACCATTCTAGCTAGTTTGTGTTTTATAGTGTTTTACTATTTTATTCATTAATAGAAGTTGGGTTTCACTGTATTGTTGCACTCTCTGCTGCATTTTTGTGTATATTTCATTTTGTTCTCAATATAATCTAGGTCAATGGTATAAGAGAAATATGTTCCTTGTTATTTCTCGATGCATGCCACTGACGAGGTTAGGGTATAGAGAGTTGAGTCTCAAGCGAGTTTTACATAGGGATGATCGCTCTCGCTGACCCAAGCAACCTCCCATGGAAGAAGAAAAGAGAGATGACGAAGCAGGAGATCCTTTCAAGATGTTTCTCAAGGAATACCTCACATGACAACAGAACAAGATGATGGAAAACTTCGCCCATATCCTTCGACGATTGTTGAGGACAAGCGATTCATCTTCAACAAGCAGTCATTTCGAAGGTGCAACACCCTTCAAGGTACAATTTAACTTTGATACCCCTTTATTTGAAGACCACATAGATGTAGATGCTTTGGAGAAATTGATGAATTTGTTATAGGGGTATTATTCTATTCAAAAAAATTCTGACACCAAAAAGATCACCTTCACTCTCCGTAAATCCCTTACCCATGTCATAGATTGGTGGAAATGTTACTCAGAAAGACATAACGAAGACGAGTATATGAAATTCGGGACATGACTCACTTGGGTAGCCTTTTTTGATGCCTATTGGGTATGTGTTATATTCTTTGCACGATTGAGGGTCCCCCTATTAGGGGTTTTGAGGACAAAGCCCCCAAATGTTTTTGGGGGGGGATTATTTGCCAAATTTTTAGGTCATCTTTCTCCTTTTGCAAGGGAGGTTTTTCACCTTTCGTAGTTTAGTGGTGCATGGTATTTCAACCCATGGTTTTCTAATTCCAATTAAGGAATTAAGGTTGTAATCTAATCTGGGCCAATGGATTAGGGATTTGTTTGGATGTCGCGGGATCCTATATATTATATTTTAAAAAATGAAGTTGCATGATAATAGAATTAGAGGTGTAGCTCTAAAAGAAGTTGTTGATTTTCTTGATTGGAATTCCCTAGTAAATCTATGTGTATGTGTGATTGCAATTTTTTTCTTTTCTATGTTAAGAATCTGTGTGTGCATTGCATTATTGTAAAACGTTTAAAACTTACATTTGGTATCAGAGCAGTTATTGGCTTCAGGGGGATGCCTTTGTGGCTAAGGGGTTTTGCTCAGGTTTGTGATTAACCTTGTTACAATGGGAGCTCTACGATATCAATTCTTTTGGTGAAAATAAATGGCGAGCAATTTAAAAATAGAGATTGAAAAAAAAAAAATGAAAAATTTCGAGTTGTGGAAGCTCAAGATAGAAGATCTTTTGGTAGATAAAGATCAATGGGTCATTGTAGATCCAGGTACTGCACCTACGAGAATGTCAACAAAGGACTGGACAAAGTTGGATAAGAAAACAAAGAGCACAATCTGGCCGTGTCTCTCAGATTTAGTATCACTGAATGTGTCAGGGGAAGCTACAACCAAGGAATTATGGAATAATTTAGGGGATTTGTATCAGTCTAAGTCCCTGGTAAACAAACTTTTCCTGCGGAAGAAGTTGTACAACCTGAGGATGAAAGATGGAGACTCGGTAACAGAGCATCTAAACGCCTTCAATATTTTGGTAAGTTAGTTATTGTTTGTTGATATTAAGATTCATGATGAAAATAAGTGTATCAATTTATTGTGCTCTTTACTAGACTCGTGGGATAATCTGGTTGTGACCATATGTAGTAATGCAACCACTTTAAGTTTCACTGATGTGGTTTCATCCTTGTTTTTGGAAGAGATGAGGTGGAAAAACATGGAATCCAGAGCATGGATGCCTTATTTGTAAGAGGACACTTCCGAGAAAGAAATAAAAATAAGTCCTCAAATAAGAGATGTAAATCTAGAGGAAGATCTAAATCTCTAGGAAAATTCGTAAAAGTATGTTAGAGATGTGGAAAAGAAGAGCATTACAAGAAACAATGTAGATACAAAACTGTTGAGAGAGAGAAGGGATCTAATGATTCCCTTTCTACAAAAGCAAAAACCTTCACAAATGGAGGGGATGTGTGCTTGGCTTCTTCAAGCACACATGCAGATCATGAGGCATGGCTGGTCGACTCAGATGCATCCTTTCATATGACTCCTCACAGGGAGTGGTTTTGTGAGTATGAAAGGTATGATGGGGGTGATGTTTTTCTAGGAGATGACTGGACAGTCAAAATGATAAGAGAAAAATTCAATTTGAAGCTCATGTTTGGTAGGATTAGAAAACTCCTTGGTGTTTTTCACATCCTAGGATTGGCTAGGAATTTTATTTACGTAAGTAAGATGGACGTTGCAGGTGTAAAAACAATGTTTGAAAAGGAAATGTGTAGGATGGTTCAAGAATCAATGGTGTTGCTAAGGGGAGTTCGGATTGGAACTCTATATAATATATTATGAATAAATATTAGAAACGGGTGCAACAATTCTGTAGTTCCTGAGATTGGAACTGAAGAAGGAAAATCTCATGCAGTCTCTAGAGAAAAGACTATGTTGTCGCATAAAACACTGGGGCATATCGAAGAGAAGGGGCTTCGAGTATTACATGGTAAAGGTATGGTTGAAGGTATGTCGAATTTCTCTCTGGATCTTCATTTCCTTGAGCATTGCTTGTATGGGAAGCAAAATTGAGTAATGTTCTCCTCTTGCGCTACGAGGGTTTGGTGGATTTTATAGTTGGTGCACAATGTGATGTGTTTGGACCTGTGACAGTTCCATCACTAGGTAAATCTATTTACTATGTCTCATTTATTGATAATTTCTCAAGGAATACATGGATTTATTTCTTCAAGAAGAAATCTGAAATATTTGAGAACTTTAAAAGGTTTTAGGATTTTGTGAAAAATCAGACAAAGACAAAAATTAAGGTGTCAATGATAGATAATGGTAGAGAATTTTGTGGGAATGAATTCGAGGAATTCTATAAGAAATGTGATATAGAAAGGTAGAAGACTACTCCATACACACCTCAGCAGAATGGAGGTGCAGAAAGGAAGAACAAGACGTTGATGGAAAGACGAAGGAGCATGATCAATGATGTCGGGTTGAGACAAAAATTTTGGGTAGAGGTAGTGGACATTGCATGTTACCTGGTAAATTGATCTCCCTCATCAACGTTGGATGACATGACTCCAAACGAAGTATGGACTGGTAAGAAACCCTCTCTGACACATCTAAGGGTTTTTTGTTGTGATGCTTATGCACACATTCCAAAGGAAAATAGGAGTAAACTTGATGAAAAAAAGGTTGAAAAATGTCTTTTTATTGGATATAAAGACTGTGTGAAAGGTTATAATATTTGGAACCCAGAAACTAAGAAGGTACTGAATAGTCGAGATGTGGTATTTAGAGAAATCAAATATATTTTCAAACATGAAGTCCTACCAAGGGGAGAAAGAATCAAAGAAAATATAGTTTGAATTGAAGAATAATGAATCAAACTATATAGAAGAGCACGAATCAGAAGAAGAATAGTCTCATACTCAAGTACTGAGGAGATTAGTTCGGGAAAGAAGGAAACCACAAATGTATACTCCACCTAATTTCTATTCAAATTCTGCTTTGTTTATTACTAATGATGATCCTATCACTGTTAGGGAGGTAGTGGATTCTAAGGATGACAAACTCTGGAAAAACTCCATGGTTGAAGAAATGATAACCTTGGACAAGAATGAGGCTTAGGATTTAATGGAGTTGTCGACTAGAAGAAATTTCATTGGCGAAAAATAGTTGTTTAAGAAGAAATTGAATGTAGAAGAAAAAGTGGAGAAATATAAAACTTGCTTAGTAGCAAAAGGTTATTCCCAGGTAGAGGGAACTGACTTTGCTAAAAAAATATATATTGTTTCCAAGTTAACTTCTATTAGATTTGTTTTCTCTGTTGTTTTTACTTTTTATTTTGAAGTAGAACAGATGGATGTGAAGACAACATTCCTACATGGGGATTTGGAAGAAGAAATCTACAGGAAGCAACCAAAAGGCTTTGCAGTGAAGGGAAAGAAAGAGCTTGTATGTACATTGAAAAAATCCTTGTATGGGTTAAAACAATCACTACAGATGTGGTATAAAAAATTTCATACTTATATATTGGGACTTGGCTTCAAAAGAAGCAAGTCGGTCATTGTGTGTATTTCAAATTAGTAGGTAATTGTCTTATTTATTTGGTCTTGTATGTGGATGATATGTTGTTGATAGGTAACAAGAAGGAAATTATTCAGGATTTGAAAAATCAGTTGTTCTCTAAATTTGACATGAAAGATCTTGGTGCTGCAAATTTTATTTTGAGCATGGAAATTAAAAGAAATCGGGCAAACAAGAAACCCTGGTTGAACTAAAGAAAACATGTTGAGTCAATATTGCGGAGGATTAATATGCATAGATGTAAACCTATCAAGGTCCCTATTCTTGTAGGTGTAAAGTTATACACATATCAACGTCCAAAGACACGGGAATATGAAGAGGACACGTCCCATGTTCCATATGCTAGCATGGTTGGCAGTTTGATGTATGCAATGGTATGTACTAGATCAGACATTGCACATTAAGTGAGAGTTTTGAACAAGTATATGTCAAAACCGGGGAAGGAGCATTGGGTGGTAGTAAAGAGGTTTTTTAGGTATTTGTGTGGCACTACTACTTATGGATTGTGTTACCAAGGAAGACCAGGATTGGACAGAGTGTTGGACATACATGGATTTCCATATGCAAACTAGGTTGGAGAACTTGATCGTATAAGATCTACAAGTGGGTACATATTTAACCTATTTGGAGGAAAATCAGTTGAATGAGCAAAAGACGGTATGTAGTTGCACTCTCAATTATAGAATCTGATTACACGCCAACCACTCATGCAAGAAAAGAAGCAGTATCATTATAGATATTGTGTTCAGGTATTGGGTTGGTACAACAAGCTATAAGGATATATTGTGCCAGTTAGAGTACAATCTTCCTGGCAAGAAACCCAACTTATCACTCCAAGACAAAGCATATCGATGTTCAATATAATTTTTTCAAAGACATGGTTGAAGAGAAGGTGTTTCTAGTGAAGGTGGAAACTTTGGATAATGTTGCAGATTCTTTAACAAAATATATGAGCACTGAGAAATTCTCTTGGTGTAGAGAATCAATGGACATTTTTTCCCTAGATTTTTTATCATGAAAGCTTGATAAAGAAAACAACAAGTGGGAGAATGTTGGGTATGTGTCATATTGTTTGAAAAATTGTGGGTCCCCCTATTAGGGGTTTTGGGGGAAGATCCCATGATTTTTTTTTTGGGGGGGGGTTATTCGCCAAATTTTTAGGCGGTCTTTCTCCTTTGGCAGGAGCAGTTTTTTGTCTTTGGCGGTTTATTGGTGCATGGTATTTCAACTCATGGTTTTCTAAATCTCGTTAAGGAATTAAGGTTGTAATCTAATCTGGGTCTATGGCTTGGGAATTTTTTTAATGTCGTGGAATCCTATATATTTTATTGTAATCAATGAAGTTGTATGATAATAGAATTAGAGGTGTGGCTCTAAAACAAGTTTTTGGTTTTCCCAATTGGATTTCCATGGTAAATCTATGTGTATATGTGTGATTACAATTGTTTTTTTTTTGTGTGTGTGTGTTAGGAATCTATGTGTGCATTGCATTACTGTAAAAGGTTTAAAACTTACAATTCCCTCAAAGAGGAATTATATCCTATTGGAAACTATGATGACTAGTGCATGGGATGGATGACTATGCATCAAGAAAGAGACTAGACAGTGCCAAATTATACCAACATCTTCCATACCTTGTGCTCTAAGCTAGGTATCAGAGACTCCTAGTGGCACCTGATTCTGAAGTAAAATAGTGGCCTACATAGGTACATCCAAATAGAGATGGATTTCTCAGACATCTCTTCATTGGGAACCGCTTATCAATACACTATCAAAATCAAGAAAAAATTTAAGTAGCAAAATAAGAGGATATAGAAAGGAAATATAACCTCAAGGCAAGGGATAGAGAAAGGAAGGTCAACCTCAAGACAACCAGGCCAAGAAACAAGAAAAGAAGGGTAACAAGAAGTTGAAAAATGATACTAGAAAGTGGTGTGAGTTCCAAAAATCCCCTCAGACAACACTGATAAATGTCACTTGAAATGGTGATTGTTGGTCGAGCTCAAAGAAAAAGAGTTGGACTTTGACCTTGACTCTAATTTATAACAGGATAAGGGAAAATGGATCATCAATGTAGAATCCAGTGCTACCATTGCAACTGCAAAGATCCAACCAGATGAGTCCGAAAATCTTGAAGAAGGGAAGTGCCTCTTCCATTCATAGATGTGAGTGAAAGGGACCCCACTACATTTCATTGTTGATAGCAGAAGTCAAAAGAACCTGATATTAGTCAAGGTCATCAAGAGATTAAATTTGTTGACGATGCCACACTCCCAACCATACACCATCGATTGGTTGAGCCTAAGACGAGACCTTCATGTCAACCAATAGTTTCGTTCGTCCTATGACATCAAGCCCTTCAAAGATGAAGTACTATGTGATGTTGCCCCATTCAAAGTTTGTGATGTTCTTTTAGGACAACCTTATATGTGGAAACATCATGTTGTTTATGAGTCCCAACCCATTGTGTTATTTTTACTTTGGGATCTCAGCCCTATAGGGTAGCATAGGCAGTTCTTGTTGATATTATGGTAGTTGCGGGAGGTATTTACCTCCACATGTAATCCTAATGAGAATAGAATATTCTGGGAATCAAGAAGTAACCCTAAAGCATTGAACATGACCCTAGAAGACAAGTCAGCTCAAGGAAATAATTAATATTATTTATTTAGTCTCCAGAATGAGAAGTCGGCCCAGACAGCTCAGGAAATAGTATAAATACAAGTATCCAAACCTCATTTTGTACACACTGCTCAGAATTTCAGCTGGGAAGAAGTGCGCATTGCAGGAACTGGTCTAGTGCACAAGTCTGGGGAGCACCTGTAGCTACAGTCGGAAGTTGTCGCAATCTGGTTTCCTGGTTTAGGCTCAGACTTTCTGTTGGTTATGGTTGGACCTTTTGATCAATCTTGGTTATCTTTATGCATTATCCTTGGTTGGATATTGGTTTTCTTCCAGAATCATTCTTTGTTAAGGTTAAGGTGCTTCGGGGTGGCTTCGGCCTATGGTTGGATGACAATATTTCTATATTGTCTATGGTTAAACGAGCACATCCATTACTTTCTAACATGTTATGGGCCCACACTATCTTCGGACAATCTAACCGCTGGAAGATAGATTGGGAGGATTTTCTCATTTACAGTTGCAGTTGCAGCTAGTTTTTGTTGCAGCAACGAAACCCTAACCCTCTTGTTGAGGCACCTTAAGTGAAGAGATTGACCTGATTTTTGGATAACCTAGTGCTCCCTAGCCTAGCACACCTCCTGGTATTCTCAGCAAGCCAAGACATCAGGTTTGATGTTTTGGTCAAAGTAAAAGGTTGACCAAGTCAAAGAAGTTATGACTTACTCTATGAAGTCAGAAAACAAGTTAGAAGGGGCTTCTAACTTCAGAGCATGGAAGACAAGGATTGACCTCATCCTTGCCAAGAATAAAGTGTCCGACATCATGAAAGGAAATATCATGGAATCACATTTCGAAGAAGGAAAAGAGAAGGAACCTCAGAACATTGCAGTTATGGAGAAGTTCAAAGACAATGACATTAATGCCATGAGTATCATAGTGGACTCTATAAAATACCACTTGATACCCTACATCTCCCATCTTGACTCATCTAAGAAGATGTATGATTCCCTAACAAACCTCTTCTCAGTCAGAAACATTGGACATGTAATGAGTCTGAAGAATGAGCTCTGTGACATGAAAATGAATGATGATGACAACATAACATCATACTTTGTGAGAATATCTCAGTTAAGAGATCAAATACAAGCTATTGAAGAAATCATTTCAAAGAAGGAACTGGTAAATATAGTACTCGATGGTCTTCCCAAGACATGGGATGCATTTTCTGCAAGCATGAGCACAAGGAAGGAGTATCCTACATTTGAAGAAATTTGGACTTTCTATGCACAAGAAGAATCAAGGATTAGTGAAAAAGAGAAACCCCAAAAGAAATATGATGATCAAGCCTTCACAACAAGGTTCAATAATTTCATGAGTCAAAGGAAGTTTGTCTCAAAGAAGAAGGCAAATCAAGAGAAAGATATGTCAAAAATACAATGCTTCAACTGTCGAAAATATGATCACTACAATAATCATTGTCTCGAGCTAAAGAAAAGGAAGGAAACACACGAAGCATTAGTTGTCGAAGAAAGGAAACCCTCAAATAAGACCAAGCAGGATAAAACATACTTCTTCTTCTAAGACAAGGTAACAATATTCTTCATAGTTCTTGTACATACCATGTTTACATAGTTTCTGTACAGATCTTGCATATCTATTTCTTAGAAGATAGGATGTTCAAAGAGAAACAATACCTATGGAATAATAAAAATATAAGGATTGATATCACGATAACTCTAAGACAAGCAATGCACATGGAAAGATGAAGTACATTGACAATCCTTGGTAACAATTCCTGTGGAAGCTATTACAACTGTCGAAATCAGAATCAAACTTGAAGAAATCTAGAAGAAGTAAAAAAAAAAACAAAAGAAGTCAACAATCAAAAGAAAAAGACTTGTGACCCTTTGCAAAAGGAAATAAGGATGTTGACAGAAGCGTGGACTCTCTTAGATGGAGGGAGTCGATTATATAAGTCCAAAAGAAGAGCATGCATTCTGTTGAAATAATGTAACTGCGAAGAGCATTCTTATTATTGTTGTTATTTTATTATTAAGATTAATCCCCATTGTGGATTAATCATGTCGATAATTGTATAAGGACCAAAACCCCTTTTGCGGATTGGTCATCGGACAATTATAAAGAGCAGAATAAGAAGTTGGCCCCAACAATTATTATTGAAGACCCAGAATTAAATAAAGGTGGGTTTACCCACCTAGAGTGAGAGGTCGGACCTCCAATGAAACCCTCTCACACATGCCAGTCTTGTATAAATAAGAGGCTAGCGCCTCACTTCTAACACACAACTCACTTGCTCATTTCTATTATGAGGCAAGATACAATTACCAGTTGGAGAGAGGGAGAAGAGTGGTGCATCTCTTGGGGAGGAATATCTGTCTTGGTTTGAGTTATATCTTGAACATTGTTTAAGCTATTTATGACAAGGAAGTTTTGCTGGGTTTTCTTCCCCTAGAGGGTTTCCCAGGATAAATGTTGTGTCTCTTGTGAATGTGTATTTCTCAGTGATCTTGTTCTTATGATGCTCTTATCTATTGAAATGCAAAGAACTATAATAATGGCATAAACATTAACATGGTATCAGAGCCAACCTGAAAAAAGCACTATTTGCAAGAGGAAAAACGCCACTGTTGCAACACCTGCAAATTAGGGTTTTGAAAAAGTATCTCTTTTCAGCTCCCTAACCTCCTAGAAAGTTGCGCCCTCCCCCAAGGATCAATTTGGCACCTAGAGCGCACCTTTTCAGTGGATGGATCTTCCAAAAAGTGAAACCCTAGTTTCACAAAAGTACCAGAAGTACCAGAGTACCAGAAGTACCGGAAGCACCAGTCCAAAAATCCGCAAATCAGATTTGACGGGGTAAAAATTGGATTTTCTCAAATCTGAGGACACCAGGCTACTCGCCTCAGCCAAGCGCACCTCCTAGTAAGGTCAAAATTTTATTTCAAGCATTTTCAATTTTTGGTTATTTTTGTTGCCGCAAGTACAAAATGTCTGCAAGCACAAAGCTTGTTGAGAAACTAGAAGGCAGAGACAACTTCCATGCCTGGAAGTATAGGATCGGTCTGATCCTTGCAGAGAATGACCTATCAAGATTTATCAAAGAAGAAGTGGAGGAACCTGAAGATGTCGTAGAGAAAGCGAAGCATCAGAAGGACTCAATCAGGGCTCAAA
>ML777416.1:291885-346405 GCA_009831015.1 Picea engelmannii
CCCTCTCTTGGGCTACATCTCCTGGTCCAGCTTCCAATGGATCATTATTATTAATTGCTCAAAGTGCTCAAAAACATGCCTTACAATGCTCAAACTGACCAACCGACTGCTCCAATGGCTTCAGAGCGTCCAAAAACCCCTAGGTGGGCTTTTTCAGCACCTCAATCGGTCGAAAAACGAAGAAGTTAGACCTCTTGGAAGTCCCCCCTTCAAGCTTGTTGTCTCTGCATCTACAAAACGCACCCCTGTCAAATGAACCTGGCACACACGCAATAAATAGTGTGAAAACCCAGCACCGGGCGCAACCGCACGAACGGTGCAAATCGTAGGACGGTTATGGGCGCGCCAGCCCCTAACCGCCTAGCACCTCGGGCATATGGGTCATAACATGACCTCGCGCTATAATAAAAAGGGCTCCGTTTTGCAACCAAATGAAGTAATGACACATGGCGGGTCGGTTTTTAAACCGTGTAAACCACTTTTAAAAAACTTCCGCGCGCATATAACAATGGGTCACATGGCATATACAATACACTCCATATGCAATATATATATAAACACCCGCGCCCAAGGGCTCCATCCGTCGTAACCCCCGCCCGCAATATTACCATTGGGCATATGTTTGTGGAACAAAACCACAGGCCGGGGCTAAGCCCCGGCCCGACCTTCCGCCATATACAATGATATGTTAATTTAAATAAAATACAACACACATATGTAATAAGGAACAAGTGGCGGTGCAACGGTCGGGCAGATGTTGTGAAGGCTTATGCGGTGGGGAGGTCCGAGGGTCGAACCCCACGGACTCCAATACATTTTGACAATAGACCAAACAACCAATACCGGGGTGCCACGTGGCAGCCCATGATTGGGCCACGTGGCACCCAATCATTTTCCCCAAACAGTGCCACATGTCGACTTCCCATTCGACCAACTATCAACCAACAAATGATTGCCACGTCACCACATGTACGGTCGTATGTCTCTGCCACGTCAGACTGTACGGACTGTACAGTCAGCATCATTTTTTTTCCCTGTTTGACTTTATGAACAAATTGCAATATCTCTCGCTCCCAACGTCTGTTTGAGACGAAACGAATTGTGTTGGGTTCGCAACGACGAGGCCTACRCTCTCGTCTGTTTTGAAGCGATTATGAGCACTTTGAATTTTTGAGCAAAATTTGATCCCCTGATCACACATCTCTTGGGGAGGAATATCTGTATTGGTTTGAGTTATCTCTTGAACATTGTTTAAGCTATTTATGATAAGGAAGTTTTGCTGGGTTTTCTTCCCCTAGAGGGTTTCCCAGGATAAATGTTGTGTCTCTTGTGAATGTGTATTTCTCAGTGATCTTGTTCTTATGATGCTCTTATCTATTGAAATGCAAAGAATTATAATAATGGCATAAAAATTAACACATTCATGCATGAAGAAAGGATTAGGATGGAGCTAATCCTAAATAATATGATCCATTGAAGATTATGAAGTATCTATCCATGTTCCCATCAATGGTAGCAACCATGAAAAGCAACACATGTTCAATTTTACTTTAGAAGAAGTCTTCTTCGAACATAAGCCTTAAAATATCCTTGGTTTTCCATACACATCCATGATCCTATGATGAAAGGAAGAAGTTGGAATCTTCAGAACATGAATGTATAGAAAACTCCATGAACCAAAGAGTTAAATAGAAACATGAGGAAGAACATGAAAATTCCAACAGAGAAAGAAAATACAGCCTGAGTGGGCCTGATGGTTAAGAACATGTGTTTCCTCTTAAGAGGTCACGGGTTCAAATCCAGAGGGGGGTAGGGTATGTATACCTTCGTAGACTTTACCAGTCAAATCTTTTGGCGGAGGGGGGTCCCTTGTCCCACAAACAAGGGGGTCTCATACACCAATTTAGTGTGTTGGCTTGGCCATGACCTTAAAAATAGATTATTATTATTATTATTATTATTATTATTATTATTATTATTATTATTATTTCGAGAATCACAAGACTACCAGCTTGATTTGAATCCACTAGAAGCAATCAAGCAGAAGAAACAGAAGTTATGATGAAGAACAATAGACTTATGAATAGAAGCATTGCGAGATTCAGAGCTAGAGGTTCTCCCAGATGGAGGGAGAAGACTATGATGATAGCTTGTTCCATACATACCTCTACTTGAGACATTATATCTCGTGCAATATCCATGTGTTGGAGTTTACATCAGATGAATGTAAGGATTGTTCTCCTCAACAGAGTAATCAAACAAATAAGAATATGTAGAGAAACCTCAAGGTTTTGAGGTATACCAGAAAGAGACTCTTGTATGCATATGGAAGAAGATCTTGTATGGATTCAAAAAACTTGGTGCAGAGCCTCCAATGCACAACAGAAGCTTGGTGAAAACTTTCTATAAAAGAGATATTGCATCAAAATGGTTACTCAGAAGTCCAGGATGATGTATTGTTAATCCATGACAAACTCTCATGATGACAGAAGAAGTGTCACTTGGATATGTTTCAGTTTGAGCTTTTCCACGATGTTATGAGCTAGCAGGAAACAAAAGAGTTGAATCCAACTACCATATACTATAATGATCAGAACTATATGAAGCCTTCAGAGAAAACCAATGTTCCAGAAAGACCGAAGTACATTGAAATCGAGCATTACATTCTCCGTGATGAAGTCCAAAAAAGAGAAATGATTCTCCAATATCTATCTCCACAGATGAGAAGATAGCATACATTTTGGTAAAGCCTTTGTCCAAGATGAAAGAGTTTGTGTACTCAAGAAACAAGTTGAAGTTTGTGGAGACGAATTCCTTATTAAAAGGGAAGAGATGACTCCCAGGTTGGGAGGGAGCACTGATATGCTATTTATTTATGGACAATCATTTTTCAAGTTTGAAAAATGGTCCAGGATGAGTAGTTCATTTCCCGTTCGGAAAGTGGTTTGATATTTCTGATGGACATGCATTTTCTAGTTCGAAAAATGGTCCAAATCGAACGGTCATTTTCGTAATGAAAATGGTTCGATGGATTGTTGATGTACCATAGACAGTGATTCCCCTTGTGGCCAGTGTGGGGGAATGGTCTAGGACAGTGTCTCTTCTTGGCAGCCACTCTTAGTAGTGGTCAAGAACACTGGTCTGTTTTGGAGGTTGGTGCAGGACAATCATTTTTTTAGGAAATGGTCCGGAGAGTCATTCCCTAGGGAAGATTCATTCTCTCTAGGTTGCACTTTGTTTAGTGTCGGAGGAATGACCCAGATAGGTGAATGGTCCAGGTTCAGCAACCAAGGACAGGCATTCCCTAGGGCAGAATCATTCTCTCCAGGTTGCACTTTGTTTAGTACCGAAAGAATGGCCCAAATAGGTGAATGGTCTAGGCTCAGAAATGAGGACATTTATTCCTCTATGCTTGAGAAGAATAGTCTAGTAGCTCATGATTGATGTTTTACCTTCTGAGGGAATATGTTCTTCCAGATCTCACAAATGTGAGTGGAAGAATGGCCTAGATGATTCAGTCTATATCATGACATTATTTTTCTGTGCAGGTTGATATCAGATGATATGATTGCTATGGAGACTGTATGTCACTGGACAGTAGATATATGCTACTGTGGTGGATGTGTTCCACTGGTTGTGACTATGTGTCACTGATTAAGTAGTTTTGTGCTACTTGGTGTGGTAGTGCACCACTGGATTGTAGTTGTGTACTACTATGGATAGACATAGTTGTGTTCTATAGAATGACTTTGCTCTGATTGCTTTGTAGACTATCAGTAGTGTTGAAAATGATTATCAGCTAGATGGATGATCAATGTATTGATGGACAAACATTATCCAAACAAAAAATGGTCTAGGACATTTATTCTTCTAGGACATATGCCCGAATTAGAAGAATGGTTTTTGTATCACTCCTTGGAGTGAGTGACTTATTCAACATCATGTATGATTACTCAGATGGAGTATGGTTTCAAGAGATGATGTAGTTGATGTTATTAGATAACATTGATAGTGATGATGGTGCTCCTGATATAATCATGAGATTTTCTATACGAATATGATGATGTTATCGGTTGAATGGTATGTTTGTGCTCAAGACCATTGCCTTCAATACCTCCCTAGCTAAGACGGAGTGTTGATATTATGGTAGTTGTGGGAGGTATTTACCTCCACATGTAATCCTGACGAGAATAGAATATTCCGGGAAGCAAGAAGTAACCCTAAAGCATTGACCATAACCCTAGAAGACAAGTCGGCTCAAGGAAATAATTAATATTAAGTATTTAGTCTCCAGAATGAGAAGTCGGCCCAGACAGCTCAGGAAACAGTATAAATACAAGTAGCCAGACCTCATTTTGTACACATTGCTCATAATTTTAGCTGGGAAGAAGTGTGCACTACGGGAACTGGGCTAGTGCGCAAGTCTGGGGAGCAATTGCAGCCGGCAGTTGCCGCAATCTGGTTTCTTGGTTTAGGCTCAGACTTTCTGTTGGTTATGGTTGGACTTTCTAATCAGTCTTGGTTATCTTTATGCATTAGCCTTGGTTGGCTATTGGTTTGCTTCCAAAATCATTCTCTGTCAAGGTTAAGGTGCTCGAGGGTGTCTTAGGCCTATGGTTGGGTGACAATATTGTTATATTGTCTATGGTTGAAAGAGCACATCCATAACTTTCCAACAATTATAACTACTAGAATTTCATTGATCTTGGCAAAACATTGTTGAAAACTAATCTCTTAGACTATGGATTTTGTCCTCTTCATGGTTTGGTTCGAAGGTGAACGAAAGGTCACTGCAAATACCACAACTTCAGCACAAGCTTTGTCTACACAACAGAAGTAGGTGGACAAGATTGTAGATTACAAATACCTCTCTTCTTCACCTATATGGGTGTCTCTGCACTCTCAGGTCAAACATCCCATTGACTTTATACCTGGTGCCCCCTTACCCAATGGTCCAATATACAGACACTCCCTTTTGGAGAATAAGGAAATAAAACATCGAATTCATGAGCTCATCCAAGAAGGCCACATTCAACTGAGATCCTCATCTTGTGGAAGCCCAATTGTATTGGTGCAGAAGAAGGATGGGACATGGCGACTCTATATTGATTATAGATCCCTAAACAAAATCATTGTCAAGAATCAAT
The DNA here is from genome assembly GCA_009831015.1 of Picea engelmannii. Classification (NCBI taxonomy): domain Eukaryota; kingdom Viridiplantae; phylum Streptophyta; class Pinopsida; order Pinales; family Pinaceae; genus Picea; species Picea engelmannii. The sequence continues at coordinate 297,033 of ML777416.1, forward strand.
ACTCGATCTCCCGAATTGATGATCTTCTTTATTATCTTAAGGGTACCAAGTTCTTCAGTAATATTATTCCAAATTCAAGTTATCACCGAGTTCCTATAAAACCAACTAATGTATGGAAGACAACCTCAAAAGCTAAAGAAGACCTCTTTGAGTGGTTAATCATGCCTTTTAGCTTGACTAAAGCTCCAAACAACATTCACAAAGCATAATGTAAGTTTAAGTATCAAACTTGATGCCAAATAATCAACTCTTCTACCACCTACAAGGATTGAAATTAAACTTAGAACACACAATGATAACATGGAAACAACAAACTCAACATAAATAACAAAAACACTTTCACAAAACTGAATGGATGAAATACAAGTTTGACCAACCAATTGCACAAAAAGTTATGGAGACTTTTACAAATAAGACTAATGGGACTAAATGTCATTATGTTGATCAATTTTAGTGATGACATATGACCCTCTATTTGAGGTCTTTTTAAATTTAAAATGGGTTGGATTGTAAATGGCTTTAAGCCATGATATTTTTTTATAAGAATGTGGATGTAAATCCCCTTAGAGATCATGAAATGCTTTTTCCTACATGCAGAATAAAATTTCATGAAATTATTTTTCCTACATGGTTTTTCCTACATGAGATATTAAAATAGAGGGATAGTGTCTCTTTCACAAAGAGCCTGCACATCTAAATCTTGTCTAAGGTTTACAAAAATAAAAATCCATAGCCTTCTTCTTTGTTCTTCTATCTCCTAGGACTTTTTCAATCAAAACTCCATTTTATCCACATCATTAACGGGCAAAGGATCCAACGGCATGTGCATACCACCCTGACCAGCCTTTACAATGCCCAACATCGATCTTTGAGGGATTCGACAACATGCACAATCCTCCCTTTAACTCCAACACCACTAACACAGAGCCAACGGATGCTCCTGCATCAATAGCTCAGTTTCCTACAAGCCTGATCTTGGAATATGTCTTGATTATCAACAATGGGTTCATGTTTGGAATGCATGCATAGTTATAACATTGAGTTAGATTGCATTCTAGATAGGAATCTGGCCTTCTAATCTGCAATATTCTTCTTCGTTGTTTTTCTAAATTTAATGAAATTTCAACATTATATCCATATCATAAACAAAATATAATACACCATAATTCTACACACATTGGAAAATTTTGTATTGAAGAGAATTGCCAAAAGAATCCACAAATGAACTGTTGTATATAAAATAATATTCTTCTACATCATATCATATTACAAGAACAACAAGGAATCCAAATTATTTCTTCCCTCATCTTAATTCCTCAAAAACTCACATACAAATCCATTAATATCTAAATATATTTTCCTAGCATTTGCCATCATTATCTTTACCAACATTTCTTACACACGCTGAAAAACCCCCTAACTCAAATCTTAAAATAATTGGGCAGGTCTCCAAAATATAGATATAGGCTCAAATGTTAGGATATTTAGACACTTAGGAGTTAGTTAATATCTACTTGGTCTAAGGTGTTGTTAAGTAAAAATGTGTTTCTTTAGTATGCATTAGTATGCATTTGTAGTTAGGAAATCTGACGGTCACGATATATTCCCGACATAAAGTGATATGACGGTTCATATTATCCTCGATCTTAACGGCCATTGATTTGTGGCTTAGCACCCGATTGTTCCATGATCTCTATTTAAAGAGCATGGAGGGTCATTTGTTGATGATCGATTGTGAGAAACTCTTGTAAAATCTCTCTGTAATCTTTTTCTTTTGCATTAATAAACTACTCCGAGTGGTCGCATTGGATGAGGTTGTGGATGTTTTCCCGTAGGGGTTTTACCACATCAAGACATCGGTGTGTTGAAATTTGATCTAGTTGTGTGAGTGGTTACTGAAAGTGTTCGTCCTCTCTTGGAATTCTTGTGTTGTCGAACATGGTATCAGAGTTTGTTTGAAGACCCGCTACTGTTGTAGATCGAGATCGTGAAGCCGAATGGTCTCATCTTCATTTCTACCATTTTCGTGCATTTTTGGGCTGAGATAATTATTCCATTGCATCTGAAGCACTCGTTTCAGTCAAGAACATTTTTCGTTTCACTCGAAAAGGTTTCAGTTTGCCCAAAATACGACTATTTCAGTTAGATATGGAGGTATAAACCCTGAATACACCATTTTTAAATTTTTGCAGAGTATTATTTTGGTTTTATTTTGGTTTTATATTATTTTTTTCCGTGTTTCTACTCTTTTAGATCTGTGTATGCTATTTTCCCCAAGCCCTGTGTGATCTCGACAAATCAGAAACAGATAGGAAAATGTGCATTTTCTAGGTAAATTAATTGAAATCTAACCCTTGTCGTCATCAAGAAGCGAAAAAAATTTCTTATGTGAAAATAGTATTTTTTTAGCATGCTCTCTAAGGTGTCTTATTAAGTAAGAGGTCTTGATTTCAAGTCTCTCTTTTTTTATTTATTTTTTTTAAATTCATGCTCAATTGTAAAGTGTACTTCACTTCAAGTATAAAAGTGAATCACTATAAGTAGTTTTAATATTTTATTTTAGAGTTATTTATTTTTCATGCGGCTTAACTTCATTGTAAAATTGATCCCCACTTTTTTTTATAAAAGTGGCTCACTTCATAAAGAAACTTACACTACCACGTGGTCCTTTGGTTACCGTTTATGTCTTTTTTTAAAACGACATAACTTTCACATCCAAAGTTTTTTTTAGTGTCGTCTTTTTTTTTTTTTAACTGTCTAATTTTTTTAGATCTTTCCATCAAGATCATCAGTTTGAGTTTTTAAATCCATATTGTCTACATATTTAATATGGATTCTTCCAGTAATCTTTTTCTTACCGGCACCAATTACTTCCAATGGAAATCTCATATGTAGAATTTATTAAGAAACAAATGTTTGTATCAGATTACCTTGGGAAAAGAAAAAGAACCCACTGATGTTGATAAGAAAGTCAAATGGAATAATAGGAGTGGCGAAGCACATGGACTAATCAAAATGTTCATCTCTCTTATTTAAGGTTCCACCTTAAAGAAATTGATGACCCCGATTAAGCTTGGGAAAAAATTGAATCTATGTTTGGTAAACTCAATATTATTTGAGCACAACAGTTAGAAAATCAAGTATTGAATTTAAGTCCAAGTGATTTTTCTTGCATTGGAGACTATCTATCTAAGTTTAAAACACTCATAATTTTATGTGAAGAATATGAGATAAAGATGGAGGAAGAGCGTTGCATCTATCTTATTATTTCTAAGCTAGGTAGTGCATATTCTGTGTTTGTATCTATTTTTTATGCCATGAGAGAGGCTCTAGGGAAATCTTATCAAAAATCCACTCTTGAGTCATTTTGTGCTGCTTTAATTAGAGAGGAAGATAAGCTTGTACAACTTGGAGTGATCAACACTGCAGGTACCTCCAACAAAGCCTTAGTCGTCCAACAGAAAGATAAACCTAAGAATCTCAAGAAGCAACATCCTCGCTACAACAAAAAGCAACATAAGGGTCATAAACCCACTCAGACAACTTCAACTCCTAATGGTGACAAATGAGAAAAATACAAAAATAAGAAGACTAACAGACATTGCAACTTTTGCGATAAAGATGGTCATGATGAGTCCAAATGTTTCAAGAAGATGACAACTTTAGAAGCAGCAATGAAGAAGCACAACATCAATATTGATTCTATTATTTCTTCTTCTTCTCATGGACATGCACTTTCTTCTTCTGGTTTCTCCTTCAATACAACTTCAACTTCTTTTTCTGATGAGTGGTTTATTGATTCTGGAGCAACTTATCATATGACTAAGGATAAAGACATATTTTCTGCTCTAAATGAATGTAACAGCAAGAAAATATTTGATGGTGATAATAGATCTCTTAGTGTTGTGGGAACTAGAACAATTCAAGTAGATAACGATCATTTGAATGATGTATTATGTGTTCCAAGTCTTTCTTGCAACCTTCTATCAGTATATCAAATCACTCATTCAGATGAAGGTAAAATCGTAGAGTTTTCACCTCACCAAGTTGTAGTCAAGGATATAAAAGATCCTAAACATGTTCTTGCAACTAGAATTGTTGATGATATTACCAAGTTGTACAAGTTTGACAACTTTGGATCATCATCTTTTTCATCATTTTTTATTGCTTATAGTGATAACTTGAGCAAACTTTGGCATGAACGGTTTGGTCATCTAAATTATCACTCATTGCAACAACTATGTAATGAATAGATGGTGATTGGTCTTCCTCTTGTTTCATGCAGAGATGGTGTTTGTGTCGGTTGTGTTCTCGACAAACATCATCGGGACAGTTTTGACAAACGTACCTCTTGGCACGCCTCGGGCACTTTGCAGCATGTTCACAGTGATTTGTGTGGTCCACTTTCTACTCATTTTTTTGGGTGCAAGTATTTCCTAAATTTCATTGATGACTTTTCCAGATGTACTTTGGTTTACTTCTTAAAACTTAAAAGTGAATATTTTGACAATTTTTTGACCTACAAGGCCCTTGTAGAAAATCAATCTGAACATCAAATTCAAAGGTTAAGAACAGATAATAGAGGTGAATACGTGAACAATAATTTTACAAGTCACTGCACTACACAAGGCATCTAAATGAAACACATTGTTCCATATACACCACAACAAAATGGTGTTGCTGACAGAAAAAACCGCACATGGCTAATTGTATGATCCAATCTAAGGGATTAAATCTAAAGTATTGGGTGGAAGCCATCAACTATGCAAATTACATAGTAAATCACACTCCCACAAAGGCTCTTCAAAGTATAACACCGGAAGAATCTTGGACTAAAATTAAACCAAATGTAAGTCACTTCCATGTATTTGGCAGTATAGCATGGGCTCACATTCCTGACATTGAGAAAATGAAAGCATTGCAGCCTAAAAGTGAGAAGTGTATATTTGTTGGTTATTCTGAATATGTCAAAGGTTATAGACTTCTTCAACCACATTGTAATGAAATTATTATTAGAAGAGATCTTAAATTTGTTGAAAATCTTCTGTCCTGCGAGCCTAATTCGACGATTGTGCCTTCTTCGACCTGGGAGCCATCTTCGACGATTGTGCCTTCTTCGACCTGCGAGCCATCTTCGACGATTGTGCCCTCTTCTGTTCCTATTATGGTTTCTTCTTTAGATGATGACAATGAGGATGAAAATCCACCTCCGCCTGCTCACCTTCCTCCAGATGAGTCCTTTGAACCTGAACCAACACCAACTCCTCTACTTCCTAGATGGGTTCGTTCAACATGAGAAGCAGTTGGTGATCTTGTCGATGATCATTCATATCAACGTCGAACACGTTCACAGTTCCAGCGACCCTCTTCTCTTTTGGCTCAAGTTTCAGAGACTCATGATCCAGGGACATTTGCAGAAGCTTTAGGTCATCCAGATTGGGATACAACAATGAATGAAGAGTATCGTTCTTTAATGAAAAACAATACTTGGGATCGTGTACCTCTTCCAAAAGGAAGAAAACTTGTCAGATGTAAATGGGTCTACAAAACTAAATTTGCATCAGATGAAAGTGTTGAAAGACACAAGGCTCGATTAGTTGCCAAAGGATTTTCCCAAGTTGAAGGAATTGACTGTAATGAAACCTTTGCCCCTATAGCCAAAATGAATTACATCCGCCTTGTTCTTGCCCTTGCTGCCTCACATAAATGGGAGGTCCATAAGATGGACGTTAAATCCTCCTTGCATAGAGATTTGCAAGAAAAATATATTTGGAACAACCGCCTAGCTATGTCCAGAATGACTCTAGCCTTGTTTGTCACCTTAAGAAATCTCTTTATAGTCTTAAGCAAGCTCCTCGATCTTGGTATGCCAAAATGGACAACTTTCTTATTGACACCGGATTCACTAGATTCCATTCTAATCCTAATGTTTATACCAAGAAAGTAGGAATCCATCTCATCATCCTTGTCCTTTATGGTGATGACCTTATCCTTACTGGTAGTGACTCAAAACTTTTAAACCATGTGAAAACCAACCTTAAGAAGAAATTTGAAATGACAGACTTAGGCTTTTTGCACTATTTCCTTGGACTCCAAGTTTTGCAAACCAATGAAGGAATTTTTCTTTCCCAGTCTAAGTATGCTTGTGACCTTCTTCATCGCTTTCACATGGACAATTGTAAACCATCCCCTTCTCCCTTCCAGTCTGGAGTCAAACTTATTGCCACATGTACTTCTCCCGAAGTTGATGCCACCCTATATCGTCAGTGAGTTGGTAGCCTCTTATACTTGACTCATACCCGTCCTAATCTTTCCTTTGTTCTTGGTCTTGTTGTCTGGTATATGTAAACACCCCATGAAATTCATTGGAAAGCAACTAAAATGATAATTCGCTATGTCCGTGGTACAGTTCTGTTCGGGATACATTACAGTTCAGGGGGGGATCCTTTATTGGTTGGTTTCACTGATTCAGATTGGGCCGGTGACCCTGATGATCAGAATTCTACTGTAGGTTATGTTTTCAGCCTTGGTTCAGGACCTGTCCCTTGGGCCTGTAAGAAACAACAGGCTATTGCACTTTCTTCAGCAGAAGCAAAGTACCAAGAAACAGTAAATGCAAGTTAGGAAGCCTTATGGCTTCGACAGATCCTTTCAAAAATTGGATTCCAACCGCAGCATTTGACCAGCCTTTGGTGCGACAATCAGAGTGTCACCAAGCTTGCCAAAGACCCAGTTCAACATCGGCGCAACAAACACATCGAGCTACACATGCACTTCATCAGAAAGCTCATTCATGATCAAGTTATTGAAGTGCTCTTTTGCCCTACAAAAGATCAAGTTGCAAACATTTTCACAAAGTCTCTTATAGAAGCAAAGTTTTCCAAACTTTGATCTATGTTAGGAGTTGAGGAAGTTGTCATCAGAGGGGGATAGGCTCTAATGCCTCCTTCCTTCTCCTATTGTGTCAATATTGTAAATCCTTCAATCCTATCCCAAGTTGTTCTTAAGCGGGGATGTTAGGATATTTAGACACTTAAGAGTTAGTTAAGATCTACTTGGTCTAATGTGTCATTAGGTAAAAGTGTGTTTCTTTAGTATGCATTAGAATGCATTTGTAGTTAGAAAATCAGACGGTCACAATATGTTCCCGACATAGAGTGATCTGACGGTTCATATTCTCCTCAATCTTAACGGCCACTGATATGTGGCTTAACACCCGATTGGTCCATGATCTCTATTTAAAGAGCATGGAGGGTCATTTGTCGATGATCGATTGTGAGAAACTTTCTTGTAAAATATCTATGTAAGCCTTTTCTTTTGCATTAATAAACTGCTCAAGTAGTCGTGTTCGCTGGGGCTATGGATGTTTCCCCGTAGGGGTTTTACCACATCAAAACATCGATGTGTTGATCTGTGATCTGGTTGTGTGAGTGGTTACTGAAGATGATCGTCCTCTGTTGGAATGCCTGTGTTGTCGAACATCAAACATATATTATCGTTTCTAATCAGACAAACTAGTATGTACTAAAAACACCCCAAAACACGATAATATCCTTATACAAACGCTTTTCAACAGTGGGTAAGGACTATGGCATGCATATGTACTGTTATCAATAAGAACTTTGTCAGGCATATGCAATGTTATCAATAAGCACTCGGCTCTATATCATGTATTTTTACATCATCGGCTCTAAAGTTATTTAGATTTCACAATGTAAAACACAATATACAGGGCATTAACTGTAATGGGTAAGGATTATGACATGTCTATGTAGTGTGATTAATAAGCATTCGGTTCTATATCATATATCCCTTGTTTTTACATCATCGAATCTAAAGTTATTTAAAGTTATTTAGATTCCATGATGTAAAATTCAATATACAGAACGTTAAATGCAGTGGGTAAAGACTCTGTGTTTTTACATCATTTAGATTCCATGTTGTAAAATTCAATATACAGAACGTTAAATGCAGTGGGTAAAGACTCTGTGTTTTTACATCATTTAGATTCCATGATGTAAAATTCATCATACAAAATATTGAATTCTTTACAATTTAGTAGTTAGTATTTGTAAACTCAACATATAAAGTATTTGGGTGCTTATTGCTCGCCCTTATATACTAGTGAATCAATTAAACTCCTCTATCCTCTAAGAAATGGGTCAATCATAAGTTCTTATATACTAGTGAATCAATTATACTCCTCTAAGAAATGGGTCCATCAGAGGTTCTGCCTAAGTTCTTATATACTAGTGAATCAATTATAATCCTCTAAGAAATGGGTCCATCAGAAGTTCTGCATAAGTTCTTATATACTAGTGAATCAATTATACTCCTCTAAGAAATGGGTCCATTAGAGGTTCTACAACAGAAGGTCTCATCGATGTTAATGCCAAGCATTTTTCAATAAAATCGTGTATTAGTTAATCAATTATACTCTAAGAAATGGGTCCATCAGAAGCATTGCAACAGAAGGCCCCATCGATGTTAATGCCAAGCATTTTGCAATAAATCGTCTTGTTTCTTGATTGGTAACTTTTTCCAATGCTAGAGGCCTTATACCAGAACTCACCTTCTTATAAATTTGAGCAATGGTACGACACTCACTGTAAAGAATCTTCAAAGTAACCATCTCCAGCAAGCACATGCCAAAGGAATAAACATCCATAAGCCCATTATAATCCTCTTCATATAATTTTGGGGCCATGAATTCCGGTGTACCAATAATAGTATGTGCAGCATGATCATTTCCCACGGTAACAACAAGACCCAGATCCCCAATCTTCAAAATGCCAGTATTTCCATTCACGAAAATATTGTTGCAATTCAAATCTCTATGAATTATGCAAGGCATATGATTATGTAGATAATGCAATCCATCCAGTATCTGGCGTGCCCAATTCTTCACAGCCTTCATGGAGACATGTCGGTGCTTCTGGCGGTACTGCCTCAGGGTCCCCAAAGAACATACCTCAATAATGAAATTCATATGTCTTGTCTCTTTGTCCAACCAGGCATTGTAAAGAGTAATGATGTTTTCATTCTTCAGAGACTTCAACAGACGGACTTCTAAAAAGATCCTTTGAATGGAAACATAGTCAAGGTTGTGCAGAGACACCTTGTTCCAAGAAACCTCAATACCATATTCCTGATCAAAAGCTCAGTATACCGTCTTCATACAACCACGAACCAGCACATCTTCATAGCGACCATATCTAACAATGGGATCCACTTCCACAAAGGGCTCCCTGTTCTTATCATTGGCATCATATTCTACACTAGCCATTTCTCCTCTTCTTATAAAGAAAGGGAAAGGAAAAATAAACAAACCCTACCCTCGGAATTCCAACTGTTTAGGGAAAGTAAATTTCAACATTATCCTATCTTTGTAGTATGTGGGCATGTATGAGCCCGTTACAATCTTAAGATGTGTTTGAAAAATAAACTAAGAGGAGTCATGAGGGGGTTGTTGTCCTCTCCTAAAGATTTTGTCTTTTAAGGGAGATGAAATTTTCCCTCAATCGTTTTTCTGATTCTCAAAGTCGCTCTATGGCGTGAGAGAAAAGCATACTAAATGATTGAGATTTAATTTATGGTCCCAATGCAAGCTTTATATGTGATTTAGAATTAATCCAACTTAACTTTAATCAAAGCAATCCATCCATGTGGCAAAATGAAAGCAAAGAGGAAAAATAATGATTTTTACCCCCTAAGTGCCTATGTTTTGACTATCCCTTCATGTGGAGAGGGAATCTAAGTGTGGTGCATATTACAATTTGTAGAGAATCAAGCTTAAGAAGACTATGGGCCCTCCAAAAAATCACAAAAACCCTTACAATGTGTGAATTTCTGAGCAAATGCGCGGATCACAAAGTAGACAGAGGCGCATGTGGCGCCAATGCGCAACTAAAAAACGACCATTTGGCACAGGTGCGCAGAATGTGCTGAGAAAAACAGTGGGTTGAGCACACGTGCGCTAAAGACATTCCTGTGGGTCAAAAAACCCACACTTTTGTTACACGGCCGTGAAGAAAATTTCGGATGAAATTCTCTTAGCTCAGCTTTGAATTTGGTTTTTTGCAGGTAGGCTTGGGCCGGTTATGGTTCCTGCAAGTTAAATAAACAAAAAGAAGAGCTAAAATAACTCAAATGGGGGAGGAAATTGATACATTTTCCCAGTGGAGTCATCAATCTGTTGCACCCCTTTTGTCACTTGAATGAGCAAAATAGAGATGCTTACAATCCCAGTTGGGTTAGCTAGGCAAGACAGTAGTGAATGAAGGAGTTAGAAAAATCATGCATAAGAAATAAACAAAAAACTAAGCTAAGAACAATAAAATAAATTAAACTAAAGTGCATAAGAACATTAAAATCGAAAATAAACAACACTCATGCCACCAATGGATAGGATTGTATTAGTGGGAAAACACCAAAGAGAAAGGGAGACATATGGGTCCCCTCTTCCTCCAAGGGAGGGCTCTTGGACCCCCAAATATTGAGCTATTCTTACAAGTAACAAACTAGAATGAAATGGTGAAGAGAATCCAAAGCACATTCACTCAAAAGGTGATATGAATGGCTAAATGAAATGGTGTTTGTATACTCTTGATGAGAAAAGAGGATTCTCCAAGAGAATATAAGCAGCGTAAGAGGATTCCTTAGAAATATAGTGCACCCATGGTCTCCTTTTATAGCATAGTTTTAAGGCATTATGCAACCAGTCATTAGTGTGAACAAGGGGTCCTTTAGGGCACCCTTAGGTCTTTGACCAACCCCCCAGTCGGATTCAGCCGAGATTTGAGTGTCAAATCGACTTGGAAGTTGAACCAGAAGTGGGTGGAAGGTCAACCAATATCATAAATGCGTCGTTCTGAGGGATGCGTGGTTTTTTGTATCCATAGTCGCGCATCGTGCACATGTGTGTTTTTCTTGTGTTTCTGGATGACGCATGTGCGCGTACTCCCTGTGTAGTCTTAGTGCATGCTGATTTTATCACTGGTTGTATAGTTTTGGACGTTTTGGAAATGCATTTTTGGTCCCTGAGTGAACTACTGGGTATTTTGAAGATGTTGGATTCCTGTAACTATTTGCGGACGAAATTTCGGTGATAACAACAAGTATTTCTTAACTTTCATTGATGACTTTTCAGATATACTTGGGTTTACTTCTTAAAACTTAAGAGCGAAGTTTTTGACAAGTTTTTGGCCTACAAGACCGTTGTAGAAAAACAATCTGAACATCAAATTCAAAGGTTGTTAAGAACATATAATGGAGGTGAATATGTGAACAATAATTTTACAAGTTGTTGGACTACACAGGGCATCCAAATGCAACACACTGTTCCATATACATCAAAACAAAATGGTGTTGCTAAGAGAAAGAACTGCACATTAAAAGAAATGGTTAATTGTATAATCCAATCTAAGGGATTAAATCTAAAGTATTGGGTGGAAGCCATCAACTGTGCAAATTACATAGTAAATCACACACCGACAAAGGCTCTTAAAAGTATAACACTGGAAGAATCTTGGACTAAAACTAAACCAAATGTAAGTCACTTCCATGTATTTGGCAGTATAACATGGGCTCACATTCCTAAAAGTGAGAAGTGTATATTTGTTGATTATTCTGAAGATGTCAAAGGTTATAGACTTCTTCAACCACATTGTAATAAAATTATTATTAGAAGAGATGTTAAATTTGATGAAAATCTCTTGTCCTGCGAGCCTAATTCGACGATTGTGCCTTCTTCAATCTGCGAGCCATCTTCCACGATTGTGCCTTCTTCGACCTGCGAGCCATCTTTGAAGATTATGTCTTCTTTTGTTCCTATTCTGGTTTCTTCTTCAGATGATGACAGTGAGAATGAAAATCCACCTCCGCCTGCTCACCTTCCTCTAGATGAGTACTTTGAACCTGAACCAACACCAACTCCTTCGCTTCCTAGATGGGTCTGTTCAATACGAGAAGCAACTGGTGATCTTGTCGGTGATCCTTTAGATCAACGTCAGACACATTCACAGTTCCAACAACCCTCTTCTCTTTTGGCTCAATTTTCATAGACTCATGATCTAGAGACATTCGCAAAAGATTTAGGTCATCCAGATTGGGATACAACAATGAATGAAGAGTATCATCATTTAATGACAAACACTAGTTGGGATATTGTACCTCTTCCAAAAGGAAGAAAACTTGTCAGATGTAAATGGGTCTACAAAACTAAGTATGCATCAGATGGAAGTGTTGAAAGACAAAAGGCTTAGTTAGTTGCCAAAGGATTTTCTCAAGCTGAAGGAATTGACTATAATGAAACCTTTGCCCCTGTAGCCAAAATGAATTACATTTTCCTTGTTCTTGCCCTTGCTGCCTCACATAAATGGGAGGTCCATCAGATGGACATTAAATCCTCCTTGCACAGAAATTTGCAAGAAGAATTCTACATGGAACAACCTCCTAGTTATGTCCAGAATGACTCTAACCTTGTTTGTTGCCTTAAGAAATCTCTTTATGGTCTTAAGTGTTGAAATAATGTGACTGCAAAGAGTATTCTTATTATTATTGATATATTATTCATAGGATCAATCCCCATTGAGGATTGATCATGTCGGTTATTGTAATAGGGCCAAATCCCCTTTTGTGAATTGGTCAAAAGACAATTGTAATAAGCAGAATAAGAAGTCGGCTCCAGTAGATATTAAAGAGACCCAGAAATATAATGAAGGTGGACTTACCCACCCAGTTTGAGAAGTCGGCCCTTCCAGTGAAGAGACACTTCACACGTGCCAGACTTGTATAAATAAAGGAGGCTAGCGCCTCACTTAGATATAACTCACTTGCTCAAGTTGAGAGACAAGTTCTGATCTGTTACCGGAGAAGGAGAGAGAGAGTGGCGCATATCTAGGAGAGGACTTTATGTATTAGCATAAGAGATCTCTTGGCATTGTATTGGCTATCTATATTAAGGAAGTTTTGCTTGGTTTTCTTCCTCTAGAGGGTTTCCCAAGATAAATGTTGTCTCTTGTGATTGTGTATTTCTCAGTGATCTTGGATTATGCTATTGTTATCTAATGAAATGCAAACATCTATAATAATGGCTTAAACATTAACATTAAGCAAACTCCCCAAGCTTGGTATGCCAAAATGGACAACTTTCTTATTGACACCGGATTCACTAGATGTCATTCTAATCTTAATGTCTATACCAAGAAAGTAGGAATCCATCTCATCATCCTTGTCCTTTATGTTGATGACCTTATCATTATTGGTAGTGACTTAAAACTTTTGAACCATGTGAAAACCAACCTTAAGAAGAAATTTGAAATGATAGACTTAGACCTTTTGCACTATTTCCTTGGCCTCCAAGTTTTGCAAACCAATGAAGGAATTTTTCTTTCCCAGTCTAACTATGCTTGTGATCGCCTTCGTCGCTTTCACATGGACGATTGTAAACCGTCCCCTTCTCCCTTCCAGTCTGGAGTCAAACTTATTGCCACCTATACTTCTCCCGAAGTTGATGCCGCCCTGTACCATCAGTTAATTGGTAGCCTCTTATACTTGACTCATACCCATCATGATCTTTCTTTTGTTGTTGGTCTTGTTGCCTGGTATATGTAAACACCCCATGAAAGCCATTGGAAAGCAACTAAAAGGATACTTCGCTATGTCTGTGGTACAGTTCAATTCGGGATACATTACAGTTCAAGGGGGACTCCTTTATTGGTTGGTTTCACTGATTCAGATTGGGTCGACGACCCTGATGATCAGAAGTCTATTGCAGGTTATTTTTTCAGCCTTGGTTCAAGACCTATCACTTGGGTGCGTAAGAAACAACATGCTATTGCACTTTCTTCAACAGAAGTAGAGTATTGAGCAGCGGTAAATGCAAGTCAGGAAGCCTTGTGGCTTCGACAAATCCTTTCAGAGTTTGGATTCTAGCAGTAGCATCCGACCAGCCTTTGGCGCGACAATCAGAGTGCCATCAAGCTCGCCAATGACCCAATTCAACATCAGCGCAACAAACACATCGAGCTACACATGCACTTCATCAAAAAGCTCATTCATGATCAAGTTATTGAAGTGCTATTTTTCCCTACAAAAGATCATTTGCAGACATTTTCACAAAGTCTCTTACATAAGCGAAGTTTTCCAAACTTTGATCTATGTTAGGAGTTTAGAAAGTTGTCATCAAAGGGGGATAGGCTCTAATGCCTCCTTCCTTCTCCTATTGTGTTAATATTGTAAATCCTTCAATCATATCCCGAGTTGTTCTTAAGGGGGGATGTTAAGATATTTAGACACTTAGGAGTTAGTTAAAATCTACTTGGTATAATGTGTCATTAGGTAAAAATGTGTTTCTTAGTGTGTTTCGTCAGTATGCATTAGTATGCATTTGTAGTTAGGAAATTCGATGGTCACAATATGTTCCCGACATAGAGTGAACCGACGGTTCATATTCTCATCAACCTTAACGGCCATTGATCCGTGGCTTAACACCCGATTGGTCCATGATCTCTATTTAAAGAGCATGGAGGGTCATTTTTCGATGATCAATTGTGAGAAACTTTCTTGTAAAATATCTCTGTAATCTTTTTCTTTTGCATTAATAAATTGCTCCAAGTGGCCACGTTGGCTGGGGCCATGGACGTTTCCCCCGTAGGGGTTTTACCACGTCAAAACATTGGTGTGTTGATCTTTGATCTAGTTGTGTGAGTGGTTACTAAAGGTGTTCGTCCTCTGTTGGAATGTCTGTGTTGTCGAACATCAAACATGTCCCATCGTTTCTAATCAGACAAACTAATATGTACTAAAAACACCCCAAAACACAATATCATTATACAAACTCTTTTCAAGAGTGGGTAAAGACTCTGGCATGCATATGTACTGTTATCAATAAGCACTCTGGCATGCATATGCAATGTTATCAATAAGCACTCCGCTTTATATCTTGTATTTTTACATCATTAGATCTAAAGTTATTTAGATTTTGCAATGTAAAACACAATATACAGAGCATTAAATGTAATGGGTAAAGACTCTGACATGTATATATACTGTTATTAATAAGCATTTGATTCTATATCATATATTCTATGTTTTTATATCATCAAATTTAAAGTTATTTAGATTCCTTGATGTAAAATTCAATATACAGAATGTTAAATGCAGTGGGAAAGACTCTTACATGCATATGTATTGTGATTAATAAGCACTCGGCTCTATATCCTATGTTTTTACATCATTTAGATTCCATGATATAAAATTCAACATACAAAATATTAAATGCTTTACAATTATATTAAATGCTTTACAATTGAGTAGTTAGTACTTGTAAACTCAACATATAAAGTATTTGGGTGCTTATTGCTCGCCCTTATATACAAGTCAATCAATTATACTCCTCTAAGAAATGGGTCCATACATAAAGTATTTGGGTGCTTATTGCTCGCCCTTATATACTAGTGAATCAATTATACTCCTCTAAGAAATGGGTCCATCAGAGGTTCTGCAGCAGAAGGTCTCACCGATGTTAATGCCAGGCATTTTCAATAAATCGTATACTAGTTAATCAATTATACTCTAAGAAATGGGTCCATCAGAAGCTCTGCAACAGAAGGCCTCACCGATGTTAATGCCAAGCATTTTTCAATAAATCGTCTTGTTTCTTGATTGGTAACCTTTTCCAATGCTGCAGGCCTTATACCAGAACTCACCTTCTTATAAATTTGAGCAATGGTAAGGCACTCACTGTAAGGAATCTTCAGAGTAACCATCTCCAGCAAGCACATGCCAAAGGAATAAACATCGATAAGCTCATTATAATCTTCTTCATATATTTCCGGGGCCATGAATTCCAGTGTACCAATAATGGTATGTGCAGCATGATCATTTCCCACGGTAACAGCAAGACCCAGATACCCAATCTTCAGAATGCCAGTATTGCCATTCACGAAAATATTGCTGCAATTCAAATCTCTATGAATTATGCAAGGCATATGATTATGCAGATAATGCAATCCGTCCAGTATCTGGCGTGCCCAATTCTTCACAGCCTTCATGGAGACATGCCGGTGCTTCTGGCGGTACTGCCTCAGGGTCCCCGAAGAGCTGACCTCAGTAATGAAATTCATATGTCCTGTCTCTTTATCCAACCAGGCATTGTAAAGAGTAATGATGTTTTCATTCTTCAGAGACTTCAACAGACGGACTTCTGAAAAGATCCTTTGAATGGAAACATAGTCAAGGTTGTGCAGAGACACCTTGTTCCAAGCAACCTCAATACCATATTCCTGATCAAAAGCTCGGTATACCGTCTTCATACAACCACAACCCAGCACATCTTCATAGCGACCATATCTAACAGTGGGATCCACTTCCACAAAGGGTTCCCTGTTCTTATCACTGGCGTCATATTCTACACCAGCCATTTCTCCTCTTCTTATAAAGAAAGGAAAAGGAAAAATAAACAAACCCTACCCCCCTCGGAATTCCAACTGTTTAGGGAAAGGAAAAATAAACAAACCCTACCCTCGGAATTCCAACTGTTTATTTGAATTGAATAAACAGAAACTTGCAGGAATAAAGGAAGACAGAAAAATGGAGATGTTCCCTGAATTCAGATGACGAACATATGGCAAAGACGGAAGACTTTGCTTCCTTTGGGGTTACCGAAGGCAATGACAACATTTTTGCTCCAGAGATGCTGAAAAGGAAAAGCCACCAGAATCAAAAAACAGCCTAAAACACATTTTTTATTCAACCCAGAAATCCAAAACCAATAATAGAAAAAACAAAGAAACGGGTCTGATACCTACAAACAAACAAACAAAATCTCTCAATAGGGATCCGGGTCAGAGGAAACAAATATTCTGAACAATAGGTCATTAAACAAGCAAATAAAATAGAAGAAACAAAACCTAACTCTCTCAATAGGATCCGGGTCAGAGAAAACAAATATTCTGAGCAACAGGTAATTAAACTACCAAATAAAATAGAAGAAACAAAACCTTGTACTGCAGAGTTCCAAACACAGTAATCAGGGACAAAACCCTTATAAAAGCAAATAGGGTTATGCAGAAAACATACCTGTTTTTCTGTCAATGCAGAGATCGCTCAACGGATGCTCAGAAAACCAGAAGGGCAGAACTACCGAAACATAATTTATTAGAAAAGCACAAAGCGTCAGCATATATATTGAGTGAGCCCCGCCGTGTAAGAGTTGGTTTAGTTTGCGTTTCAAAATTGTTTTAAGAGTTGGTTTAGTTTGCGTTTCAAAATTGTTCAATGAGGCCATATTCTCCTCCCAAACAAAGTCAAAATGCATGTTTTATTGATGCATTATTCGAAACCGAGGGAGAGGAAGACACGTTTTCTCTTCAACAAATTCAAAATGGGTGATGCAATTTGTGTCACGTATGGGTGATGTAATTTGTGTCACATATCGTTGCTGGTAGAGTAAATTCGTTTAATGATTTAGAAAACGTTATATATGGTTTACGTTTATTGGGTTTAGCTTTAGTGGTTGGGAGGTTTTCTAACCCTATAGTTGACCAGCGTTGTGCCTTGAAATTTTTAAAGTTTAGCTGTAGGCTAAACGTTCTATGAAATGAAGGTTTTTCGACGATTTTTTCCGAGGATATTTGTTTGAAATCTGACAGAGAATTGTTAGATCCGTAGATTTGAGTGATTATTTGTGTATAATCCAAGTACCCCAAGGGTTTTTTAGCACGTTGAATCCATTTCTGCATTCAAAACTAGATTTTAAACAACAAAAAATAGTGATTTCGTGCAGATTTATGTCACTGGATTATTAAACGTTCTACGAAATGAAGGTTCATTGACGATTTTTTTCAGGGACATTTGTTCAAAATCTGGCAGAAAATTGTTAGATCCGCAGATTTGAGTGATTATTTATGTATAATCCGAGTGCCCCGGGGGTTTTTCAGTATGTTGAATCCATTTCTGCATTCAAAACTGGATTTTAAACAACAAAAAATAGTGATTTCGTGTAGATTTTTGTCGTCGGATTGTTAAACGTTTTACGAAATGAAGGTTCCTTAACGATTTTTCCGGGGACATTTGTTCGAAATCCGGCAGAAAATTGTTAGATCCGCATATTTGAGTGATTATTTATGAATAATCCGAGTGCCCCAGGGATTTTTCAGCATGTTGAATCCATTTCTGCATTCAAAATTGGATTATTGAGTGATTATTTATGTATAATCTGAGTGCCCCGGGAGTTTTTCAGCATGTTGAATCCATTTCTGCATTCAAAACTGGATTTTAAACAACAAAAAATAGTGATTTCGTGCAGATTTTTGTTGCCGGATTGCTAAACGTTTTACGAAATGAAGGTTCCTTGACGATTTTTCCGGGGACATTTGTTCGAAATCCGACAGAAAATTGTTAGCAGATTTGGGTGATTATTTATGTATAATCCGAGTGCCCCAGGGGTTTTTCAGCATATTGAATCCATTTCTGCATTCAAAACTGGATTTTAAACAACAACAAATATTGATTTCGTGTAGATTTGTGTCGCTAGATTCCGGCGAAAAAAACTATTTCGTAGAATAATTAGACAAGGCCTAAAGTTCACACTAAGTAGCCTTCCTAATTAGAATAATTAGACTCAGTAGCCTTCCTATCACCTAAGATTCAAAACTGACTTGACTCGGTAGCCTTCCTATCACCTAAGACTCAACACTGACTTGACTCGGTAGCCTTCCTATCACCTAAGACTCAACACTGACTTGACTCAGTATTCCATTGGGCATGGAGTTATTTTGACACACAAACTGAAAATGAAAAGCTTAAAATCAATATTTACAATAGAGCAAGGCTTGAAAAATCCTTATGAGAAATAAGGTTTGAGAAAACGCCCATTGAATGGGCCACCTGTGACTTCATCACCTTCCAAATTTTGGAGAACAAAAGTGTTGTTCTATTGCACTGATGATATAATAAATGGACATGTCCAGAGAGCATCAAACTTTCCATGTTTACCCTTTTCTTGCCTTGTTGCATCCCATTTCAAAACTAGATCCCCTGCTTTAAAAATATCTACCTTCACCTTTCTATCAAAAGTGTCCTTCATCTTTCTCTGATGCAATTCAGTCTTTTCAACCAACTGTTCTTTGGTCTGTTGTAATTCAACCAAATGAAAAATCCTCCTAGTAAGATCATTTGGCTCGGAATCTGCCTCTTGATGAAATCTAGCTACTAGTAACACGAGTTGGATTGGAAAAGCAACTTTTGTGCCATAAACCAACTTGAATGGAGATGTATCAATATATTTCTTATTTGTTACTCTATCAGCCCATAAAGAGAACTTTAATTTAGAGTCCCAACTCTTTTGATTCTGCTCTAGTAATTTTTTAACAATTCTTATCAGACTCTTATTTGAAGACTCGACAAGGCCATTGCCTTGTGGATAATAGGTTGTAGAATGAACTAGTTGGATTCCCATATCCTCACACAACTTTACCAAGGCTTTATCGTTGAATGAGTAACAAGTCTTTTGGGACAACCAAACCTAGCAAAAATATCATCATATAGAAAGTTAATGATTAATGTATGATTGGCGTTTCTGGTGGGAATGGCTTCAATCCATTTCGTGAAGTAATCAGTAGCAACAAGAATCCATATGTGTTGACTACTAGAAGGTGTATGTATTTCTCCAATGAAATCTAACCCCCATTGTTGGAAGGGACCTATAACCATAACAGGTTTAAGGGGCATAGATTTCAACTGTTGCTTACTTGAAAACCTATGGCATTTATCACATGATTTGAAAAATGCACACACATCGGAAAATAAACAAGGCCAATAGTAGCCAGCTCTCAAAATTTTATGAGCAGTGGTTTTCCAGTAATGGTGTCCTCCACATTCACTACTAAGAAATTATGTCATTGTTTGAACTGATTCTACCTTGTTAATGCATCTCAAGAGTACCCCTGATGGATCTTTCCAGAACAACATCTTGTCACTTATGCAGAATTTGATTGCCTTAAGTTTCAAAGTTCTCGCCTGTGTTTTGCTCATGTCTGGTGGAGCTGTCAAATTATGCAAAAAATATATTATATGACTGTACCATTCACAATCTGACAAGTGAGAGGATACATGCAAATCATAGCTGAGTTTCTCTACTGAGCTTTGAGGTTAATCACTTTCTGCATTTATCCCAACCAAATTTATTTCTAGCATTTTACAATTTTCCTTTGCAAGAAGTTTGGCAAGCCCTTGACCTCTGACAAGTTTGACTGTCTTAATCTCAATATCAAATTCAATCATTTTAGCGATCCACTTACTCCTCTTACCATCAATGTCAGGCTGAACAAGGACATCTTTCACAGAACTTGAGGGAACATATGTTATTACCTTGGCATGTAGTATATAGATCATGAATGCAATGAGTGATTTGATTAGTGCATAGGCCTGTTTTTCAATTAGGTCATACTTAACTTCAGCATCCCTCAAAACCTTGTTGTAAAATGCTACTGGTTGCTCGTGCCCATCTTCATTCTTTTGTAACAACACTGCTGCAATTGTATCATTAGAGGCAAACGAGAAAATATAAAAATCTTTATCGAAATTTGGACTAACTAAGACAGGGGTTGTCATAATAGCTTTTTTGATAGATTCAAAAGAATGTTCGGCTTCTTCTATCCACTTTACTTCGGAACCTTTTTCTCAACATGCATGTGATACATTTGGTAAGCTCTACAAAATTTGCAATAAATCTTCTAATGAAATTTATGGTTCCAAGAAAAGATTGGATATCTTTCTTGGATCTTGGGAGAGATAATTTATGAATTGCCTCCACTCTTGTTGGATCTATCTTCACTCCATCTGCAAACACAATATGCCCAAGCAACTTACCTTCTCTGAGTGCAAAGTGAGACTTGGGTTTAACGAAATGCCATACTTTCTACATTTCAGGAAAGTTTTTCTTAGATGTTGCAAGTGATCTTCATGGCTGTATGAAAAAACGGTGATATTATCAAGATAAATTAGAACAAATCTGTCTTTCTCTCCCACGAATGCAATATCCATTTCCCTCTGGAATGTCTCTCCCGCATTCATCAGTCCGAATGGCATTTTTTCGTACATAAATGTACCCCATGGTGTAGTAAATGTTGTTTTTTCCCTATCATCCGAATGGACTTCAATTTGGTTATACCCCGAGAAGCCATCAATGAATGACATGACACTTGCTCTAGAAACTTTTTGCAGAATATGTTCCATCTTGGGCAATGGATAATTATCCTTTCTAGAGCATTTGTTCAAATTTCTAAAGTCTACACAGAGTCTAATCTCACCATTTTTCTTTCTAAAAGGAACAAGGTTGGCAATCCAATCAAAGTATCTAAGAGGGATGATGATCTTGGCCTCTAGCATTTTTTTTATTTCTTTCTCCATAATGGGCAACAACATTGGACTGAATGATATGAGTTTCTGTCTGAATGGTTTTGTGTCTTTGTTTAAAGGAATTTTATGTTGTATGATATCTATATTGTATGTCTTCAAATCACTATA
The DNA here is from genome assembly GCA_009831015.1 of Picea engelmannii. Lineage (NCBI taxonomy): Eukaryota > Viridiplantae > Streptophyta > Pinopsida > Pinales > Pinaceae > Picea > Picea engelmannii. Next base: position 318,564 of record ML777416.1, read on the forward strand.
TTGCCATGCAAATATATCAGAAAATTCCTTTAACAACTCACCATATTCAGATTTTTGTTTATCATTCAAATGAGAAGCTAAGTTGACATACTTGGGACTTTCTTCGTTTGCTACATTAAACTGGAACACATCATAATCTTCCTCCTCCTTTTCTAGTTTAATGGCAACATCATTATGATAAAAAAGTCGCTCTAAAGGAACCAAAACTTTGGGGATTCGGTTGGTAGAGAGTTGCACAATTTCATGGGCTCCAATTTTATTTCTGAATTTAGGCCTACGAGCTTCTTCATCATGCTCATTATCTTGATCAATTTGTAAATCTGAAAACTCATCCATCACTCCTAAAAATCTTCTTAACTTTGCATCATCTTCGAATACTTTCCAGAATTTAACATTATCAGGTAAAGAAGGCCTATACTTCACCTGAATCTCATAATTCAACCTTGGAGGCAAAGGAGGTATGAAAGTACTAGCCGAAACAGCTAATGAATCGACCAACTGATTCATGGCCCTGGGAATGTATGAGATTTTGAATTCAGTGAATGCAACAATCGCATTCAGAACCTCATCTCTGTAAGCTTTCAGCATCACATGCTTGGCTTGGAAAAACTTATGTACCTATTGAATGATTAAATCAGCATCTCCATATGCTTGCAGCCTTTTAATTTTCATTTCTTTTGCAACATTCAATCCCAATAGCAAAGCCTCGTATTCTGCAATATTTTTTGTGACCTGGAAATCAAGCTTGAATGACAAATGTGTAGTTTGTTTAGATGGTGAAATCAATACAACCCCTGCTCCAACAGACTCTTTAGTACATGCCCCATCAAAGAACATACTCCAAAGATCATCTTCTCCTACTTTTGTGGATTGAACTGTAGGCTTTTTAAGTAACAAAGTATCTAATAATGAATCATCAATTTGTAATATGCAAGATCCCATACCTATGTCAACTGAGTAAATAGGATGGTTGGATGGATTTTGTGCGTCACCGATGATGTAGGCAAGTTGTGACTCTCTGTATAGTCTCTTATTTACTCCTCCAAAAATAGGAATAGTAGCATATGAAAGGTCCATTTGAAGGGTTCCTCCTAACCTCTTCATCCATGATCTTGATAACAAACATCCGAATTTGGGTGGAATATCTGCTACAACTACATCCATGATCATAGTTTTCATAGGTGCTTGAGTCAAAGTTATTGGTAGATCCTTGATCAACCCGAGGCATTTAACTTTTCTAGAGTCAAATGAGAAAAGATCATGGTAAGTTTTGGTAACTTCTAACCCAAGCTCGTCCATCACTGCCTTTGGCATCAGATTATGAGAGGCTCCAGAGTCTAGCAGGCAGTTATGTAGTGTTTTGTCATGAATGTTCAGAGAGATATAAAAAGGTGGACAACTTTCATCTCTATTTGACCTAAGACAATAGTGGGCTTGTCATCATATATATTAAGGATATTAGCAGAGGAAGATATGGATTTGGGGTCAAGAGTCTTGAGGATATCTTTCTTAAATGATTCATTCTTCATTAACTAAACCAAAGGGATGGGGATTTTGATTTTCTATATCTCAGCTTCAAAATTGAAAGAAGAGGAGGTTTTATCAGAAAGTTTTACCTCATTTGAAGGAGCTTTCAAAGTACTCTGTTGATCATCAGGGATCTGATTTTTTTGAATTTGTTGCTTGGCAGATGCAGCAGTCTTCTTAGGAGGAGCTGGTGTATTCACATTTGAAGAGGTTGTCTGCTGGTCATTTGGTATCTGATCCTTTTGAATTTGTTGCTTGACAGGGGAAACATTTTTCTTAGAAGAAGTTGGTGCACTCTGTTGGGTAGTGTTGGACTTAGATCTGAGATTGTATTTGTTCTTATCATCCATTTGAAAAAGGCCATTATCAACATAATTTTCATTTATCTGTACATTCATTAATGCCTCTTCATAATCATGTTGTGTTAGATAAGATTGTGTTGCATCATCTCCAACGCAGTGAATATTATCTTCTTGTTCTTCTTGAAAATCATCTTCATCTTCCTCCATCACAGTGTTTTGGAGAGGGGCTCTAACCTTCTGATCTTCTGTGGGATTTCTCTCTCTTCTCAAAATCTGTGTTTGTTGGTTATTTCTCCTGAAGGTATTTGGATTCTGATTTGGATTTCTATTAGGGTATTCATATGAGCTTTTTCCCTTGGCAAGCTGCTTATTAGCTTGGACATTTCTGAGGTTAATGATTCCATCATCTTAGCCAATTTGTCTATCTTAGGATTTGGAATTGATGAGGAAGAGGCTTCTTCCTTCTACCTTCTTCTATAAGAACTTCCCTTTAACTTGTGAGCAGCTAAGATATTTGACTCTACTTCAAGGGCAGCGTCTTGCATCAAATAAAGTGAAGCAGACCTTCTCTCTCTTAGTAGCAAACATAATTCAGATTCAAACGAGTTGGAATAAGTGATTTGGGAAGAAGTCTCTGTAGGTTTGATTTCAGCAGGTATTTTACTAGACATTATGTTGAACCTCTTGGTGAAATCAGATACAGATTCACCATTTTCTTTCCTTAAGTTTCCAAACTCTGTGATATAGTACAAAAAGTCTCTCCTATCTCCCCAATGTTTCAAAAAGCTGTCATCCAACTCTTCTATTCCATCTATGGAACCAGCAAGGAGTTCCTTGAACCATTTCCTAGCATGGCCATCCAAGCTCTGGACAAAAACTCTGGTCTAGACATCAACATCTTCTATGTTTAGGTTCTTATCATAACTATAGAAGGCTTCTATATGTTCCTCTGCAGTTACATCTCCTTCTCCAGTAAATTTTGGCATATACTTTTGGTAGTCACTAGTGGGCATCGCTGCAGGTGCATTTGGCAACACAAGAGGGGCATATCTAGCAGCTAGAATTCGTTGCATTTTGGTCAATGGAGGAGGTGCAGCCATGGTGAGTATTGGTGAGGGAGGTGATAGGATGTTTTTAGTCTCTTCGACACTAAGGGGATTTAATTTAAATGGGAGGAAAATTTCTGATGGGAAAGAATTTTGATGTGAGGCTATATAGAAATTTGCAAGCTACTTGGCCAAGTTTTATTCACCTTTAGCAGACAGTTCCTAAAGAATGTGTTCTACAGCAAGAAGGCTAGTGTGAATATTTATATGGTCTTCTTCTTGCTGTGAGTGAAAGGAATCAAGAGATGAGGAGATGTGATTTCTTTCTAAAGTCTTAGATGATTCTTCAACTAAATTTGAGCCTATCACTTCTTCTGCAATGACATTTTCCTATTGATAAGAAATAATTGATTCTTCTACAGTTCTTACAAATGCTTTTTCACTGAAAATCTTAGAGGAAGAAGATTTAATTTTTTCTGCTATGGATTTCTTAGAATGAGAAAGAGGATTAATTTTGGTACCTGATTTTGAAGTCTGACCTTGAAATGATCTTCCTCTTCTGAGAATTAGTTCTGGATTGGGCACTGGTGTGACAGGTAATTCTTGTGGATTCGCCCTGGTACTAATCTTCTTTGGAGCCAAGATGAACTTGTGGAGTCTCCAAATAGATGATTACAACCAATGTAATGTCTAATCCTTGTCTATCATCAAAGATCAACTCTGTATCATCTCCCACGAAAGCTGAGCTTCAATCTCCTCTCCCTGGCAACAATGCTAATTTGTTATCACTCCAGGAAACTCTCCTAGGTTGTATCTCAGAGATGCCTGGTAACTTAACTGTTCTTGTAATGATTCACTCAATAATGGGTGTGGGGTTGGATCAAGATGAATATCTAGCTCACTGGATTGTATCCTCAAGACAGTCTAGGTATAATCAAACAGTACAAGGCCTTCAAGAGTAATTATCAGATAGGTTGTGAATCAAATGGATAAATAAACTAATCTATCAACTAGAACATACATAAAGAAATATATATGATGGGTCAATAAACTAGCAGTGAATTCTTATGATCCTTGCTTAATAATCAAAGGTAAGATGACAGTCACCATAGAATATTAAACAGAGACAAAGAATAACATTCAACTCATAAGCATAGAACAAAGATGAAAAGGAAGTCTGACAATAACAATGAAGGAAACTTGCAAGCTGAATATATTTAAGAAAATGTTTGTATCACAATAGTAGTATGGTTTAGAACTCAAAATCGAACCCCTGGTTCCTCCAATGTTCTTGACTTTATAGCCTTTACAAACAATATCCAGATCCTAGGATACTAGATCGAATTTACCAAAAATAGAAAGTCAATAACTGACCCAAGAAAATAGGAAGAGATCCTATAAAATAGGTCAATTCATGATCTTAGGTGATCTTCATGTCCTTCAAACTCTTCAGCAGGTGTAGTAAGCCTTCCAAGGCTGATGGATCTTCATAAGATATGAGAGAAGTCGAAAATGCCACCTGATGGCAACAAAACTATTTTTTCCCATAAAATAGCTAACCAATTTTACCTTTCTGCCTTGTTGGGCATCTCCAAAAATGAAACAAACTCTTGATAAGGATGTCTTTAATTATTATCTATCGATTGGAACTGTTCCTGAGGCATTTGGATAAGAAAAACCCGGATCTATGCAAAAACACTGTCTTTCTGCCCTGTCAGTGCTTTTGATGGTTAGAATAGACAAAATCTGAGTCGGTTAGCAACCGAAAGCTCGGCTTTCGGTGGCTAATGAACAGTTGAAATGTTCACCTAAGCCACCAAAAGTTTTGTCTTAGTGAAAATTAACAAAATTGCACAATACCTTTTGTCTTAGCTTTAAACGCCTTATGGTTGATGGACTGAAACCTCTACATCTTGATCAATTTCTAGAATGGTTGTAGGATTGTTGGTTGCCTCTGGATCATTCAAATGGATGTTTGCATCTTCTAGGGTTTCAATATTAGCAGGTGTTCGAGGCTGAGGTCTTGAGGACCTAGCTTGCAACCTTAATGACCTGACCTTTTTCTTCAAATGCATAGATACTCTTCACAGACTGTTGTAGTCTTTTACAATATTCTTCTTCTTTTTCTTTTCTTTTATACTTTCATGTGCCAATATTTCTAAGGTTGCACTGGTCTCTACAAAATTCTTTGATAGAATTTCATATCTGGTTTTAATTACCCTCTCTAGCACTTCCTGTTTCTCTATCTTCTCTCTGAGTTTTTTAATCTTCTTTGATCTGTTTTTCTTTGACTTGCTAGATGAGGTCTCTATAGCTTGCATTTCATGCTCTTCTTTGGGTGTAGGTGATGGAAGATCTTCATATCTTGTTGTAACTGGCTCTTCTACTAGGGTTGCTTCTCGCTCTTCTTTGGGTGTAGGTGATGGAAGATTTTCATATCCTACTGTAACTGGCTCTTCTGCTAGGGTTTCTTCTTGCTCTGTTGCAACTTGGTTTTATTCATCTTCAGAGTTTGTATAGGGGAGGTTCAGGATATTCTTGTCTACTAGAGGCTCTATTGCCTTCTCTGCCTCCTTGCTAAACTCTAGTTTTTTCTTAGTCCTTCTAGGCTTAGAGGATGGAGAGGGTTGATCAACTGCAACTGGAGAGATGGCTCTCCTCTTCCTCTTTCCACTTCTGGGAGTAGAAGACTTCCTTGAAGAAGGAATATTCTTATCTTCTGGTTGTACATCAGTCTGAAATTCATTCCAAAACAAGAAGTAATTCCATTCTTTGTTCCTTCTCTGCAACAGCTCACAAACCAAAATCTTAATCAAACCATGATGAGATAATCGGCCTACAACTTTTCTTGGATTTTCCTTGACTTGATGCGCCATCTTAGTCAAGCTTCTGTGGAGGTAATAGGGAAAATCGAGTGGGCTTCTACCAGTGAAATGGTTCATGAGTTTAAAATGGTAGATCATCACCCTATTGTATCTAGCTTCACAAGTTATATAAACAAGAATGGATTTTAATAAATGTTTCCATTTATCTTCAAGAAAAGACATAGGAATGTCTTTCTTCCATACCAAACACTTGTGCTCTAGTTTCAAGTAGGACCTAAATTCAACATCCTTTGTGACAATGGTTTTGAACCAGTTTTATCCTGTCTTGGGAAGTTCTGTCACCTCAGCTATGAGGGCTTCATCCACCTGGAATTCATCTTGACCGATGACTGCTTTTCTTCCATCGAAAGTCAGAGAAAAATATTTTGCCACTTGCTGGTGAGAGCTCTGCAATTTTTGACAAAATTTGTAGCAACCTACGTCCCTGAAAACTTGACATACCTCCGGGTGCGATTCCAGGTAACTAATATCATCAAGCTCCTTCCTCAGAGCTGGTCCTCCTTTCTTCATTTGTTGAAATGTTCATGTACACCTGCAATTGAAAAATCGGGCTTGGAGAAAAACTACACATCGTAGAATTAGGAGGGTTTGGCTTGGCTGCGACAGAGACGAGAAGTATGGGGTATGCATTAAGGAGTGGTGTTGATTACAAGGGATGCGAAAGAGCATCTTAAGATTTGAAACAATCATGATTGGTAACTAAATGATGGGAAGTACACAGCCACATGATTTGATGAAACAACAACTTGAAAAGATTTGATATATCACACAGAGATGAGATCCAAGTCTCTAAACAGTTTTCCTCTTGTCTTTTCGGCGGCCAATTGCAATTATAAAACCTCAATCCCGACGGTTTAGGCATGTGAAAGGACACTCTGACTCATTCCAAGCTCCTGCGATTTCGGTGGCTAAAATAGCCTTGAATTTCTCATTTAAGCTATCGAAAGCTAAGGCTTTCGGTGGCTTAGAAGCACTTAACCATCGAAACCTATGATTTGACATTTTTGAAATAAAAACCAAAACCAATGTTTTTCAAACTTTATTACAAACATAAAGCTCTCGAAAATGAACCTTAAAAATTTTAGAAAAGTATTTTTCAATGAGTTCCTATCACCTAAATGAATGAAACTGATTGTGTTATTTTAGGATATAACACAGCTGAATGGTAGTGTCATACCGCAACATGCCCATGTACCTAATGGGTTGTCTTGTGATGAGACCCCTTATCCTCCAACTAGGTCTTGATTTTATTATTTTTATGGGTCCCTATGTTTCTTGTTGAGAAGCCTTTTATTGCTTTCTTGGGGATCCCTAGGCAAAGAATCTGAAGGTTTCACTCTTTTGAATTTTATCTTTTTCCAGCTACTTTTACCCTCTAGGCCTTTAGCCCCTTCTTACCACAAGGTAAGGTACAACCCTTTGCTAGCTTGGAAAACCCAATGCCCGAACTAGTGTATGGGATGGATGAGAGGGAAAAAGATGAAAAGTGGTAAGTATGGTGGGAACAGACGATGACCTTTCATGAACCCCCCCAATGGAAAATTAAAGCCTATGGGAACCAACTTACTAAAGCATCATGTCATTCCCCTCAGGTGTGTACAAGTGGAAAGGCATAAGGTCCAAGCGCACGTTAGAAGTAAAAATAATTAAATGCACATATTCAAATGTTTTGAGAATCAGTGTGAGACATACCATAATACTCGGACTCATTACCTCATGGAGCAAGACCCACTGCTGCTGAAGGACCAGGCCGATGGGATGGATGTTATTGTTGCTGACAAGGTGGAGGAGAAGAAGGATGGTCCCTCCAGGGATAGGATCAAGTCAATATGGCTCTTGGTACTCCATGTCTAGGACCTATGGGCCTCGAGACATAATCTTCTTAGCTATCCCTAAGATAGGGGATAACATCTGGCTCCAACTCGGGGACATGTGCTCACCATAGAGCACATGAGAACCTCAACACATCTGTCATAACATGTGACCTAATTGATCTCAACATAATATTATTAGTAATCATTTGGGGTGGTGATATCACCCCTGACTCATATATAGTACAAAAAATGAAAGCAAACATATATACCAATGGAAATACAACTACTCTAGCATGAAATGAAAACGGTATATACAATGAATGAAAATGCATACCTACTTACCTATACTTACTTGTTGGTTGAATGCTATGTGTAGTCAAATAGCCAGTGAAACCATCCTAGCAATGTCTCCCCATACTTGCCTATGTGCTTCATCATAAACCAAATTAGTGATAAGTTAAGCACAAAAATAACATGAGTTAGAAAATGTATTGTATCATTGAAAATTGCAAGGTCTACCTCATGGAGGTGGGTGGGAGGGAAAAAGAGGTGCCAATTCATGCTCTAAGGAAAGTGCTCAATCCATCTTAGAAAAGGATCGTGAAAAGTCAAAGGTTCAAAATACCAACTCAAGGAGTCTAAATGCTAGCTACCTCAGACATCTTCACAACTTGAGGCCTGGGAAGGGATTAGCAAGAACGGAAAGGATGACCGACAGTTTCTTAAGGGGAAGCTGGAAAACTGTGATAATAAGCTTCTTCTTGAGGTACTCAACCTTCCCCTAAAATCCAAAATGATATTTTTTCTTGCAGAAGACTTGGGATAAGGGACATGTTTCCAAACCACACCTTTAGTGACATAGCGAGGTAAAGTAATCAAAGGAAGGTGGAAAATCTTATCACAAGTATCTTGCTTCAAGAAAGTAACTTCATCACTTTTATCAAGATCTAAGCACAACAATGGTTGATAACTTTCTTCATAGAATAAATCTAAGTGTTGAGAGGAATAATCATCAAAGTCCTCAAGGTATGACCGAAAATTATTAGGAGAGCATAGCATCAAGTTATCCTTGGGTGTCTGAATAAAACCGATAATCATGTCATGTTCTTGTTGCCAAATGTCAAATTCATTAGTAACTTCATGTGATAATGGTAAAGGCAACTTTTGGACATGACCCTCAATGTTGTAAATGGGATCCCCATCATATCCAATAATATCCCAATTATGCTTCCCGACATGTATGAACTCTTCAATATTATCAACAAAATCATTATAGCATGAAGGGGTAAAATTATCCAACACTTCTTCACTTTCCACAACACAAGGTAAAGAATCATTAAAAATTTGGGAAGGGAAACAACTCACCTTGTTTTCTTCTTCTTTTGCAAGAGCTTCAAGTATTTGGATAACTTCATCAAATGGAATACTTGCTTCTACATCTTCAATTGCACAACAATGAGGATATACCTTGCCCGAGGATTTCATTTCTCCTTCACTCTCTGAATCATAGAATAAGGTATTTTAAAAATCTTGAAAAGGAAAGTGACTAACCTCATCCTCTTCTTTTTGTGAAGAAAAAATGGGATTTTGGATGGCTTCATCAGAGGGAGGACACATAAATACTTCATCATAGTGTTTTTTATCCTCAGGTTCTATCTCCTCAACCATGTCTTCATTATTCTTGGCAGAAGAACGAGTAATCCTTTGCTCTTCCTTGTGGGATTGGAAAACCTCATCAAGATCCTTTCCCTTAGCCTCTTGGTGGTCGATGTTTGGTTCCCGTTATTCTTGGAAATAAGAAGTAAGGGTCTCATGGGAAACCAAGCTCTCCAAACTAAGAGTGTCTGGGGAAAAGAGGTGTTTTTTTATGGGACAAGGAGATATTTTCCTCGATCCTTTTAGCCATGTCATGAGCTTCAAGGAGCGTTCTTGGGCCCTTTTTACTGAGGGGAAACCCTAGATGCACCAAGAGTGCATTGATATAGAGATGAACGATGTACTTGTCTTTAGGATAATGTCTTTCAGAAATTCGATATAGTATGCCCTCAAACCTATCCTGGAAATGTCTAACAATTTCATTCTTAGATTGTTTTATATGCTCGATTCTTTTTAGTAGTATTGGGATGTCTTCCAACTGAATACCCCATCTTTTGAGAAACATTTCTTCCAATTGTTCCATAGTTGTGATTCTAGCATCAGGTAGGTTGTCATACCACCTCCTAGTGTTACCATGAAGAGTGGCGCAGAAGAGATTCATTGCCAAATATTTAGCATCATCACTGATAAGGTGGAATTGAAAGAAAGCCTAGAAATCACCCATGTGATAGTCGACTCTTTCCCCATCACAACCAATGAATATAGGGAGCGAATTTTCGTACTTAGGGGGAATTTTCCTAGGGTATCCTGGGATTTTACTCATGTCCAAGGGTTTGAAATTTCATGGGTCCCATTGAGAAGTCATGGTTGGCTTCGTCATTAGTGGAGTCGCTAGAAAATTTTCTTGAAATTATCAAAGGGATGAGGGGATCACCCTTAGTGGAGTCATTAGGTAATATTTGAAAAGTTAAGGCTTTTTGACGAATACTTACCGAGAAGTGTCGTCTTGAGGAGAATTGACTCAGTGTTCCCTGACAACGATGCCAAAATGTTATCACACAATTTGTACTTTGATCAAAGGAAAGGTTAATGGAAATCAAATTGGCGTAATTGAAGGCTATCCTATCATTGTCACCTCAATAGGATCCCTCTTTCTATTTAGGGTTGATGACCCAGGGGAGACATCCCATGTGACGTGGGGGTTTGAGAAGGCAAGGTCAAGATGTCTATGAAAATGTCCCCTCTCACAAGTCACACTGATCATAAAGTCTCAGGGTTTTAACCAATGAAGTAGTGAAGTATCAAGGTAACAAAGCAACAAGAAAATATATCTTTCACAAGTACAACTTGTTGTTAGTACTTCATAAAACAACATAATTTATCAATAAAAGCAATGGCTGATATAATGGTGAAGTAAACAAAAATTTGTAGCAGCAATATTTATAAGATAATAACTTCACAATAAGTGCCTTAAAATGGCTTCAAAATGACCAAGAATAATCACTTATTAACATCAAAATACTAGCATTTCTCAGAAGCAAGTAAGGCAGTGCATTAATCAACCTTTTCAATTGATTTTAGATGCTTTTAGTCCTGCAAAATATGGTTGTAGATTATATTTGTAACGACAACAACAAAGTTAGTATATTAGGCTATTCTAATGTTAGGAGTGGTTAGTAGAAAGCTTAAGGTATAGGGTTTGATAGTTGTTTTTGTCAATCACTCAATGGAAAGTCTTATATTAGTGCCTTTAGGGAAAATGGAGTCTTTTAAGTAGCAACAAATATTGAAGGAAAAGATGATAGTAGGAGAGCTAAAGACAAGAGAGGTCAATAGTTGAAGCGTTGGTAACCCAAGGCTTCAACTATAAAACCCTAAGGGGAAAATAGCTACTAGGGTGTAGGTAACCCTAGGCCCTAGTAGTTTTCCTCCTTATTTATCTCAAGGATGAAATAATGATGGCTTAGATGAAGCAATAATGTGCTAGGGTGTTGCAATGGCAAGGCCCTTAGCAAAAGCTTCAAGAAAATTGGTTTCTTGGCAAAATCTAGTAGGTGAAATCTCTTAAAGCAAGAACAATAACATGTGCTTGGCTTCCTAGGGTTTTAAGCTAGCAATTTCATAATCTTAATGTAAATCCAATATAAACATAACCATAACCATTCAATGAAGAAGAATTGCAGAAATATTACTTACATTCATCAAGAATCATCAAGCAAATACCCTAGTTGAACACTTCCATCAAGAAAATTGCCAAAATAGTCCAAAATGAGCCTCCTTCAACCAGTGCGCACTAAATTTCAGTCATGTAACCCCAAATAGTGGACAAATTTCAGACCTCACCAAGTGTGTGTGAAATATGATTAAAAAAAATGAAACGGAAAAAACCCTTATTTATACAGTTTCAATGACCAAAATTAGGTCAAAAAGGATGACATGGCATTAAAATGACATAAATAAACCCTAAATAAAGCAGAAAAGGTGACATCATTCCCTTTTAGGGTGACATTAGGCCTTCTTAGGTCAACGTTGGCCTCTAGGAGGAAAACGTTAGGCCTCCTTGGGCCTCTATACCACATGTGCCACTTGGTACACAACTGTCTCCAAAGTGTCCAAAATGTTGGGTGACATCATGGGCCTTCCAAGGCCTACATCATAGTGAGAAGGGAAAAAAAACCCTGGGTCTAGGCCTGCTAGGTTGTCTCTGGTGGAACGCCCTCCTCTCTCTCTGGTGTAAACCTTTGATCTATCTCTGCCCCTGGCTTGGGTCTCAGCATCCATCTGGTGGGCTTTTAGCCCTATGGAGGTCTGAACTAATGATCTCCCCATGTGTACCTTTCTGTCGGGTGTGGCCCTGCAACAACAACAAGTATGCCCTCCATGGGATCATAAGTCACAGGGATCATAGAAATGTCAATCACATTTAATAATCAAGTTATTTAAACATGTGCATGAAACCCCCTTTCCTAAACAAGTGCTCAAAGACGTTATGTTATTCTACAAGCCAGGTTTGGAGTGGATGTTAGGATGTCCTATTGGGATAGTTCTCATTGGATGTGGGATGTTTCTGGGTGAAGACAAATCCAAGACACGTAAGTGGGTGAGGTGGTAAGGTATGTTCGAGGAAATGGGTGCAATGATAACAGGGGAATGTATGGCTTACATGTGGGTGCCTCTGAAGAGGGTGAGTTGCACCTTGTCATGGAATGCAAATGTTTTCAAGCCCATTCATGCCTTTTATCTTTTTATCTTATTTCTTTTTCTCTCAAGAGACTAGTAAGGGGACATTGCCCTGGCGTGGTGACCAGTGGTGACAATGTTACCCACAATCATTTCACAGAGATGAGAAGTTTGGCTCATGATGAGACCACCTTTCTCTTGGCTATGCCACCAAGAGCCACTACCCTAGCATGGTGACCAAATGAATGGTAGTGTCATATCGCTACATGCCCATGGACCTAATAGGTTGGCTCTTGATGAGACCCCTTATCCTCCAACTAGGTCTTGATTTTATTGTTTTTATGGGTCCCTCTGTTTCTTGTTGAAAAGCCTTTTATTGCTTTCTCGGGGATCCCTGGGTGAAGCATCTGAAGGTTTCACTCTTTTGTATTTTTTCTTTTTCCAGCTACTTTTACCCTCTAGGCCTTTATACTCTTCTTACCATAAGGTAAGGTACAACCCTTTGCTAGCTTGGAAAACCCAATGCCTGAACCAGTGTATGGGATGGATGAGAGGGAAAAAGATGAAAAGTGGTAAGTATGGTGGGAACAGATGATGACCTTTCATGAACCCCCCCATTAGAAAATCAAACCCTATGGGAACCGACTTACTAGGGCATTTTTTCATTCCCCCAGGTGTGGACAAGTGGAAAGGCATAAGGTCCAAGCACACATTAGAAGTAAAAATAATTAAATGCACATATTCAAATGTTTTGAGAATCAGAGTGACACATACCATGGTACCCAGACTCATTACCTCATGGAGAAAGACCCATTGTTATTGAAGGACTAGGCCAATGGGATGGATGTTGTTGTTGACAAGGTGGAGGAAAAGAAGGATGGTCCCTCCAGGGCTAGGTTCAAGTCAATATGGCTCTTAGTACTCCTTGTCTAAGACATGTGGGCCTCGAGACATAATCTCATTAGTTATCCCTAGGCCAGGGGATAACATGGCCTATTTTTGTTATCAACAGTAACATTCCTCCTTCGATGTCAATAAAGAGAGAGAACATAATGTTGACAATGATTGTTCCAGGTATTTGTTTACATTAATTTTTCGAATGTAAATTTTTCATTTTTCTTTTTTTGCATAATATCTTTTATTTATTTATTTACGTATATATACATACCATGGTAGTATTTTTGTGTAATTTCAAACAATTGGGTAAGTACTGTTGAGGAAAAGATATGAATTTATCTTACTCAAGCATTTCCGAACCTTGCTTGGCTAAGGCAAGATAGTTAGGAATATTACCCTAGGTTTATAACCTCAAAATGTATTTCCCAATCCACAATTATTAATTACAAGGGCTTAGGATGATTTTTTAAATAAAAAGATTGTTGCAAAATATAACATTTTTATGTAATTTTATGAACATATGCAGATTGCATAAAGTAAATGTGGAGAACAAAAACAAAAATAACCAAGTCACAGATTAACGCAAATGAGACAGAATAGCAATTTCTTTATTTCATTCCAAGAAATCAAAAGTATCATTCTCTTTACAAAAATCCCTGTGAGGGCATGGACCAAGGTCAAAATTAGATATCCCCGATGAAAACCATACAAAAGGACTCTGACAAGAAGTAAAAACTGAACTTTCAAATCTGGATCAACTTGCCACAGATTGTTGCCCACTTGACTCTGCACAATATCATTTATCAGTCATGAAACTCAATTCATAAACAGACAAGTATATACAGACTATCAAATATATATCAACACCTTTGAAACAAGACCCAAAACATTTAACTATTCCTTAATTGCATACAGATTGCTTATTGTCTTCAATAAAGAAAAACAATTCAATTGCCTAGAATCCTTCAATTTATATCAATATGTGCATCCTATGCAATAACCATGCACTTATCATTTCCAATTCCGCAGTCACAATATAACCATTCAAGCCGCAGTCCTGTATGTTTTAATGTTGACCTTTTCCTTTTAAAACAAACATAATGTGCACAGTGATTCCAATTATACATATCCAACGTCCAATTCTTGAAATCACATAATAATAGACCCAACATTAATCACCAACAATCAACATCCAATACTGATTGACACAATCCATTTCCATCAACAATAATCGGGCCCGATTTAATCACACACATGTCCTTCTTAAATCTGGACATAACCAAAATCATGTTTGATGAACCAAACACACACTGGTCTTCAACAATATAATCAACACCAATCCCGATTTGACACTAGCATTTAACCAAAACATGTAGCTCTGAACATGAGATCTGTATTCATCAAACATATACATACTTCCTTTCAAAAGAAATGCTCGATAAAAGACAGAGCCATATGATGAACAAAGAGAACAGAACGAAACCACACACAGGTGCCTTTTACACTTAAATGGAATCATGGTCGTGCTAGGTTTTAACACAATTATGGATGTAATAACCATGAATCAATCAAAAAGAAATATGTCGGGATTGTAGACAACCCATAAATTTTTTTGTTCAAACAAATTTATCACAGAGAGGAAATACAGAGACTTGAGCAAGAAATGGTCTTGAAGTCAAAGAGCCCGTGTTCTCTTGAAAAATAATACCACAATAATTTAACCGGTAAACCAAAATCTTGACAGAGAAAAAAAGATGTCTGAGGAGAAACATAATTAAATCGAGCATAATAAACCAAATCGTGCTCAGTAGAACAAGAATCAAGTCGTAATCAATCAAACTTTATTGCAGAGAGGTAATGAGAGTGTGTTTAACCTTCAAAAACACAGAGATCTCGTCATCCTTTTACCTCCTAAAAGAATTTACCACCGAGAATAAACCACATGTAATCAAGTATAATCTTGGAAAAACAGAGAGCCATGCTCTTTTGAAAACACCACAGTATTTCAACTTATAACCCCAAAATCTTGGCAGAGCCATAACAAGAATGCTCGAGTAGAAACAGAGAAATTCGAGCTCAAAAAACCAGGCACGCATAGATGCCTCTTAAAACTTTATTGTAGAGAGGAAACGAGGGTTGATTTAAACAATGAAGAATCCTCGAAGACACAGAGAGTCTATGTCTCTTCCAAACACCAAAGAGGTCTATAACCTCTGAAATACAATTGATAGTGAGGCTCACTAACATAATACTCATCCACTATAACAGATATGAGAGGAGTGAATGTTAAAAACTCTTGTGAAAAGAATGCGAGAGCATAACTCGTGTCCATTTGATACATACTCGTGGCCATTCAATACATACACAGACCTCCATTTAATATTCTGGGAAAAACAAGATTGGACTGTGGAATGTTTTCGATGACAGTAGGAAAATCGATAACAAACAATAGTTCAGGGCTCAGCCAAACAGAGAAATAACCATACCATTGTCGACAATTGGATTGCAACCTGGGAAATGAATCATAACAACGACCGAGATGAAAAAAGGGGTGAAAACAATTGATACCCAGACTGGTGGTAAAACCCCAAGCGAATAAAACTCAAAGATTGTTGCACTATTGACATAATTTTTCACAAAGAACCATAATAAACCCCAAGTTGAATGATATTTCCTTAAATTAATAACCAATGCGCAGAATTTACAAGCAATTACACCCATTGCTTTTCTTCAAAATGCCAACATTCCACAGTTATCATAGAGAAGACCATAACACAACATTGATACCCAGTTGAAAACTAAATAAAAACATAGAACGCATGCAATCTTGAGCCAAACAAATGATTCATAATACAGAGAGTCCATCATGGATGGAAATCAAAGAAACATACCTCGCAAAATCGCTTCAAGGAAAAGATGGCCTATATTTTCCCCTTTCAAAACCTGAAATCGCAGAGCTTCCACAACCAACAGAGAAAAATGCAACTATGGCTAGGGTGATGGGATCAAGGGTGGTTTGGAGTGATGTGGAGTTAATGCACGTCACTTCCTCACCTGGCACTATTCAATTCAATGTACTAGCCAACCCATTAACATAACATCAACCATTTAATTCAATACAATAACCATTGCATAAATTAAATGCCATATCCATTGTATAGATTCGATGCCATATCCATTGTATAGTGCGCCACCCAAAATATATCAAAATAATAACCATATGTTAACATTACCATATGTGCTTCCATGTAACTCTTTAACCAAAATCGCATAATCCTTTAACCAAAATGCATGGTATAACAACTAGGTCCATAATTTCACATGTGTCACTATTATATATAAATCCAAGGTTTATATACAATCTTTTTTCCATAGCCTTAGAACTTATCCATATTTTTCATTTTTTTTTAGCTCAATCTTCCATATCATTTAATTATCCCCTTGCATAAAATCACGTGTAAGAACATTAATAAATTTTATAACATAACATAACACCTGTAAAACAACATAATCCTCATACCCATAGCACTGCCCTGTATTGCGAGTAAACATCAATAGCACTTAGCAACAATGCATCAACCATCCATGCTATCAAAACAAATGAAACCAAGACTGCATCATCAGTTGTAGAAGATTGATTAGACATTATCATAGAAGCAACAACCATATAAGCGTAACACATCCATCATATCGCCTCTAGTCTACAAGGGGTCCCACCTACTAGTTAATTATTATTATCATAAATAAATAATAGAGCTTAGCAATCCTTTGCGGGCATTATTCATCGTTGTGATTTTAATCGTCAATAAACTAGCGACTCCACAGCGAAATATGTTTCCAATAGATTAATAAATCAAATTGTCTAGTTTCACAGACCAGTAAACATTAGATCAAGAAGATAGACATCAGAGTAATTATGCAACAGGGGGAAGTGAGCAGTTTTAAGGGAAAAATGACAGGGATTTTGTGAAAAACTCATGGAAAGTGTTAAGTATGAGGGGGTTTATCCTTGTATGCATAATCATTCGATTAATCATAGTAAAAGCTTTCTTGACTTCAAGGAGAAAAATTATTTGGTGTCCCCTTTTGAATCTTGGAGCGGATGGAAGAAAAGGAAAGAAAAAAAGGGATAAAACCAACTATCTTATATAACAACAGTTGAAGTAGATAACAATTTCAATGATGCTTTCAAGGGGAAACATCATGACAACTGTGTAACCTGATTGTTATTGATTAACAATACTTTGTAGAATAGCGTTGTTGTGGAAAAACTTATCCAACATTTTATTTTGACAAGAAAGGAAGTCAATAAAAGAAACAAAATAGCAAGAAATGAAATAGCAGAAATGAAACAGCTAAAATCAAATAACAAAAATGTAAAATCAAAGCAAATAAAAAAAACTACAATACAGAAAAATTGTCATACAACATTTAAACTTTCAAGTTGGTTCCACATAGTGCTTTAAGTGGGGACCATTGGTGCTATAGGAAAACAATCTCTCTTGCAAGTTATTTAGGATATAGGAATTTGTGCCCAGGACAAAAGCGATCTTAAGAGGACCCAACCATAACTTTTGGAACTTTGGATGCCTTCCTCTATCAACATGAGTTGAATCCCATAGCAATACCTTCTCATTAACCTTAAATTTGACATCTTTGACACTTTTATTGAAATATCTTTTAACAGTTTGTTGTCTTCTCTTTATGTTATCCAAGGCAAACGTCATTTGCTCCTATAAATCCAAGAGTGTATTCATTCTTTGAGAGATATCGAAAGAATTTAATTCTTCAACATGTAGCATCAGCCTTAGAGAACAAAGTTCGAGCTCGGTAGGCGGAATGGCTTCTTGACCATAAACAAGCTGGAAAGGAGTGCAACCATTGCTCACCTTGGTCGTAGTGTGATCTTCCCAAAGGGAATAAGTGAGGAGAGTGTGCCATTGATGAGGCTTATATTCAATGATCCTCTTGATAATTATTACCAGATTCTTGTTCGTAGACTTGGCCTGCCCATTTCCTTCGGGATAATAAGATGATGAGTTAAAATGTTTAATCCCAAATTTAACGAAAAACTGGGTCAGCTTAGCAAAAATAAAATCGGGACCATTGTCTGTAATAATTTCCAAAGGAAGACCAAATTTGGAAAAAATATTAGTCTCAAGGAAAGAAATCATTTGCTCATCATGTGAATGCTTAAGTGGGATAACTTCAGTCCATTTCATAAACTAGTTTGTGGTTGTTAATATAAAAACTTGCCCTGTTGAAGATGGAGGATTAATAGGACCAATAAAGTCCAAACCCCATTTTGAAAAAGGAAATTTAGGGAGGACATGTTGTAAAGGCATAGAAAAAAGACGTTATTTCCCAACAAACTTTTGGCACTTGTCACAAGATCTTGAAAAATTATAAGAATCACGAAAGATTGAAGGCCAATAGTACCCTTTCCTGACAATTTTAAAAGCAGTAGTTTTAGCAGAAAAGTGACCTCCTACATGAATAAAAAAATTTGAAGATCCATGAGTCTCTTTTAACAATTTATGTGCTTCCTCATTGTTTACACAGTGAAGTAACATTCCATCGACAAATCTCCTAAACAATAAGTCTCCTATAATGATGTATCTAGAAGATTCGAGAAAGAGCCTTCTTCTTTGATGGGTATCTAAGTTATATGGACATATTTGATTTTGCAAGTAATAAACCATATCCTTATACCAAGGATGTTCAACCACCGGAAGGATTTGATTGTCAATGTAAAACAGTGTTTATAGAGAGCTATCATGTTCATCAATTTCTTCACTTGTTTCAGCATGATGGGCTAAGTGAAGGGCTAAGTCACGTCCCTTGATAGTTTTAGAAGTCATGATGGTTAGATCATGCTCTTAGATCTTGGCAAGCCAGTGTACAAGCTTCCCTAAAAGATAAGTCAGTGAGAGTAAAAAACTTGACAGCAGGTAAAGGGACTTTTACCAGCGTGTGCTTACCTAAGATGAAGTGGTGAAATTTTTCAACATCTTTAACAAGAGCGAAAGCATGCTTTTCTACATAATAATATTTAAACTCGTCATCTGACAAGCTCTGACTCATGTAAGCCACTGGTTTTTCATTAACTTGGTCATCATATTGCAAGAGGATAGCATAAACTACTTCCTCTATAGCATTAGTATATATCATAAATTCTTTCTCAAAATCCGACTTCGCCAAAACCAGTGTGGAAATGATTTCCTTCTTGATCCCTACAAAATCATTTTAGACGTCATCCATCCAAGAAAAGGAGTGATCTTGCTTAAGAATATTGTGAATTTTCTTGACCATTACAACAAAATCAAGAACAAACCTACGGACAAAGTTGATAACATCCATAAAGGCTTGAACCTCCTTTTTGGAAGTAGGAGAAGGAAGATTTATGATAACAACAATCCTTTCAGGATCTATGTTTATTCCTGAATCAGAGACAATGTGCCCAAGTATTTTTCCCTTAGTAACCCTGAAAATAGACTCAGAAGGATTTAAAGAAATGTTGAATTTCCTCCATCGCATGAGAATCTTTCTAAGATGAACAAAATGATCTGATTGGTTCTTAGAATACACAGTTAAATCATCAAGATAAATCTGAATAATTGTTTCGATCAAATCATCAAAATCTATTTGCATAGCTCTTTGGAAAGTGGCACCTGCATTAGATAATCCAAAAGGCATACGTTCATAAGAGAAAGTTCCCCAACGTGTAATAAAAGTGGTTTTATATTTATCTATCCTTTTTAACTTGATCGGATTGTAACCAGAAAAATCATCAAGTAAGGACATCATCTGTGAACCTGCAACTTGCTGCAAAATCATTTCCATATTAGGGAGAGGAAAATGGTCTTTAATACTGGCCCTATTCAATGCACGAAAATCAACGCATAATCTAATTTAACCAGTTGCTTTCTGAATGGGAACCAAATTAGAAACCCACTCAAAGTACTTAACAGGGAAATTATCCCAGCCTTCAAGATTTTTTCCAACTCCTTTTGAATAGTTGCTTCCAGTGTAGGGTTAGTGTGTCTTTGGTTTTTCCTAACTGGTTTTATGTCCTCCTTGGTAGGAATGGCATGTTGTATAAAAACAAGATCAAAACCACTAAGATCCTCACAAGACCAAGAAAAAACGTCTTTAAATTCACCAAGTAACTCAGTGAAATTCAATTTTTCTTCATCAGAGCATTTGGCACCTATCTTAACATTCTTTGGACAGTCGGGCATCCCAATGTTCAACGAAATGGTTTCACCCACTTTCCTTTTCGAATCCTCTTCTTTATGTTTTTCTTTATTGCCTACATCACTCGATGAAAATTAACTTTCTAGAGGAGTCAAGCCCTTCTGAATTTTGTTATCTTCCATTGATATAATTTCCTTAGGCTTATAAGTTTCTTTTTAAATGAAATCATAGATGCTCTCATCACTAGGGAATATCTTCCATGACTCTACATTGTCAGGGATATGAGGGCGATACAAAGATTGAAAAGTGCAATCAGGTCTTTATGGCAGAATTTTTCGAGTAGGAGAGGTCGCAAAAATAGCTAACCTGACAACCATTGAGTTCAATTCCCTTTTAACATGAGTGATGTTGAAAGATAACAAGTTATAGATAAGTGCCCAAACAGTTTGGGTGTAACGTTTCATTAACTTGTTGCTAGAAGAATATATCTTACATACAAGGTTTACAACAAGTTCGAAATCCCCAAAAAATGTAAGGTGACCACAACCTAAATTATAGGCATTTTCAATGCCTAGAAGTAACGCTTCAAATTCGGTGATGTTGTTAGTGCAAGTAAACTCTAACCTATAGGAAAAGTTGTGAATTTTACCCACAGGAGAGTAAAAGATAATACCAGCTATGTTTCCTTCATTGGAGCATGAACCATCAAAGTGCATATGCCACATCCCATCCTCTATGTTGATTTGTTCCAAGGTAGTGTTGTCCTCATCTACAAAGATGGAATACACTCCTAGGTCCTCCTCGATATAATTTACATTAGGCCATGGAATGCTTTCTATATAAGGTGATATTCTTCCCTCTCTAAGGACTATAATGTTTTTACCATTTTGAGGAACAGATAAGTGTGTCCCATCGAGTGAGAGGTATCCACTTGTCAAATATTTCCAATCTCTTCCTAAGATGATCGAGTAATTACTCACTAGCATATCGATTACCTAAATATTAAGGGTTGTCCTTATTTCAGGATGCGCGCACAAAACCAAGATCACGTCCTTGATTTCACCTATGGTCGATTGTTGTAAACTATTATAGGAGAGCATGCTTCTGGCGTTTTCATTTGTAGAAGACAAGCCTAACTCTTTCATAATAATCTTTGACATTACACTTGGGCCCAAACCGTCGTCAATGAGACAACAATGGGATATTTTGTCCATAATATTTGAAGAAATAAAAAACGGGGGGTTTTTCATAGGGTGTCTAAAGTTATGTACACCTACTTTATTTACAGTTGAATCCTCTTCATCTACCTCCTCAGAGAGGTTGGCTACAATGGAAGTTTTTCCTTCCATAAAAAATTTCAGATGCTTTTGTTGCTCAGGGACGACAACCATGTCTAGGAGGCTAGCATCAACTTTAATATTAGCCAATTGATTGAGAATGTTGTATTTGGAAGAGGGAAGAGGGGAGGTATTTCCTTGACTGTCATGAGATTTAGAAACCTAAACAATAGAAGCTGTTGAAGATGAGCTTGGGCTAGAAGAAGTGTGAGGATGATCATATTTACCTTTTGGAGCATAGGATTTATTCCTAGTATTTATGATCATAACATCCTCTGGCTCTGCAAAATCTAGGACAACAATAGTAGTTTTAGGCATTTTACCAAATATTTTATCTATGGTACTCTTCTTTACCTCACAAGTACTTTCCTCATGGTGTTCCTCGCAAAAGTTACACCAATTGCGAGGCATGATGGCTTTAGGTTTAAAGTTATTTTCATTAGGATTCTTAAAGGATGGTGAAGAAGAAGATGAGGCCCCAGGGGTTAGTGAAGGGACATTTCCCTTCCGCTCATATGCTATCATTCGATTATTCATGTCTTGTACAAGTTGTAAGAGGGCAAACATGTCCATTTGTTTAACAGAGTCTTCCTTAGGAAGACATGTTCTTTCAAGTTGTTCTTCATACTCTAAACAAGTATGCAAAGAGGAACCAAGGTTATCAATGGATTTTCTTCAAGCCTATGACTGTATAGGGAAGGTAGAGAAGTATAATAATGCATAAAAGCAACTTGGTTCTAAGGGCGAACAAGTTTGGGAATTTGGTTATATAATTTGGTGAAACGTAAGTTGAAAGACTTGATAGTCTCACCCTCTTTATAAGAAATGTCATTGTACTCTCGTAACTACTTAGCTGGGCTCTTAGACTACCCATAGGTAGAATTGAACCAATAAACCAACTCCTCCGAAGTAAAAAGAATCTTGGGAGGAAGATCAAAGAAATCATATGTTGTCTTCCCTTCAAGGGAATTAACAAATAAGTGCATACAAGTGTCATTTTCATTGGCTCTTATATTGTGCCAGGAATTAGAAAATGCCACCAAGTGTTCATTCGTAGTGACCATGTTATTCCCTGAGAACCTAGGGAGATTCTCTTTGAATTTAGGAAGTGGACGAGTAGCAGGTGTTAGGTAAAGACTAGAGGAAACATGTCACAGAGTAGTTGTAGCATCTTCTTCAAATTGAAAGAGTCCATACTTTTTTATGAACTTGGAAGGGTTTGTAGTAGATTAGACAGGGACTTGACGACTATATAAGCTACCAATCACTGACGAGGCTGAAGGTTGAGATGAAGAAGCACCTCCAGTGCCACCAAAGCCACCACTAGATGCCATCTTGTGAACGATAGGTAAGGGAGAGAAAGATGAACTGGATGAATTGGACAAAGTTCTCCTTAGAGTACTTTGTTGGGATGACAAAACAACATTTCTTCTTCCTATTTCAGTAGTAGGGTTGATCTCAAGTGATAAACCTCTTCTTCTTTTAGAGATTTGAGGGTTTAAGGGCATGAAAAGAAGATCAAGACTTTAGGAAAAAGAAAAGTTATGGTTGATTCCTAGGTTGTCTTTTCCTAGCTTCTCAATGTTATTGGACACTTATGTCTTGTTCAATCACTGCCCATGAGCGTTCAAACTCAAACCATGTATTAGCGGTATTTAAGATGGTATTAAACAAGGTTAAAGAAATGTTGGTTTGATCTTTTAAGACTAGGCTCAATATCGTTCTACCTTGCAGCATGTATAGTCATGAAGAAAAGAAACAATCAAAGAATAAAAAACAATGATACAAATATATTCAATGATAATCAACCATACAAACAACCAGAGAGATATGGAATATCTCCCTAGTATGGTTGCCAAATAAATGTCCAGGAAAATATATGAATTTATCTTACTTGAGCATTTTTTAATCTTGTTTGGCTAAGGAAAGATAGTCAGGAATATTACCCTATGTTTATAGCCTCAAAATGTATTTCCCAATCCACAAGTATTAATTACAAGGGCTTAGGCTGATTTTTTAAATAAAAAGATTGTTACAAAATATAACATTTTTATGTAATTTTCTGAACATATACAGATTGCAGAAAGTAAATGTGGAGATCAAAAGAAAAAATAACCAAGTCATAGATTAACACAAATGAGACAGAATAGAAATCGCTTTATTTCATTCCAAGAAATCAAAAGTATCTTTCTCTTTACAAAAATCCTTGTGAGGGCATGGACCAAGGTCAAACTTAGATATCCCCGATGAAAACCATACAAAAGCATTGTGACAAGAAGTAAAAATTAAACTTTCAAATCTGGATCAGCTTGCCACAAAATGTTACCCACTTGACTCTGCACAATATCCTTTATCAGCCATGAAACTCAATTTATAAACAAAAAAGTATACACGGACTATCAAAGATAGATCAACACCTCTGAAACAAGCATCTGAATGATATGATTCAGCTTTGAAACTTGTTGTCTACAATAAGACCTACTGCCAAAAAAGAGAATTAGGCCTTTAATGACTGAAGAATGAATGAAAACTGAACTATCTCAATAAAACTCAAGAGCAAACCTTAGTATGCTTTATCCTTTTATTCTCCCCTTGTTCTTCCTTCTCATTTGGCTTTTATGCATTCCAAATTAGTTGAAGTAGTTCAACTACCTCATTTAGTTAAGTTAACTAAAACTTAACTAATTTTAGTTTAGGGAAAGTAATAATAATAATAATAATTAAGGGTCTTTTATTAAATAATAACTAAGTAGGTGGGACCCCTTGTGACTCCGTTTTAATTATTAACAAAAATAACATAATTAGACAACCAATTAAACACATGCCTCCTTGTGGCTCCCACAATTATTTCCACAATTTGAAATTTAAATATCAGAATTATTTCAAATTATATCCGAAACATGTAAATATCCACAATATCCCAAAAAATAGTTTGTTGTCCAAAACTTTCTGCAGTCCATTGTCCTCAACAAATCAATTATAAACACATAAATCAAAATCCATATTTTCCACTTTGAGAGACAATTCTTCCTTTGTCATTGATGTCCCCTTTGGACTTCCCAGAAATAGCCTTAGTTTAGGTGGAACCTTGAGGCTTGATCTCACTAATGACATGGGAGCAGTCGTCCCTCAAGTGCATATGGGAGGACACTGACTTGACTGAGTCACTTGAAGGAGAGGAGGGAGCAACAACAACTTTACCTTCGCCATGCACATGGTGAGCCTCGGTTTTGAGTTATTTGCTTGCATGGGAGGACTATACAGGGGAAATTTGAGCATTTGGGTTTATAGGTGGAGGAGGAGGTAATGAAAAGTTTGGCCAGCCACGATGGTAGGAGACTGTTGGGTGAAAAATATCCTGCCATCCATCATTCTTGAGAAATTCTGGTTGCAAAGATACGTGGGGAGGCACAGGGATACCGGGAACATTTTTGGGTTGGAAGGAGGGCCTCTCTAGTCTAGGTTGAATTATCCCTTGCCCAATCCAATTGAAAAACCCATCTTGAAAAAAATGGTTCAACTCCCAAGGATGGTATCGAAAGGAATTGAGAATCTGGTCCTTCTAGGCCCTCTGTTCCAGTTACCTCTTCCCCTATTGTTTCGGCCATGACTTCCTCTGCTGAAGAAGCTCATCCTATATTAAACAATTATTATCAAGTATCTATTAACAGATTATACATGACATTCTCTTTATATGAAACAAAGTTTGGCTCATAAATTAACATAAGACCCATGCAATTCAATCCATAGAATTTATTTAATAATTTCCAACTGAGCAGGGGGTGAAAAAGGGTTCATGGGATATCTGGGGGGATTGTAATAAGCGAAAAAGTGATATCATGACAGGCAATAAGAACACGAGTATTGCTCAATAATTTATTAAACAACTGACTGTGCAAACAATACCAAAATATATCAGTTTCCATCTATCTCTGTGCCATTTTTTATCACTGTCATACAAAGTTTTAATTTTATTTTATTGAATGGGGCGTGTAAAAATGAAATTGGTATCGTGAGGGGGTTATAATGAGAGAAAAAGTGAGAAAATGTGAGGGAATAATATGAATATTGTTCATAAAAATAAATTATATCAACCAACAACTATAACTCTATTCCAATCACAATCCAAAACATCCACTTTAAAGACCCAAAACATTTAATTGTTCCTTAATTGCATACAGATTTCTTGTTATCTTCAATAAAGAAAAATAATTCAATTGCCCAAAATTCTTCGCATCCTATGCAATAACCATGCAATTATCATTTCCAATTCCCCAGTCACATCATAACCATTTGAGCCACAATCCTGTATGTTTTAATGATGACCTTTTCCTTTTAAAACAAACAAAATGTGCACAGTGATTCCAATTATACATATCCAACGTTCAATTCTTGAAATCACATAATAATAGACCCAACATTAATCACCAACAATCAACATCCAATACTAACTAACACAGTCTGTTTCCATCAACAATAATCGGGCTCGATTTAATCACACACAGGTCCTTCTTAAATATGGACAGAACCAAAATCATGTTTGATGAACCAAACACACACCGGTATTCAACAATATAATCGACACCAATACCGATTCGACACTAGCATTTAACCAAAACATGCAGCTCTAAACCTGAGATCTATATTCATTAAACATATACAGACTTCCTTTCAAAAGAAATGATCGATAAAAGACAGAGCCATATGATGAACAAAGATAACAAAACCAAACCACACACATGTGCCTTTTATACTTAAATGGAATCATGGCCGTGCTAGGTTTTAACACAATGATGGATGGAATAACCATGAATCAATATAAAAGAAAGCTCTCGAGACTGTAGGCAACCCATACTTTTTTTATGTTCAAACAAATTTATCACAGAGAGGAAATACAGAGACGCGATCAAAAAATGGCCTTGAAGTCAGAGAGCCTGTGTTCTCTTGAAAAAAATTACCACAGTCATTTAACTGGTAAACCAAAATATTGATAGAGCAAAAAAATATGCCCAAGGAGAAACAAAATTAAATCGATCTTAATAAACCAAATTGTGCTCAGTAGAACCATAATCAAGTCGTAATCAATCAAACTTTATTGCGGAGAGGTAATGAGAGTGTGTTTAACCTTCAAAAACACAGAGAGCTCGTCATCCTTTTACCTCCTAAAATAATTTACCACCAAGAAGCAACCATAGGTAATCAAGTATAGTCTTGGAAAAATAGAGAGTCGTGCTCTTTTGAAAACACCACAGTCTTTCAACTTATAACCCAAAAATATTGACAAAGCCATAAACATAATGCCTGAGTAGAAACAAAGAAATTCAAGCTCAACAAACCAGGCACACATAGATGCCTCTTAAAACTTTATTACAGAGAGGAAATGAGGGTTGATTTAAACAATGAAGAATCCTCGAAGACAGAGAGAGACCATGTCTCTTCCAAACACCAAGGAGGTCTATAACCTTTGAAATACAATTGACAGTGAGGCTTGTTGAGTCCATTTTTATGCTTCCATTTTTTCTCTATAAACCATACTTTTGCCTCTTTATCCATCCATTTTGCTTTCATTTCATCCCATATTTTCCATGAAACAACCTATGCAAGGTATATTTGTCATTCTTTAGCTTAAGAATTGAGTTTTCTAAATTTTAGCATTAAAATTGAAAATTTATAAAAAATTACAGGATTTGACCAAATCCCGTAAAAGCTCCGTGGTTTGTATACTTGCAGGACACCTGGGAGAAATCTAAGACTTGGGTCGTGTTCCCTGATGTACAAGGATGAATAATGAGTTATCATATTCGAAATCTGAGCCTTCCATATGTCCGGTCAACGCTGGTCAAACAGGGCCACTTCAGCAGAAAATGCCCTGTTTCAGCCTTAAATCTTGGACAGTTTTGGATTTCGTGGGATTTGAGCATATATTGTGGATCTAAAGGAGGCATTCGACCCTCCTAGGATATTATGGATCTAATCATGATATTTAGGAGACTTATTAGCATTTTTAGTTTTGAGACTCTTGTATAAATACTCTTAAGCCTAGACTAGTAAAACAATCTTG
>ML777416.1:346455-357303 GCA_009831015.1 Picea engelmannii
TGTACCAGTGAAGCATTGGAGGGCCCCCTTTGCCAAACTAGTACACTCTTTCTTTGTGTTCTTTTTCAAGTACATGTTTTATATCAGATCTTGTTGTAGATGAGTTTTATCTTGTTGTAGTTAGATGAATTTCATAGCTAAGTTACATGCTTAATGTTTTCAAGCCTTACTCATATTGTGAATGATTTCTTGAATGAGAATTCAATGTGTAGTTTGACTTCAATCATTAAGATAGTCATGAATGCTTTTTGAGTTATTTATGCTTTCAGTACTTTGATTTGATTTGATGATAGTTGTTAATGAATGAATGAAAGAAGACAATGAATGCATCTCTTGAATAAGAAGTTTGTTCTTCTAAACATTTGATAGGTCTTAGAACTAATTCGAACATCTCTTGAATGCTTACTGTTTTTACTCTTTAGAAAAAAAAGTGTTGATTACTGTTATGAGATCTATGAAGATGACTTCTGAATAGAAGCTTAGCATCTCTTTCATATTCAGCCTTAGACTAGGTTTTGGTTTATCTCCATTAAAGATAAAAATTATCTCTAAATCCATATACTTTGGACGTGCCTCTAAGTCTTATAAACACCGGATTGACAATCATTTGCACTCTAATTTACTTGAGTAGATTGGAGTCTAACAAGGCTCACCAACATAACAGTCGACCACTATAAGAGAGATTAGAGGGGTGAATGTTAAAAAATCTTGTGAAAAGAATGTCAGAGCACAACTCATGGCCATTTGATACATACAAAGGCCTCCATTTAATATTCTGGGAAAAACAAGATTGGACTGTGGAATGCTTTCAACTATAGTGACAGTAGGAAAATCCATAACAAACAATAGTTCAGGGCTCAGCCAAACAAAGAAAGAACCATACCACTGTCGACAGTTGCATTGCAACCTGGGAAATGAATCATAACAATGATCAAGACAAAAAAGGGGTGACAATAACTGATACCCAGACTGGTGGTAAAACCCCACGCGAATAAAACTCAAAGCTTGTTGCACTATTGACATCATTTTTCACAGAGAACCAGAATAAACCCCAAGATTACCTATATTTCCTTAAACCAATAACCAATGTGCAGACTTTACAAGCAATAACACCCATTACTTTTCTTCAAAATTCCAACATTCCATGGTAATCACAGAGAACACCATAACACAACATTGATACCCAGTCGAAAACTCAAGAAAAATACAGAACTCATGCAAAACTGAGCCAAACAAATGATTCTTAATACAGAGGGTACATCATGGATGGAAAGAAAAGAAACATACCTGGCAAAATCTCTTCAAGGAAAAGATGGCCTGTATTTTCCCCTTTCAAAACCTGAAATCGCAAAGCTTCCACAACCAATAGAGAAAAATGAAACTATGGCTAGGGTAATGGGATCAAGGTTGGTTTGGAGTGATGTGTAGTAAATGCACGTTACTTCCTCACCTGGCCCTATTCAATTCAACGTACTAGCCAACCAATTAACATAACATCAACCATTTAATTCAATACAATAACCATTGCATAAATTAAATGCCATATCCATTTTATAGATTTGATTCCATATCCATTGCATAGTGCACCACCTGAAATATATCAAAATAATAAACATATGTTAACCTTACCATATACGCTTCCATATAAATCTTTAACCAAAATCGCATAATCCTTTAACCAAAACGCATAGTATAGAAGCTAGGTCCATCATTTCACATTTGTCACTATTATATATACATCCAAGGTTTATATATAATCTTTTTTCCATAGCCTTAAGACTTATCCATATTTTTCCTTTTTGTTTTGAGCTCAAGCTTCCAAATCATTTAATTACCCCCTTGAATAAAATAATGTGTAAGAACATTAATCAATGTTATAACATAACATAACACCTGTAAAACAACATAATCCTCATACACATAGCACTGCCCTGTATTGTGAGTAAACATCAATAGCACTTAGCAACAATGCATCAACCATCCATGTCGTCAAAACGAATAAAACCAAGACTGCATCATTAATTGTAGAAGACTGTGTAGAGATTATCATAGCAACAACAAACATATAAGCATAATACATCCATCATATCGCCTCTAGTCTACAAGGGGGTCCCACCTACTAGTTAATTATTATTATCATAATTAAATAATAGAGCTTAGCAATCCTTTGCGGGCATTATTCATCGTTGTGATTTTAATCGTAAAAAAGTACCAAGTTAAATATATGAATGTGTATATCATGCCTCTTATCGACGAGATACTAAAGTTATGGGAGGGAATCACTATGTATGACATTTGTAAACCAATTGGGTAGAAGAGATTTCAATGTTGTGAAATACTTTTATGGACAATTCATGATGCCCCAAGACTAACACATTTTTGTAGTATGTAACGTTCCATATTGCACGCTTGAATAGTATATAATTAATTGAATATATCATGCATGTTTTTTAAATAATCATTTCGTATATTAATAATTCACATTAATCCATCTACTGCAGGTCTTCAAACAAAGGGTAAATTTTCATGTCCAGTTTGTGGTCCTAAGATGAAATCTTGTCGGTCAAAAAGTTTAGGAAAGGAGGTGTTTGATGAGTATAAACACTTCCTCTCTGAGAACCATAAGTATTGTACTACTGAAAAATATATTTTCAATGGGAAATAAGAGACTGACTAAAATGACAAAGAATGACACCTCACCTATGAAAGTTGGCATATGACAGAATTAATCCTCAAGGTATGCATTTTGTTTATGTATTGTAAATGGAATCATGTTTTGAAATTTTATTTTAATTAGTCAATTTATTTTACCGCATTTGATAAATAGTGTTCTGATTTTTTTATGCTTCATCAATGTCGTCATCGTGAAGGTAGTAATAATGGGATTCCACGATGAATGAAATGTTATCCCACTCAATTCATGAGGTTGCCTTACTATGAGGAGCTAAAAATATTTCATTTGTTTGATACAATACATATCAGGAGGAATGTGACGGAAACATTATGGCGAATCATAGATGGCAGGAGGGATAAAGAAAAAATTGTCAAAATTTGTAATGACATTCAGGAAGCCAATCATGCAATGCAAAGTGTGATCTGATCAAATAAAGATGGAGACCAAAATAACTTTCCATGGTTATTAACAAAGCAACAAAGAAATTATGTAAAAGAGGTCATTCAAAGAATTAAATTTCCCACAGGTTTTTGTTCAAACACAAAGAATATATTAACGAAGAATAGTGAATTTGGTGGGGTAAAAACACATGTTTGGCATACCTTCATTAAGCTAATTAATAATTTTAGTATTCATATTTATATGTTGATCATATACATTTTTTGAGATTTTTTTTTTTGTTTGTCTAGTTTTGAAACAAGTAACAATTTGTTTTTATTGTTACAGTATGTTCTACCTCTATCTCTCCCAAACGACTTTGAAAACAACGTCAAACAAGTTATATATGATCTTGGAAAATACATGAGTTAAGTAGTTGATGCAATATATATGCAAAAAAAAAAATTCAATTTTTTGTTGTACTTAATGGCATGTGTTTTACTTGTAATGTAATATGTATTATGTTTTGTTAAAACATGTTATTTTCTTGCATCGTGATATGAAGATGGTTGTCAATGAAATAAATACATGAATATGATATAAAGTATTGGACAAAAGAAATTCCTCGGCTAATGTGTGAAAAGTAGAAGTATCTACCTCCAACATTTTTCAATGCACAAGAACACTACCTCATACACCAA
The DNA here is from genome assembly GCA_009831015.1 of Picea engelmannii. Taxonomy (NCBI): domain Eukaryota; kingdom Viridiplantae; phylum Streptophyta; class Pinopsida; order Pinales; family Pinaceae; genus Picea; species Picea engelmannii. Next base: position 350,209 of record ML777416.1, read on the forward strand.
GTTGAGGAGATTGAAATGTGTGGACCTATACACACAAGATCAATGTGGATGGTGGAGAGGCACTTGAAATAATTGAAGGCTTTGGTTAGACAAAGAGCGTGTCCCGAGGGTTCTATGGTGGAGGGATATATGGAATATGAATCCATGGTGTATATTAGTCAGTATCTTCCTAAATTAGCAGTGCAAGCTATGCATGCAGTGGATTTCATTTGGGATGTGAACTCCATCAAAAACTTTGAAGGGGAGCAGTTGTTGGGGAAAGGTACAATGAAGAAAGTGAGAGGTAATTTTTAAACTATGGATATTTGTAATAAATATAATTTATTTATTTTATGTATATGATCATACTCATTTAATATTTATTCTTTCATCATTTATTGATATTTATCATGGTTATAACTAATATTTAATATTGGTGAATTGTGAATTTTTGAATGATCAGTTTCTCAAGATTGGGATGCACTACATTTATATATTGTAAACAATCTTGACTGGATGAATGTATGGATTTATAGATGTAAACAACGTCATGGCGGTAGGTTATCATGGAAAGAATTGTCTGAATTGGTTAGAGAAGCTCGTAATAATGGACATTGTGATGTTATGCAGAGGGAAATAGATTTAGCATATTGTTTGAAAGATGGAAAAGAAAGAAAATTCACCCATTTTACTCAATTATTTTATATTATATTAATGTGACTGTAGGTGTTTTTTTTTTCATATTATACTTTCCAAGTTATATAAATTTGTTTATTATTAATTGACAATGCATTTTTTGCATGTATGGCATATTGCAGTTGAAACACCACAACGCTATGTGGTGCAATGGTAATAAATGTCGCATCAAACTGTTGGATGAAACCAGGAAAACTTCTGGTAGTGGGATAACTATAGTATTCCAGGTCACTAATGTTTCCTCTAGGAGTGTCAGACATCCTCAAGAATCTAAAAATAGATACTATGGGTTTTTGAATGATATAATTGAGTGTGACTTTAATTCCTTCAAATTAGTTTTGTTCGATTTCAAATGGTATCAGTTATGAATGCATGAACATGATGATGAAATAACTGCTATTCAAAATGCCAATGGATTTCCAATGATTAAAACAATGGTTTTTGAAAAAACAAATGACCGTTATGTTTTTCAAAGTCAATGTGAACAAGTATTTTACTCAAAGGTTCTAGGTAAGAAGGATTGGTCATTTGTTGTTAGATATGATCCAAAAGGTGTTGATTTTTCAATAAGCAAGGCTTAATCATGAATTTCATTCCATTTTAGCATTTTACTTAAACTATAAACAAATTGTTACAGCAACCAAGATCACAAGAAGAAACACCATGCACAAGTACACAAGAAGTATCCTGGGAAACCCTTCTCAACGAGGGAAGAAAACCCAACCAATCCTTTGTTATATTCTTCAAGAGAAATACCTTCACCACCATAAACACCTAGCACACAAGAGGGTGCTCACAAACCCTAGAAACCTAACGCCTAAGAGAGGTGCACACTTTTCCCAAGAACAAGTGTTTGCTGAAATTTCCAAATTCACACTTGTGATATGATTCCTCAATGGGGAATTTACCTTTACTTATATTAGACTGAACCTATCAACAATAGTATCTTTTGGCACAACATGGCTGACCTCAATAACTTATAATATAATTAATAATTACCATATTAATTATCTTTTACAATAATTATCTTCTCCATTCAAGTGGGGTCGACCTGTACCCTTTACATTACAAATAGGGTTACAGGTAAGTCTGACTCTTGAAAAATATAGCAAGGGATCTCATACACCCACTAGTGCTTAGCCACTAGGGGTAGATCCATCTATGCTCAGCCATAGGTATGTCCATATCTCTATCTCACTGTATCTCACAGGAGAACCACCCACACTAGTGCTTAGCCACTAGGATCACGTTCACCTGTGCTCATCCATAGGCAAGTCCAACTCAACAGATATTATTTCTCACTACATTACACATGAGAGTCATCTGGAGTTAATCATCTCAACTCTCTACTCAGAGGAGGCTAATACATAATTTCATTTATGTCTCAGAATGATGCACCTAGCTCATGGGTTTTCACACGTTCACTTGTGCTCAACCACAAGCACGTCCAACTCAGCAGATATTCTTTCTCACTCAATTACACAGGAGAATCATCTGGATTATAATCTCAACTCTCTGCAAAAAGGAGGCCATCACAACATTCTAGTTCTGTCTCAGATAGGAACCACACACCCAACTCAGGGGATCTCTCTCGGGTCTGTATCATGGAGGATGTCTCACAAAGTTGTAATCATCAACACTCCCTCTCAGTTAGGGAGGCATTCTCCATCAGGCCAAGTCTCGGATGGAAGTACTCGAACTTTGTCTTGGTTGTAGTCATCAACATTCCCTCTCAGCTAGATAGGTATTCTTCACCAATCCAGTTTGGTGAATATGTCTGCAATATTCTCATGTGTAGGAAGGCACTACACGTGTACTTCTTTCCTCTGCATCATGTCTCTAAAAAATGATATTTTATCTCAAGTGTTTCAATCTATCATGAAACACAGGGTTCTCAAAGAGCTTCACACATATCTGGTTATAATCATAGAATCCATATCATGATCAAGTTAATCTGTCAAAATCTTGTGAAGCGACACTGCTTCGCACACTCAATGCTATATAATCTGCTTCTATGGCACTCAAGGTCACAGATCTTTGTTTCCTGTTGCACTAGGAAACCATGGAAAACTTCATGGTAAAACAAAAACCGTATGTGCTCTTCCGGTCCACTGTACTTTATGTCCATTCTGCATACCTCTGCAAACTCAAGTCTATATTGTAGGCATATCTCAGGCCATATCTAACTATGCCTCGTAGATATATCAATACATGTTTTGTTGCTTGTCTAGTGAGTCTATATCGGATGAATCATGAACTAGCTAAGTACATTCACTACATAGCATATATCGAGTATTGTTTTAACCAGATACATCAATGATCCAATCAGTTGTGGAACAATATTGTCTGAATCATCATCATTTCAAATTCATCATCATCGGTGTAGGCATGGATTTTCATTTAGTAATACTGAAATTCTTTAATATCCCCACTGTATATTTTCCTTGACTCAAGAAAAGTCTTATTGGTCTTTTTTCATACTTCTTGTCCAAAGAAGTAGTGCATCATACCCAGATCCTTTATCTCAAAATCAGAAGACAAATCTTGCTTATCCAACAACTCGGCTTCTGGATCAAGTGTCTCATCATAGAAAACTCCCTTTGTTTATGGGAATCTTCTGGCCACAAATCTCGGTTTGTATTTCTCGACACTTCCATCAACTGCATGCTTGATTTTATAACACCACTTGGAAGTCACCGCAGACTTTCCTATTGGTCTCGGAACAATGTCTTTGTTGGCCCTTGACCAAGTTTTGAGGATCCTTGGTCATGTTTGACCTATTTTGGGAATTCGACAGGATATTGAAGGCAGAGCACAAGTCGAAGCGGAGCTCACGGGATCTCGGCCCCTTGTTTAGGGATTTTTTGGTTTTGGGCTTATGTAACGGGTATGGGGATGTCGGCCCATGGGTTTACCCATGTTTAGGCCCAATTTGTAATGTATAAATAGATGTCTAGGCAATGTAAGAAGGGGCGTGAAGGGTGATATAGACATATGTGTGATGACATGTTAAGTGCAAGTGGTAGTTGTACATGCTTTGTGCATATTGTGAGAATCTTGTAAGGCTAAGTGAAAGTGACTGTAAGAAATTGTGTAAAGGCTTTGTGTTGTGATATAGCTCGGGGAAGGAGGATCTAGTGGAGTGTGTGCAGATCTCCTATCCTATGTGAAGTAGGATCTCGTGGCTCTATGCATCTAGAAGATTGACAGAAGATAATAAAAGAGAAGAAGAGTTGGTGGACATAGCCCCAAGCTGGGGGTTGTTAATATTATGGTAGCTTCGGGAGGTATGAACCTCTATTGTGACCTATGACGAGATTAGAACATTCTGGAAGGAAGCAAAGAAGTAAAAGAAACCCTAGACGTGATGTCGGCTGCAGAAATATAATTAATATGAATTAATTAGTACCCAGAAGGAGAAGTCAGCCCCAGTAGGTCTACCAGAACCACTATAAATATAGGGCGCCAGTTCTCATTATTCACATTCTTAGAATTGCAGAGAGCCAGTTGTGTGCATTGCAGTTGGCAGTTTTGTGCGCAAGTTTCTGGGGAAGAGTGTTGCACCAGTTTCTGGGCGGGACTATCTGATCAGCTTTGGTTACTTTTCTTGTCTGGTGCATTAGCCTTGCTTGGCTATTGATTGCTACCAGTATTCTTCTCTGTCAAGGTCAAGGTGCTCAGAGGGTGGCTTCAACCTATGGTTGGGTGACAAGGGTATTGTCAATGGTAAAACGAGCACAATCTTTCATATTCTAACAAGTTATGGGCCCTCACCTCCTTCATTCAGCCTAAACGTTGGAAGGAAGCATAGCCGCTAGGATATTGAGCTCGTTGAGGAACTACCGCTAGGGTTAATAGCAGGAGCAGCCTCCAAGACACTACCGCTAGGGTTACTAGCAGAAGAAGCTATAGAAACTATAATCTCAGATCCAACACCTTGTGATGGAGCATATCGCTCAAGAAGAAGATATTCAGATGCGCCCTAACTTAGCGCACCTCTTGGCTCTCTCAGAAGACAGAAATGACGAAGTTGAAGTTTTGGATCAAGGCATGACCAAGTTACCAGTCAATCGAAGACATGAGTGAAACGATCAGTCTTTTACACTACTCAGCACTTACCGGAACAATTGAAGATGAAATGTGGATAATCAATAGTGGAGATTCTAGGCACATGATGGGAGATCAAGACAGAATCTCAAATCTAAATGAGAAGAAGACCTCGTACAAGGTAGAGCTTAGAGACAAAACCACTTACCCCGTAGAAGGATTTGGACAAGCCTCCATCAAAATGAAAACAGGTAACTATGTTCACTTAAGCAATGTTTTATATGTACCTGGTTTATAAAAGAATCTTGTATCGATATCATGCCTCGAAGACAAAGAAAACAAAATAGCTTTCGTGGATGGAAAGGTGTTATCTTGGCATAAAGACTCCAGCATAGAGAATGCTAGGGTTATTGGAAGTCGTGAAGGAAATCTATATAGACTACTAGAACAAAATGAAGAAGCTATCGTACATAACGAAGTCAACCCTAATGAGCTTTGGCGTAGAATTTACGCTCACATCAACTATCAAGCATTACCTTTTCTTAGAAAAATGGTTGAAGGAATACCAGAATTGAAATCTACACATGAAGGAATCTGAAAGGGATGTGCCCATGGGAAGAATATCAAGAAACCATTCCCAAGCAGCAACAACAGATCCAAGGAGATTCTAGATCCGATACACTCAGATGTTTGTGGTCCGATGCCAGTAAATGGATCTTCTTACTACGTAATATTCATAGATGACTATTCAAGAAAGACTTGGCTATATCTACTAAAGACAAAAGACGAAGTATTCAACAAGTTTCAAGAGTTCAAAGAAGAAATAGAAAACCTCACGAATAAGAAGATCAAGACGTTAAGAACCGATAATGGTGGAGAATACACATCAAAGAAATTTGTTGCATTCTGCAAATTGACAGGGATTAGGAGGGAGCTGATTATTCCTCATAATCCTCAACAAAATGGTGTTGTAGAAAGAAAGAATAGATCCATTGAAGAAACCGTAAAAGCCTTACTAAATGATCAAGGTCTATCCATGTTCTTATGGGGAGAAGCGGCAATGACAACAATATATGTGTAGAACAGAAGTCCTCAATGATCAGAAGGACAGAATAAGGGCCAAAGAAATCTAGTATTGCTCTCAGCACAGCGGAAGCAGAATACATTGATGCATGTTCTGCCAGCTGTGAAGCTATACGACTTCGAATGTTGTTGACCGGCCTATTTGACTTAGAGATGAGAGAAACCTTGATTCTATGTGACAACCAGAGCTGCATAAAGATGACAGAGAATCATGTATTCCACGACAGGTCAAAGCACATAGAGATCCGTTATCATTACATCTGTGACATGGTGCAGAGAGGAGCCTTAAAGCTCCAGTACATTAGCATGGATGAATAGGTTGTTGACATGTTGACCAAGCCACTATCTCGTATAAAGTTTGAGTACTTTCAAGATAAGCTTGGTATGGTCCAAAAGGACCCTCCTCAAAAAGGAGAGTAGATGTTGTGATGAGACATCTCTTGCTTCCGACCTGATGGTTGTGACGTAAAGCAAGAATTTTGTGACTAGTACTATGCTTCCGGCTGTATAGCTGCGACATAAAGTAAGTCTAGTATCATGCTTTCGACCTGATGGTTGTGACGTAAAGCAAGATGATGTGTGACTAGTACTATGCTTCCGACTGTATAGCTGCGATGTAAAGCAAGTCTAGTTCACTGCTTCCAACCTGATGGTTGTGACGTAAAGAAGGATGTGTACCTTGCTTACGACCTGATGGTTGTGACGTAAATCAAGATGATATGATGAGACTAGCACTGAGCTTCCAGCTATATAGTTGTGACGTAAAGCCAGTCTAGTATCCTGCTTCCAACCTGATGGTTGTGACGTAAAGTAGGATGAGTATCTTGCTTCCAGCTTGAGTGTTGTGACGTAAAGCAAGACGATGAGATGATACTACTACTGTGCTTCCATCTTGATAGTTGTGACGTAAAGCCAGTCTAGTATACTGCTTCCAGCCTAAGTGTTGTGACGTAAATCAAGACATTGAGATGAGACAAGTACTAAACTTCCAGCTTGACGGCTGTGATGTAAAGTCAGTCTTGTATTATGATGAGCCAGCCTTGTGCTGTGATGATGATGATGTATCAATTTTCATACTAATACATATTGATGTAGATGATGATGGAATTCCTTTGAGAATGACGATGATGTCGATGAAGAAAAATTTTGATGATTTATAGATACGCCAATCAGTGTTCCAAGATGATATTGATGATGTTGTCCTCTCACCCACTTGATGTTGTTGATGATGTTGTCCTCTCTCTCTCGCATGATGTTGTTGAAGAATACCCTTCTTGTTAAGGGGGAGTG
>ML777416.1:357437-372553 GCA_009831015.1 Picea engelmannii
TTCTAATTATTATTTGATATATTATTCATCGGATCAATCCCCATTGTGGATTGATCTTGTCGGCTATTGTAATAGGACCAAATCCCCTTTTGCGGATTGGTCAAATGTTAATTATAATAGGCAGAATAAGAAGTTGGCCCCAATAGATATTAAAGAGACCCCATAATGTAATTAAGGTGGTTATAACCACCCAGAGGGAGAAGTCGGCCCTGCTAGTGAAGAGACACTTCACACGTCCCAGTCTAATATAAATAAGGAGGCTAGTGCCTCACTTAGACACACAACTCACTTGCTCATTGAGAGACAAGTTTCAGATCTGTTGTTGGAGAAGAAGGAGAGAGAGTGGTGAATATCTGGGAGAGGACTTTATGTATTAGTTAAGAGATCTCTTAGCATTGTATTGGCTATCTATATTAAGAAAGTTTTGTTGGGTTTTCTTCCCCTAGAGGGTTTCCCAGGATAAATGTTGTGTCTCTTGTGATTGTGTATTTCTCAGTGATCTTGGATTATGCTATTGTTATCTAATGAAATGAAAACAACTACAATAATGGATTAAACATTAACAGAAAAGACCAGCTTGGCTTGAAGCTACCTTACAAGATGTAGAAAGACTCAAGGTTCCAGAAGGAACATTCAGAAAGAGTAAAAGACCTAAAATATTCTCAAGTTATGCAACATACATGACGAAGCTTCTAGATGAAGAACCTACCAGATTTGAAGAAGCAGTTCAAAAAGGACAATGGAAAGAAGCTATGACGGAAGAGCATCAATCCATTATGAAAAATGAGGTATGGGAAATTGTACCTAGACCTAAAGAAAAATCGGTGGTAACTTCAAAATGGGTATACAATATCAAACATCCAGCAGACGGAAGCGTGGATAAATACAAGGCAAGATTCGTAGCTAGAGGGTTCTCCTAGAAGGAGGGAGAAGATTATGATGAAATGTTTGCTCCGGTGGCTAGATATACTTACATCAGAGTTATCACATCTCTTGTTGCTTCCATGGGATGGAACTTACATCAGATGGATGTAAAGACAACTTTCCTCAATGGAGCTATTGAAGAAGAAGTATATATTGAACAACCTCAAGGGTTTGAGGTACATTCCAGAGACACTCACATTTGCAGATTGAAGAAAGCTCTATATGGACTCAAGCAATCTCCAAGGGCTTGGTATGCCAAAATGGACAGTTATCTTACGAGACTTGGTTTCTCCAAGAGTCACGCAGATCCAAACCTTTATTACAAAGTCATGAACAATGCACCTGTGATTCTACTATTATATGTTGACAATCTATTCATAACAGGTGAAGAGTCTCTTATTATCCAGTGCAAGAAGGAATTAGCTTATGAATTTGATATGAAAGATCTAGGTCTCATTCATTACTACTTGGGACTAGAAGTATGGCAGAAGCCTGGTGAAGTATTCCTTGGACAAGGAAAGTACGCAATAAAGATCCTTCAGAAATTTGGAATGATGGATTGTAAGTCCATGGAAACTTCTATGAATGCAGATATAATGAAAGTGAAAGTTCCAGATTCTGATCCAGTAGATCCATCTCTATATCGACAACTAATTGGGTCATTGATGTATTTGGTAAATACTCGACTAGACATTTGATTTGTCGTGAATACACTAATCCAGTTCCAAGTGGAACCAAGACATGAGCATTGGATAACTACAAAGCATGTATTAAGATACATTCGTGGAACAATAAACTATGGTTTGAGATATACCGCATTCAGCAATATACAGCTTCATGGATTCACAGACTTGGATTGGGCAGGAAATGCATAAGATAGAAAGAGAACTTCAAGTATGTGTTTCTGCTTGGGCTCCTCTATGATATCTTGGGACAGAAGGAAACAGAATTTTGTTGCACTCAGCACAGCAGAAGCATATTATATCGCAACATGTGAAGCATGCGCTGAAGCAATATGGTTAAGGAAGTTAATCTCCGACATATTTGATCAGATTCCAGAATCAACCATAATACATTGTGATAATCAGAGTTGTATAAGATTATGAGAACATTATGTGTTTCATGAAAGGTCAAAACACATTGAGATCAAATACTACTTTATTCGAGATAAACTCCAGGAAGGAGAGGTAAAGCTCGAGTATATCCCCACTCACGAGCAGACAACAGACATTCTGACAAAACCTTTATCCAGAATAAAGTTTGCATATTTATGAGAGAAGATGGGGATCATGGAAATAACTCCCTTCGTTGAAAGGGAAGACTCTCCAGGTTAGGAGGGATCACTTAAAAATATTATTGAAACATTTATCTTTGTGATTGAAAAATAGTCCAGATTGGATAGATTCTTTCATGTTCGGAAAGTGGATTGAGATTTCTGACGGACAACGATTTCCCATTGTGGTTAACATGAGAAATGGTCCAGATTGTTGATGTATCATAGACAACGACTTCCCATTGTGGTTAACATGGGGAGTGGTCTAAAGCAGTGTCTTTTCTTGAGGGTTACTCAAGAAGACTGGCCCGCCTTGCCGGACATCAATTTCTCATTGTGGTTAACATGAGGAATGGTATGTTTTGGAGATTGATACATGATAGTCTTTTCCTCTTGTGGTTAACAGAGGAACTGGTCCGGATAGTCATTCCTTTGGGTTTGTACATTCTCTCTAGGGTGCACTTTGATTAGTGTAGGAAGAATGGCCTAGGGCGGGGAATGGTCCAGGCTCAGCTATCAAGGGTAGGCATTCCTTCGGGTTTATACATTCTCTCTAGGGTGCACTTTGATTAGTGTAGGAAGAATGGCCTAGGGTGGGGAATGGTCCAGGTTCAGAAGACAGGATAGTTGTTCTTCTATGCTTGAGAAGAATAGTCCAGATATCTCATTGTTCTACTCTGAGGGAATATATTCTTTCATATCTCACAGACGTGAGTGAAAGATTGTCCCAAATGATTCATTCTATTTTAACAATATTTTTCTATGCAGGTTGGCATCAGATGATTGTTATGGAGACTACCTGTCTCCAGACAGTAGATATATACTACTGTGGTGGATTTGTTCCACTGTTTGTGACTATGTGTCACGGTTTGAGTAGTTGTGTACTACCATGGATAAACACGTGTGTTCTATCAATTGATATTGTACCAGTTGTCATAGGAGATTATCTAGTTGGATAATAATGATGGTGCTCGTGATACTACAAGTTGAATGGTATGTTTGTGCTCAAGACCATACCTCCCTAGCTAGGAGGGAGTGTTAATATTATGGTATCTTCGGGAGGTATGAACCTCTATTGTGACCTATGATGAGATTAGAATATTCTGGAAGGAAGCAAAGAAGTAAAAGAAACCCTAGACGAGATGTCGGTTGCAGAAATATAATTAATATGAATTAATTAGTACCCAGAAGGAGAAGTTGGCCCCAGTAAGTCTACCAGAACCACTATAAATACAGGGCACCAATTCTCATTATTCACATTCTCAAAATTGCAGAGAGCCAGTTGTGTGCACTGCAGTTGGCAGTTTTGTGCGCAAGTTTCTGGGGAAGAGTGTTGCACCAGTTTCTGGGTGGGACTATCTTATCAGCTTTGGTTACTTTTCTTGCCTGGTGCATTAGCCTTGCTTGGTTATTGATTGCTACCAGTATTCTTCTCTTTCAAGGTCAAGGTGCTCGGAGGGTGGCTTCAGCCTATGGTTGGGTGACAAGGGTATTGTCAATGGTAAAATGAGCACAATCTTTCATATTCTAACAGGGGTGAACCACAATTATCCTATGTTGCTATGCTTTGTGCGATGCATTGATATGTTTATGTGTTTACTTGCTTAGTGATTTGGCATAGATGAATGATAGATAGATATGTTTATGCTTTGTGCTTAATAATATGAATGAATGCTAGATCTAATCTATGTGAATATGCTTAGTACTTGAATATAGTAGATATGGGTGAATACAACGTTGATCTCTTGTTAGGATTTATCTGCGCTATGAAGTAAGGCTGAATACTAATGATCTATAACTGCTAAGTGTTATGTTAAAGTGTTACAATCATAGATCTGTGTCCCAGCTAAGGTTGTAGACACTGGAGTCATGTAACCACCCCTACCTCTACCTCGGGTGAGACTGCATCTATTTCGCAGGTGTTGCTGAAAGGGCCAATAGTTAGGGTTTTGTTGGTGTGTTGTTGAAGCGTTGAACCCTGGGTCTTCCCCTGTGCTAACAAATGGTTCCATTGTCGGGACCTGAAACTGTGATTGCTGGGAACTGAAGAAAAGAGAAAGCTACGTGCGTAGATCTATTGCCCTAGTGCACAGTATTCTACTTGACTTATGAAGCTCTGCGATAAGAAGAGAAGTCAGATCTGAAGAAAAGAGGTAAGAACTAAATGCCTTGTGCTCTGATAGAGGTAAGAACAATGAAAATTTTTAAGATTTGAAAGCTTTGTGCTCTAAGAAAAGAAAGATAAGTGGAATTTTTTTTGTTTCGACAATATGAATCTAAGTATATTTGATAAATTTTGTCCTAGCTTGAAAACTAGGGCATAGTTAGAAGAAAGAAGATTTGATATGAGTATATATGATAGACATAATGAAAGGTATGTTATTCCCATGCATAGAAAGAATGTTTGGACTAACAAATGGATGCAAGATCCTAGAAATATTTTTTTACAAGTTAGTCACTGTGATCCTAGCGCACAGTACAGAAAAGGTTGGGGATCATTTAAGAGAAAGCAAGGATTAATTCTGTGTTACAGTTGTAGAAGACCAGGACATCTTGTTAAGGAATGCCTTGATAGAAGACCTAGTTGTCTTTGTTGTAAAGCTATGGACCATCAAGTTTTGGATTTCCCTAGAATGATTTCTAAGGTTGTTATTGGATAAATCCGTAAGTGCGGACACAAACCGATCTCCCTAGATCCACCTGGATCTAGAACAAAGCAAGACATAACATGACTCTTTCTCTAGATTTTGATCATTGAATTAAATAGGAGGCAAGAACTAAGAACATACCTTATTATCGCTTCCTATGGTCTTTGTTGCTCCCACTTCACTCCAGTGCTCTTGTGCAGTCAAGACCAAGACAACACAAACCAACCAAAGTGAAGAAAGTCATCAATACATCATCATGATGACCAAAATCATTTACCCATGATTTTGGTCATCATGATGATGTATTGATGATGGTGTACTCAGGCTCTTCATAAGAACTTTCTCCTGAGAAAAGTTACTTTCTTCTCTTTTCAGAAATATCATTTTTGAAGGAAGTTCGTAGGCTGTTAGTATATTTGCCTATGAGAATGCATGATTCTCGCAGGCTGCCTTAAGCCAGGGTGCGAGAAGTTCGCACTGTGTTGAACTGCTAGGGTGCGAACTCTTTCTAAAACAAGGAAAAATATGAATTATCGATGCTTCTAGAAGGATGAGATGGCATTCGAATGGTTATCCTAGTACTGGATTCCCTGATATTTTGGGATCATTCTTATCCAAGTAACTAATTCATTCTCTCCTATATATTGAGGGAATTCTCACGGAAAAGGTTAAGCAAACAAGGTTAAGCAAGATTCATTGGAGAAATAGTGAAAGAATTGTGTGAAGGATTGAAGCTTGAACATCAGAGCTAAGAAACTCCAGCAACGATATCATAAAGGTTTTGATCTTCTTCATGCAAGTGAGAAAGTGTGTGTGTCAGAGCCAAGGGCCATTGAAAGGAAGTTTGCGACATCAAGGCTCAGGTTGTAATCTTTACTTTCCATCAATATGATACAGTAATATGTCCCTTTCCCATAAAGCTATTTCCACTTTATTGTATAATTCATTGATCATATACATAGATTGACTGTTGAATAGATTGTGCTTTCTTCACTTTTGTTGGTTTGTGTTGTCTTGGTCTTGACTGCACAAGAGCACTGGAGTGAAGCGGGAGAAACAAAGACCATAGGAAGCGATAATAAGGTATGTTCTTAGTTCTTGCCTCATATTTAATTCAATGATCAAAATCTAGGAAAATAGTCATGTTCTGTCTTGCTTTGTTCTAGATCCAGGTGGATTTAGGGAGATCGGTTTGTGTCTGTACTTATGGATTTATCCAATAACGGATTTATTCAATAGTCAATCTATGTATATGATCAAAGAATTATACAATAAAGTGAAAATAGCTTTATGGGAAAGGGACATATTATTGTATCATATTGATGGAAAGTAAAGATTACAACCTGAGCCTTGATGTTGCAAGCTTCCTTTCGATGGCCCTTGGCTTTGACACACACACTTTATCACTTGCATGAAGAATATCAAAACCTTTATGATATCCTTGCTAGAGTTTCTTAGCTCTGTTGTTCAAGCTTCAATCCTTCACACAATTCTTTCACTATTTCTCCAATGAATCTTGCTTAACCTTGTTTGCTTAACCTTTTCCATGAGAATTCCCTCAATATATAGGATAGAATGAATTAGTTACTTGGATAAGAATGATCCCAAAATATCAGGAAATCCAGTACTAGGATAACCATTCGAATGCCATCTCATCCTTCTAGAAGATTCCTTTCTAGAAGCATCGGGAATTCATATTTTTCCTTGCTTTAGAAAGAGTTCACACCCTAGCAGTTCAACACAGTGCAAACTTCTCGCACCCTGGCTTAAGGCAGCCTGCGAGAATCATCCATTCTCGCAGGCAAATATACTAGCAGCCTGCGAACCTCCTTCAAAAATGATATTTCTGGAAAGAGAAGAAAGTAACTTTTCTCAGGAGAAAATTCTTATGAAGAGCCTGAGTACACCATCATCAATACATCATCATGATGACCAAAATCATGGGTAACAGAATGCCCCCCAAAGTATGAGGTTGGAAACAGTGACAGTCGATAGACTTTGTAAGATGCATGTGTGTGTCGAGAACCAAGAGCACATCTAATCGGAAACCTGCGAACAACCAAGCATCTGTGGAATATCATATATATATCAATTCTGAGGTAGGCATTCCCATACTCAGATCATAGATGGATAAAGTTATAGACCTTGGTCATGGCCACCAATCATACACTGTGGATTCATGCCATCAAAATGTAGCATAGCCACCAGAATACACTGTGGATCTATGCGAAAAATTTCAAATCAATACGACATAGCCACGAGACATACACAGTGGATCTATCTGTCACAAATTATACATACTCCATCACAACCTGGATCACAAAGATGATATCCAGGGTCTTCAATTTCATCTCCCAAAGTACGAATCTAACCATGTGATTACATGTGTTGAAGTCAAACACGGTAGAAACCACTTGATTACCGGTCGTTGATGAAACCATTAACAAGTGTGAGGGAAATCACCATTGATGTCAATGACTCCCAAGGTACCATAGTACAATCCATCGAGTGTGAATAAATTAGTTGAAGTCGAACAACTGATGGAATATTTCGATCAGGGGTTAATGATGTAAACCCACTGTCGAAAGCGAGGAAACCTGCCATTGAGACATGCAAGTTCCAAGGTACCAAATAATTTCTAAGTCTTGATTCCGGATAATGATCTGAAGTCGATGGAACAAAACTCATCACAGGAGGGCCTTGATGTATCCCCTATCAATGACACGAAATCAGTAACAGATTTTGAAGGTGAAATAGGGTAAGACTAGACACAAGGAAGACTGACATGGAGAGAATGGATGACTGCAGATGGCCGACTCAATATAGGATTCAAATGGACTTCTCTTGAACATATGAATAACATGACCAATGATTTGGCAGAATTGACTCAAAGACGACACAGGGAATGACCTTGTAATCAATCGAATGAGAGACAAATGGATTTCCCAAACCGGATTCAAATGACGAATAGGGGGTGACATGTTCAAGAGTGACACTTACTGCCAATTAATATGAAGATGAAAACATATCACTTTCCCAAATTTTCCCCCACCATTTCTAGCGAGTACCTCTTTATTTTTACGCAAGATTGAGGAGGATAATATATGCTTGTTGATGTAAGCTCATCCTTCGGATAAGTCCCTCGGAGTATGTTTAACGAACCCTAAGAAGGAGTGGTTCGGTCCCATCACGGGTCTATCAATGTTTGTTTAACGAGTCCAGAGATAGAAAACTCTAAGGTTTTTCAAGATTATAGAGTTTGGAAAAACACTTAAAAGAGAACTCTCTCATTTCCTTTTTCATAAAATAGTCTGAATGAGACCGAAAAAGAGATAAATTATTGCTCACCAGACGCTTACTTCAAATACTTTATCGAGCGTGAAAATAGCAAGGTCGCTCGGCAATCTTTTCATGTTTAGAGAATCCGAAAAGAGCTTAAAGAGGACTCCAGGGGGGTTCTTTTTTAGTATAACCTTGTTGAGCCCGAAAAAATGATAAAAGTATGCTCGATCGCGTTCTTATGTATTTACGAGCACAAGAACGGACAAAAACGACGCTCGAGGTTTTTATGTAAAAACCATAAAAAACGATCAAAAACACGCTATAACAAAGAAAAACATGTCTATAGCCCTGTATTGAATCATCAAATTTATCATGCCTGCAAGAATTACACTCAACATGACATTAGGGATTAGGGTTTAGTCGATAAATAATCATAAAAACCCAAAATGATATAGTAAAAGTCAATAAAATGAGTAAATACTCTTTTTCACCACACCATTTTACATTTCCACTATTGAGCTCAAAAACCCCTCTTTTACCCTCCAAGTTTGGCGTCAATTTGCAGGAGCTACGAGAGACCATTCACCGAGCCGTCTGCGACATTAAGGTAAGCTCTTCATCCTTGACATTTTCATGGTTTAAATTTGTAATTTCATTGCTTAAATTCTCAGTTTTAAGTTGAATTTCTTATTCCTATATGTGTGTTGCCATTCTCGCAAGCAGGCTATACGGGGCCTGCGAGAATGATGCATTATTGCAGGTGAGCCTTAAGCCACCTGCGAGGTTCTCGCACTGTGCACACAGGGCACCTGCGAGAACCGCAAAGCCCAATTTTTTTTTAAATTTTTAGCCAATGAAAAATATCCAAAGCATGAAAAAAGTTATTAATCCTCTTATTGTGTTCCTTGTGCAGATAATTGGCCAACAACATGGTGTTTGAGTGGCGTGAAAGGGAACATGAAGAGGACAATGCAATAGCCGAAAATCATCCGCCTACCATAGCTGATTTGAGAGATTGTGGACTGTTGAAGTACTTTCGCATCCCGGGCATGAGGGCCCAAGTTAGACTTTTAGAGTACCTGGTCCGTATGTGGGACCCAGATCAGCAGGTGTTTCAGGTGAGGGTCCACACACTATCCTTAGACATTGAGGACATTTACTTTCTGGCCGGATTGTCCCGACGGGGGTACTATGTGAGACTAACCAGTAGTAGAGGTGGTGGGCTATCGATGAGTGAGTATTGCCACATACACTGTGTTCCCGAGGCTGAGAGAAAGAAAGGAAAGGTAGCGATTTGGGGCGTACAAGATTTGACCCTCCGTACTATCCTATTCACTATAGCTTGGATGGCTGGGAGTTCTGCTCCTCATATGGCATTACAGAGCTACTTCCAGTACGCTATTGAGTGTACTGAGCCTCGAGTGTTCAACTGGGCAGATGTTGTGCTGCGCAGTATAAAAAAGCAATTGACCAAGTGCAGGCGTGGCAACCTAAAGCAATTTGGGTACGGATCTTTGCGGGTATCCTTCTTCCTTGAGTGAGTCCCATTACTGAGGCTACACGTGGAGTGGAATTTACCGGCTCCTAGGGATCCACGGACGCTGAGATGGTGTCGACTCATGGCCCGGCACGTAGCAGGACCGATCATCAAATATGATGATACGCTCTTTGACTGGCTTCAACCACAAATGTTGATGGTTGATGACTACGCTTATGCTGGGATGGATTTCCGAGGAGATCCATATTTGGTATTACCAGAGGATGCTCAGTGGGG
This sequence comes from Picea engelmannii, assembly GCA_009831015.1. NCBI lineage: Eukaryota > Viridiplantae > Streptophyta > Pinopsida > Pinales > Pinaceae > Picea > Picea engelmannii. The sequence goes on from ML777416.1 coordinate 367,339, forward strand.
GGACCTTGGTAAGAAGTACACACATTTTCTCTTTTTAAATGTTTTTGTAAATTTTTATCATATTCAAATGTTTTGTTTTATATGTTCATCCAAAGACTAATACAAAATTGTTTGTTGATAACAAAGATGTTGGACCGTATAGACCTCCTGGAACTTCTCTTATCCAGAGACGAAGAGAGGTAGCAGCAGAACCACAGTATGCTGAGGATTATCAGGTGGTGGAACAGAATCTAGAGGGCATGACTGCAGACATTCCAAACATGACTCTGGAAGAGGTTCCACGACGCAATCAGCGTCATACTGTAGGGGTATCAACATCTATGAGTCGACTGCTCCATAGGTTTTCTAGGGCAATCGTGTGTTACCGTGAACGTCATCTGTGACGTCACTTTGTAGAAGCTATGAGCTTCAAATTTTGATATTTTTGGTCTCCGGACAAACTTTTTGTAAAAACTCTTTTATATCGTTATATATACAGATGGTTTCTACCGGTTTACTTTATATTGTGTGAATTTCGATGTGTTTGATTTATAAATGATTCAAATGTCTGTACAATACATAATTAGCCAATGCATCTATTAATGTATTTAGACATCTAGGAATATGTTGATATTCAATGTGATCAAAATAACGTTCCAAGAGGCGAATTCGCAAATACACCCGTAAAAAAGTAGGACTTCGAATAGAGTAAATATTACTTAACTGTAGTACTACAAGCTGTGAGTCAAGTCGTACAACCAAATGATGAATTCCGAGCGAGATAGAATCAACCAATAGTTCAATAACGACGCTATACTCTGCAATGTTGTTGGTTGCACAGCCGAGGCACACACATCGTAAAGATACAAGTTCATTTGTTGGGGTATAGATTGCCCATGCAGCGGAAGCAAGGTTCCGAGTACTACGGCTAGCACCATCAGCGAAGCCAATATAGGGTAGCGAAGACTCTGACATCTGAAAATCAAATACAACGTCACGTAAGGGCAGAGACCAAATAACGACCAAAGAAAACTATAGTAGCACACACAAAGTATGATACACTAAAATACAAGTACTTGTGCACAGATGATTTATGCATAGTACTTCTTAAAGTACAACCCATTCTTGGGTTAACTCAAAGGGATACCATCATAATCTACCAACTCATACGCTCCCTTTTCCAAAACTCGACGAACAATATAAGGACCTCGCCACATGGGTTTGAATTTCCCAGCTCCTAACACATCTCAATCATGTTCATAGAGAAGAACAAGATCACCTTCGGAGAAAACGCGAGGCTTGACATGCTTGTCATATTGGGCCTTGACACGTTTTTTCTGGGTTTCTATTACTAGAGTGGCGTCACGTCGAGTTTCGTCTAATCGCATAAGATACAATAGATGTTCTTCTTCAGCAGAAGTGTTGGGTAGGAGTTTGACAACTAGCTTCAGAGAGGGTATCTCGCATTCTATAGGAAGAATGGCTTCCACACCATAGACTAACCGAAAAGGCGTAAACCCAGTAGCGGACTTGACAGATGTTTGGTACGCCCACAATGCCGAAAACAACATTGTGTGCCAACTTGTTTTATGAATCCCTATCATTCGTCGAAGCATAGTTATGAGAACTTTGTTAATCGCTTCGAATTGACCATTAGCTTGTGGATAATAGGGTGTTGAGTTATCATGGCGAAGACCCAACTTTTTCGTAAGTTCAGACATCATAAAATTCCTAAAGTGGCTACCGTGATTAGTGACGATAGCTTGGGGAACACCAAAACGAGCTATGACGTGATTAAAAAGAAACAAGGTTGTAGTCTTTCCAGTGTTGTCGAATGTCGGCATCGCCTCGACCCATTTCGTAAAGTAATCAACGGCTACAATGATGTAACCATGCCCCCCGGCCGAGTGAGGATGACATGTCATAAAATCGATGCCCCATTTCGCAAAAGGACCAACTGAAACCACAGGATGAAGAGGAGCAGGATGTGACCGAATTTTTTTATTGTAGTTCTGGCAGGCATGGCATTTCTGAACGGCAGTAATGCAGTCGTTAAACAAAGAAGGCCAAAAATACCTTGCGCGTAAAATCTTTTGGGCAGTAGCATACCCAGACATATGACCACCACATGCTCCGGAATGGAAGTCATTTAGAGCTTTCTCAGCTTTGTCGAACGTTAGACAATGTCGAAAAATAGAGTCAATTCCCCGACGGTAAAGAGTATCCCCGAGGATAATGTATTGACGATCTTGATAGCGTATGCGACGTCGTTCAGTACTAAACAAAGCAGGCCGAAAAGTCTGGGTTTGGAGATATATAATGATATCACCATACCAAAGATTGTCAGTGCTAATAAGGAAAAGAGATTCATCAGGTAATGAATCTACTGCTACATTTTCCATTGCAGAGTGAGGAAAATCGCATATCAACTCAGCAAAAACTAAGGATTTCTTGGACTTGGCGCGATCAAATTCCAAGTCAAACTCCTGGAGTATGACGATCCATTTGGAGTATTTTCCCCCTAGCAATTGACGTGTCAAAATATGTTGCATAGGGTTACAAGGAGAAATCACTGTAGTTTTTCGTGAGAGGATATAGTGCCAGAAGCGTTGGACGGCTTGAACGGTAGCCAAGGCCAGTTTTTCGACATGTTGATACTTGATTTCAGTGGGTGTGAGACTTCGACTCAAGTAGTAAACAACATGTTCGTCGTGCACATCATCCTCTTGGACGAGAACCATGTCAATAGTGTACTCTGAGGCAGCAAGATAAAGGAAATAATCACGATTGTAATCAGGAGGAAAGAGAAGCGGAGCTCATGTTAGGGACAACTTCAAAGCTTCAAAAGCATTGTTGGCAATGGTATCCTAGACGAACTCGGAATCTTTCTTTAGTAGCCGCGTAAAACCACAAGTGATCTCGGCGTAATTAGGGATAAAACGACGATGAAAGTTTGCTTTCCTCTGCAAACGCAAACTTTGAAACTGGCGCAGTGTAGAAGGAGGAGGGAGATTAAGGATCGCCTCAACCTTAATAGGATCCACCCGGATCCCTTGACGCGAAACGATAAAACCTAGAAGACGGTTGGATTCTACGCAAAAAACACACTTATGAGGATTTAAACATATACGATAGAATCGACAACGAACGAAAATGGCTCGGAGGTGGGTAGAGTGATCGACTATGCGCATAGAATGAGCTGGTAAATCGTCCAAATAGGGTTGAACTATATGCTTTATATCATGAAAGGTGTAAGACATAGCGCGTTGAAAAGTGGTGCCCGCATTCTTAAGTCCGAAAGGGAGTTTCCTATAGGCAAAAGTACCCCAAGGACAAATAAAGGCAGTCTTATGTTGGTCCTCGGGAGAAATGTTAATTTGATTATAGCAGGAGAAACCATCCATGAGGGAGAAGATTTCACTTCCGGTGCAGTCATCAACAATCTGATCGACGAAGGGGGTAGGAAAGTTGTCCTTGGGACAAGCTTTGTTAATATCCCTATAATCAACACATACACGAATACTGTCGCCTTTCTTGTCAATCGGGACAGGATTGGAAACCCATTCTGTAAGAGCCACCGGATAAATAAAGTCGGCTTTCAAAAGTTTTTCAACTTTGAGTTTGATAGTAGCCGCTTTACGTGGGTGAACTGGACGAAGGCGTTGCCGGACGGGTTTAGCGTCGGGGTATGCCTTTATCTCATGTACAACAATTGCAGGGTCGATACCTGGCATCTCTTTGTAACTCCAGGTGAAGATGTCACGAAATTCTTTGAAAAGAGAAGTATAGGTGACGATTTCGTCGGATGAACACGAAGCTCCAATATGGACATTTTCAACAATCCCAGGTTTTATGGATATGTCAATGGGAATCGTGGGCAAGATATTACTTAAATTCCCTTCAGCAAACACATCGTGTGTAGTCGCGGGAACCTTCGAGATGACAACAACGGTCGACGGATTCGAAATCCGTTGATAGTTCTCAAGAGTGTGTTGTTCCAGAAAGAGTATGGAACGATGATGCCCATCGTCCCAAGGGTTGTCCTCCATGACGAACATGATCATCTCATCAGTGGGAAAAATAACACGAAAAGGATCAGGAGATAACTCATCAAGAGAGGGGGTAGAAGGTGTTTCCGATTGAATGGCCTGATAGGCGGATTCAACCGGACTTAATGGCATTGCGTCGCCGAAACGAAGATGATCTCCGGGGTCAGGGACTATCCAAGGGTCAAATGACATAGGAAGTTCGTCAGGCACGATGGAAATCATGTTGATAGAAGCAACTGACGGGCGTGGAACATCAGGCGGTGGAATGGGGAAAGTACCCATTAACGAGGAGTCATTTAGAATATCGACACCGACATTCTCATAACCTGGTGGGGTTTTAGCAATAAACAACACGTTGCTAGTACGAGTATCAGAATTGAAGAAGGCAAGTTGGTCAACGGTAATAACATTTCCTTGATGAGGGAAATGTACTACACGGAAAAGGTTTGACACAATGGCGCGCATCAAATCGATCCAACTGCGGCCAAGCAGAAGATTATAATCAAGGGGAGCGTCGAAAACTTCCACTTCAACTTGGACCATTTTACCTTCTAACATGATAGGCAACAAAGGGAGAACACCGTAAGACTTAAAACCAGAGCCATTGAAGGCTTTAGAAGTGTTCTAGGATTCATTCAAAGGAGGAGAGCCAATGGCTTTCCAACAAGCAAGAGACATAACACAAGTCGAGGAACCCTCATCTATAACAGTTCGGCAAATGTTTTTGTCGGAGACAACCACTTGTTTTTGAAACGCAAGTTGAGGGGGTAACCTGGGAATGTGATCTTCCAAGTCAAAGACTATCAAATTCGTATCTGTCGGGTCAATTCCACCTATAGATTTCAACAATGCCTTCCTTTGTGCAGGACAAGACTAAAGGACTTCAAGGGATGACATCGTTGAAGGTGCATGGGCCAGATCTTCAACAATGTTGTAGTTCTGAGCCTCACGAGCATGAGGATTGAAAGCCGATTTTCGAACGACACCCTTAGGGGGGGTCGCAGAACTGTGTCGAGGTTCGATCGTTCGAGATGAAGAGGACCATTGGTAGGTGGAGTCACTGGAGAGGGTTGTACCAAAGCAGGAGGTAAATCGTCAACCTTCTCCTTAGATGGAGAATAATCTTTGGCTCGAGTCGTGAGTGCAACGTTGTTCTGCTTAGAATCACCAGTACACATCAAAACATA
>ML777416.1:377515-415528 GCA_009831015.1 Picea engelmannii
TCATCTTGTACTTGAACATTTAAGTGGGGTAAAAGGAGGTTGCCCCCTCGAAGAGGCTTATTATCTGAAATTATCTCTTTTTCAAGACGTTGAGTACTTTTCCTGAGGTTTTTCTATGCTATATTGATGTTTGGTTCTTAACAGTTTCGGGGCTCTCTGAAGGAACTTAGTAACCTCGGCACGTCGTGGACAATCCTTCGTGTAGTGATCATCACCACAGATAAGGCAAGGATATCGAGGTTTGCGCTTATCCCGGTCCTCAACAATAGTAGTTTTAGGTTGCTCTGTTGGATTATTATTTTGCCCTCTGTTGTTCATGAGTCTGTACTTAAGGCTTAAACGTAGAGTGTCAAGGCATCCGAAAGTGGGTGATAGGTGTAGAAGAGGGAAGCGTAAACCTTCGGTGAAGGAAACTAGGGAAGATTCCTACGTTGGCGTTGTATAGCTTCCAACTGTTCCTGAATAGTTATGTCTCGTTCAATGGTTGTCTATGATTGTTCGAGTTCGGCCCGGTTAGTTGTCGTCTTAAGAATGGTATCGAAGAGGTTTAAGGCAATGTGTGTTTGATTCAGTAGTCTGGGTTCAACGTTCGGTTGAGTTGGTACATGAACTGTCATGGGGGAACAGTAAAGGTATGAAAAACTTTAAGAAAGGTTAAGTGTTGTCTCAGTTTGGTCTTATAAAAGAGAACTTACGGTTGCAGAAATAAAATATGGTTGCAAATCTAAGGCTCGTTCCCGTAACTGTATTATTTAATAAAAGGCGCGAGGTGGGAGAAAAACATTGAGCCGTTTACAGCGTAAGGTTCCTACCAGGGGAAAATCTCACAACACAAACGGGAGAAGAAAATATGTAAGAAAATAACCAATGTAACAAAGAATATATGTAGAATTCCGAAAATGCAGATTGGTCTTACACCCGCTGATAGTTGGTGTAGAGGAAAGACAATAAACAATTACAGAAAACTCAAATGCATTCGTTATAGTAGTGGTCGTACTAAAGTATAACGAAGCACATCAATTATGAATATGAATTAAAATAGAAAAATGAAAAACAAGGAAACAAACTTGTAACACAGTAGTGACGAAATTGAGAATCTCCAGATCTGCTTGTATTAACTCTCAATGTAAAATTCTATTACAAAGACACAAAAAGGTCCAGCCTTTTGTATTTCTCTCTGTGATATATTTATACAATTTTACAAATCGGGTAGAATCTCATTAGTCACAAAATTTCGTTTATAACCGGGAGGAGAGCAATCGCTCCATTTCTCCTTCTCTGTCTTCACTTGGTGCCAGGCGTTGATCGTCGCGCTGACTCAGTACATGCGATACATCTTTCCACTAGCTGGGATATGAGCCGAGATGGTTCTGCTTGACAGCTGGCCTCGACGAAGTAACATTCTCGGGCTAACTACTGCAGCTTGTCCTCCATTTGTGCGTCGATGATGTCGAGGGCACTTAGTTGCGCACTAGGTTTGATCATGTACTCACCAACTTGGACTATGTCTACCACATTCATCTGAGAGATATCAGCGGAATCTCTTTCTTCCTTATCTTTCAGATCAAGTGAGATCTGTTCCACGTTCATTTGCATCAACGCTTCGGCATTGCCTCCGCTGTCAATGCCCAGCAGCTCGTCGTCTATAGAATTAAAAGATTCTTCTAGGGAATTGGTTACCTTTTGGGCTTGCTCCTTGCCCAAGGCGATGTTGTGCTCCCAATCCTACAACAGAATATTTCCTCGGGTTTGTTCCGAAATGGTGAACCTGGGAGTACCCTCCGAAACCCGGTTGTTCGTGGCTATTACCGCCTCTTGGAAGGCGACCCGATCCGCTCCTGCATCCCTTTCTATAGCCGATAAGTTCTCAGAAACTTGATTGATCAACAGACAGTTTTCCCGGATCGCTCCCACCTTGGCGAGCAAATTCTATTGTGCCAAAGAGATTCTGCTCCGAATCTCAATTGCTCGGGATTTGAATATCCCGATGTCTATCATTTTGCTCTCAGCAATCTCTAGCTGAGCCTGTAGCTGTTCAATCAAACTCCTTTGTTGACTCGCCCGCGTCCGACCATCCCAGACCACCAATTGTGCTTGCTCAAGCTTAGCTTTGAGCACCTCTATTTCATTTTTGTCGGCCAATCTGGCCTGTTCTATTTCCACGCTTGCCTGACCTTTAGCATTCTCCGCGGTTGTGGCCAATCTGGCTTCAAGAGTCCTGATTAGGCGATTCTTTCTTTTAAGTTGGTTTTTCAACAGTCCAACCGAGAATTGATTCACCGAGGCATACGCTCCTAGCGTCCCTACAATTTCAGTGGTGAATTGCTCGCTCTTTTTATCTTTTCCATCTGTCATAACTTTATACTTTTTGGCAGTCGACTCTCCTTCCTGGTAGAATTCTCTCTTTACTACTGCTTTTCTTTTTTTATCAAAGAAAAACTCATTCGGGGGGATCTCTTCTGCTCTTATGGGCCTCAACTCCTCATTGAATATCCATCCTTCTTCGATATTTCCCTGCGTCGACTGCAAAGGGGTGACAGATGTGATGGGTTCTCCAACCTGTTTCGCCGATTTTCCTAGGGTGTCGACCGGGTTCTGCTTCTTCGACAATTCTGGGGTTTTTACCTCTGTCTCCGGATTCTGTTTCTTGGGCAGGTCTGGAGTCTTTTCCTCTGCTTCTGGATCCTTCGTTTTCTCCTTTTTGTCCTAGTGTTTCCCTGGTTCGGGAGTTGCATCTTTAGAACCTTCAGCCTCCTTTTGTTTCGTCTCCGAAATACCCGGGCCTTCACCCCGCAATACAACAGGGAGACAGCTTCGTTGGTGTTCTTGGAATTTCAATACCTCGACTCTATCCTCGGGTGCCAAGGATTGGATCCGAGCCAAAATTTCTTCGTAAGACCTCGCTCCTCGGAAAATGTCATCCGAGGGTGAATTCTCATGCTCAAACCTTTTGACCCACAATTAGCCAAATGATTTCTCATGACCCTCTATGAGTCGTGCTTCTTATATTCAATGGAGACCAAATTCATATCTTCCAGGGCTGCAGCCTCGGCTTTGGCATGCCCGAAATCTAATAAAGAATAAGAATTCAAACGAATGGGAAAAGACGGCCATACCTTCTTTGAGTACCCTTTGAGCTCTTTACTTACACCGCCAATTACCGTCTGTCGGGCGACCTCGCGACAAGCTAGCTTGTCAGGAATGAATAATGGTAGAGCATGCGGGGGAATAGAAGCCCCGAAAACTCTGAGGTATGAAGATTCAGCCTCCACGTACCAGTCCGCTATGCTGCTCAGATTTGTTGCTATGTTGTCCGAGATACGAGGTGGCAGGCGACCAAAAATGGCGACATGCAGAGGTACCATCACCTAGTTAAAAATCTCATACGCGAAATTTTCTGCTTTGTTTTCCCATAGTTTGTCATGATATACATGTATGGGTTTGTCTTGGGCCGGATTCCAACCCCATCTCATCAATGGGAATGGTGTCATAGAACAGATTGCATCGATAATGTATGCGGACATGAAGAACGATGATGCCTTCCCACTCTCCTTTTGCTCCCGATACTCTGTGACCCAGTTGGCCAAGCTATCTGAAAGCATCCTTGCCCAATTAAAAGAGCAACCTTCTGCGACCCGAAACATTAGAGGCACCCACGCAAGGAAAAATTGAGATGTGTCCTCTCTCCCATATAACCGGCAGGTCATCATGACCACATATTTATACTGTGGTTCCAACGAAGCGATTGAATAAACGCCTTGGTCATTAGCTATGAACATCACGGTGCGTGAGACCCAATCCTTTATCAAACCGGACATGGTTTTATCATACTGTGTGCACTCCTTCTCCTTGAATTCCTCCAGGAACTTAGCTCCATATGTGTAGTCGAACGTCGTGGGCAACTTGTACATGGTTTGCAGATGCTCGGGTCTAAAAGTCCCTATGGTAACTCTCTGCTCGTCCATAATAGTCCTGGTTGGTATGTCTACATGATCCAACGCCCATCGGACCATATCATAATATGGAAACAACCGTGGCCTGGCTGCTACCCTGTGCATTCCTGATTGGACGACTATTTTATACTTGGTGTTTAGATCATCTCTTTCGTTGTCGTCGGAGTCGTCGGAATAATCCACCAATTCAGATTGCAGGATGTCTGAAACAAATGACCAGTTAGGGACCGAGTTGACACTTCGGGGCGAAGTATCAGAGACATTGTCTGAGCCTTGTCCTGCAACCTCGACATTCGCCTTTGTTGCTTTCTGCGGAGCCATGGCTGAAGCTTGTGTTTTAGCTCTTTTGTGATAGAACTGCGTATACATGCAGAAGTTAGTTTACTCAGAAATGATGAGCTCTGCATGCTATGAAAATGTAATTTGTTATAATGAGACACAACTCTTACATATATTTGAAAAATCGGTACCTTTCAAAACAAGCCTGTCCAATCATATTTAGATATAAATTGTCGCCGTAAAAACCGATCCTATATTCATAAATTTACCCTATTTCTTCATTAATGTCATAAATTTTTGGTGGTTTTAAAAGTCAGTTGGCGTATGGAGTGAAAAGGCTTCCTTGTGAATCGTGCAGGCATCGAAACTTGGGATACGACTTGATTTAGCTTAATTAATCTAAATCTCGCCAACATTAATCAATTTCTCGCTTATTCGTTATATCGTGGATTTTCTTTTGACATTTTGAGTCTCCAACTCCCGAGACCGCGAGAACCGATTTTGGTTTAATTTAAAAGTAATCTTGATTTGGGATTTGATTAATTTTATAATCATTTTATTTGCCATATGGCAACTCAGAACTTCGAAGATAAGTTTCTGGAGATTTATATGCCGAGTTGCGAAACCACGAGATCGCGATAACAAGGCTTAATTAAGGGGAAGATAATCTTGGATTAAGTGATTAATTAATCATGTTATAATTACATCGTGACTTCGTGAGTCGAGGTTTAGACGCAGTAACTTTTGAAAAAGATAGTGCCGAGTGGTGAAATGCTGAGAACAACTTTAACCACGGTTATCTTTTTTTCCTTTAATCCTCGACATGGGTTATCCAAAAAGGACCTCATGTTATCGGCTCTCGGGGATGTAAAAATAAAAATTTGGGTTTGGCGAACGTCGAGGCGCGAAACCCCTACGACGTCTAATCATGAGTTAAAAAAAAATTACCCTTGTTACTGTCTTGAGTGAAAATTTAAAACGACTTCGTCGTTTCGTGACTCGGGACATGTGAATTCATGAGTTATAGTATCCGACCTGCGAGATCCTGAATTAGAACCAAAAAAGGGAATATTCTTACGGAAAGTAGGACTTGTTTCGAGAGTAGAGACATCGTCGCTGCTCACATGACAAAGTTTCAGAGGTCTTAATATCTCGGAGGGAAAAAGAAAACCATCTTTAGATTTCAAACATCAAAAATGAAAATTGTGATAGGCTAAAAAACAAGGGCGGCTCCAACACCCTCCTTATTCTTACCTCTCCCCTTTTTAGATTTGTTTTTACCGGATGGGGTAGATTGAACAGCGTTTAGCTCAGAAGTTTTGCCGGTGGGAGTGGCAGGAGACGGAGCATTTTGAACATTAGAAGAAGAAGATTTAGGGTTTGTACTTGAAACAGAATGCGATTGAGCTTGGGCAGTACCACTCACACCGTCAGCCGCATGCGAGGCAGCTGGAGTAGTTGAAGTGATGGAAGCATTAGGACGAGGTAAATCAGGTAGTAAATCATAAAGTGTACCCGTTTGCGAATAAACGAGGTCAAGATACTGAGCATGACTGATAGCCTTCTCTTCCGTGACAACTCCACCCATGGCAATGTCCTTACCGATTTCGTTCACAAATGATTTTGAAAACCATTATGCAAGTAATTGATCAGGGAGTTCAAGTTTAATGAGACGTTGTCTCCTTCGCCACTCATGGATGTGATCAGATATATGAGTGCCTTTAGTCTATTTGAAGGAAGTCAAAATCTCGGTCCCTGTATCATAACGGATCGGTAACTGGTAATGCGTAAGGAAAGCCATAGCTAGGGTATTGAAGTCAGAGAAGAAACCTCGGGGCAATTCAGTATACCACTTCACAGCAAAACCGGTAAGGGTTCGCTAAAAAAGACGTAAACGAATAGAGTCATCCATCAACGAGTTGGATGAACACCATAGATGAAAAGTCATGACGTGATTGTTTGGGTCCTCTCCCACTTTACTATCGAATTTAGGAATGTCCGAAGGAAGCTTGGCTGGCATAGTAGGCCATTGGGGAGACTGACGAATAGGATCATTTAAAATTCTAGACAAATCTGGAAAATCCAAAGTAGCAAGAAAAGGTAACTGTTGATTCACCTGCGGGTACTGGTGGCTTTGGGGTGGAAGTCCTGTAGGCAAACCAGTAGTACCGTAAGCAGTCTGCACATTATGAGAAGACCCAGGTAAATTCGGTGGTGGTTGTAGAGGATAGTAACTCGAGGAATTGTAACCTTGAGTGGGGACATGAGTTTGAGAATTCGTACCCCAAATAGGATTGGGTATACCTGGATATGGTTGGCTGAAAATAGGGACAGGCTGTTGCCCCCCAGTCGTTTGAGGAAGATTTTGTATCATTTGATTCCAATACTGGGCCAAAGAGGGAGGTATATTTTGTCCAAAAGGTGGGGTTGGTCCCCCTATCGTAGGCAGATTTCCAACTGGAAGTTGTGTTCCAATCAAAGGTTGAGTAGTAATTGGAATGTGTCCGGTAAGAGGAAGTTGAATTGTACCACCTTGTCCACCAACGTGAGTCTGCAAGTTTGGTGTGATGGACAGTATAGTGCCACTAGGATTAAGATTTCCAGAAGGAAATTGAGGGAGTGTCGAAATAAAACCAGGAATAGGGTGCCCAGGAAAAGAAGGGCCACCAGGAGTACTGGAAGGGGTTTGCGGAGGTGTTGGAACAGAAGCATTCAACGCATGGTATCCGGGTGGTAGTGTCGGAGTGACATCGGGATTCATTGTGTGTTTATAGGAGCAAGACCAGCTGTAGTGAACCCGGTTGGGACACTCGTAGTAGCTGCAAGATGGGCCATTTAGACAGGGAGAGTAAAGTGATAAGTGGTAGTCAATGGTACAGTCCCCAGTGTGAGTCGCCAATTTTTTTATTAGATAAATCCGTAAGTGCGGACACAAACTGATCTCCCTAGATCCACCTGGATCTAGAACAAAGCAAGACAGAACATGACTCTTTCCCTAGATTTTGATCATTGAATTAAATAGGAGGCAAGAACTAAGAACATACCTTATTATCGCTTCATATTGTCTTTGTTGCTCCCGCTTCACTCCAGTGCTCTTGTGCAGTCAATACCAAGACAACACAAACCAACCAAAGTGAAGAAAGCACAATCTATTCAATAGTCAATCTGTGTATATGATCAAGTAATTATACAATAAAGTGGAAATAGCTTTATGGGAAAGGGACATATTACTGTATCATATTGATGGAAAGTAAAGATTACAACCTGAGCCTTGATGTCACAAGCTTCCTTTCGATGGCCCTTGGCTCCGACACACACACTTGCTCACTTACATGAAGAAGATCAAAACCTTTATGATATCCTTGCTGGAGTTTCTTAGCTCTGTTGTTCAAGCTTCAATCCTTCACACAATTCTTTCACTATTTCTCCAATGAATCTTGCTTAACCTTGTTTGCTTAACCTTTTCCATGAGAATTCCCTCAATATATAGGAGAGAATGAATTAGTTACTTGGATAAGAATGATCCCAAAATATCATGGAATCCAGTACTAGGATAACCATTTGAATGCCATCTCATCCTTATAGAAGCATCAAGAATTCATCTTTTTCCTTTCTTTAGAAAGAGTTCGCACCCTAGCAGTTCAACACAGTGCGAACTTCTCGCACCCTGGCTTAAGGCAGCCTGCGAGAATCATGCATTCTCGCAGGCAAATATACTAGCAGCCTACGAACCTCCTTCAAAAATGATATTTCTGGAAAGAGAAGAAAGTAACTTTTCTCAGGAGAAAGTTCTTATGAAGAGCCTGAGTACACCATCATCAATACATCATCATGATGACCAAAATCATGGGTAACAAAGGTTGAAAGGATGAATATGACATCAGAAAACCCTGAGGAAGATCAAGAAACTAAGATCATGGAAGAACCCCAGAAAGAATCACAGAATGTATTACTACGAATAAAAGAAACCCTGAATGGTCACAGAAATGTCAACCTATCAGAGATTTTCAAAGAAAAAGAGTGCATAGAAACAAGAATAGGAGACTTCAACATTGACTATATTCTGGATCATTAAACACAAGTGAATATCATGACAGAAAGAACCTCAGAAAGTTTAGGAAATCCTGCTATGATTCCTTCATTTGGAGGAATAGGATTATTTAGAGGAAAGCTTATAACCCTATGTGGAAGACTCACCCAGATATCTATGAGTGCTCATGGAATTTCGACAGAGGAAGATTTTGAGGTTGTTAAATTTATTGATAACAATACCCCATTTTCTATGTTACTAGAAAAAACCTGGATTGAGAAGGATTAGGCCAGAAGAAAAGAAGAGGAAGTCTCAGAAGAAAAGAAGCAAGAATTAAAAGATTTCATGACTCGGAGGATATCGCACTTGATTGAAGAACAGGAGAACATATCAAAGTTGTTTAGAACTATAAAATTGGATGTCGAAAGTGAAAGAACACAAGAAGACTCACAGAAGAGTGGAGCACCTACCTCAAACAGAGAAGAAGTATTGCCCTTGAATCCTACGAAAGAATATCAACAACGTGAAGTTACTATTCCAAAAGGAGATAAGAACCAGAATGGAAAGAGGACTATCGAGACAAAGATCACAGGGAAGAAGGCTAGAAAACTCGGTAAGAAGAAAGCAAGGATCGAAAAGTTGCAGAAGGTTCTAGAGAGGACTTCACAGAAGGAAGGCTTGCAAAACTAGAACTTCATTAGGATATCAGAACAGCACAACATGACACTTCGCCATGACGAAGCAATATGACCATTGGAAGCATTATAGCCATTAGAATGACGCCCTGAATGGTTAGAACAACAGTTATGACTAGAAAACTCATCATCAGACAATTGGGACCACACTGCAATGAACATAACTGCATTGATGAAGGCTTCTCGCCCATTGGATAAATCTGTTACCTCATTGTCTACTTAGTCTATTGATTGTTGCACTGAAAGCACTTTTGCAAATTGCATCCGCACCAACGAGAGAACTCATTGCTACCGCATTGTGTTTACTGAGATTTCACCACCTGTTATATTACATTGAGCATTCACTCATCGACCTAAGTTATCTGATCGAGAGCGTGTATGTCGAATGAACTCAGCGTAGCTAAAAAGTGTGTAGAATAAGTCTTAATCGATATGATGGCCGAAAAATTAATGTTCGCAGGGATTCAAGATTCATCGACGAGAGGAGCACAAGCCTCCCCATCGACTGCTCGTGGATCTAGACCATCCCGAGCTGCAGCTGAGAAAAGAACCAAGCATCGAGATGACTTGGTGAATGAAAAGTTAATCCTGACTATCCTTCTCGACTACATCTCGCCTTTGGATGGCTCAGTGAGTCGTGACAGTGTCCCCAGAGACTTCAATTACACCCTAGTTACTATGTACCTTCTGAAGGGGATACGTGCAGTTAGAAAACAACATGATAAGATCATGAAATTAAAATTCAGTGACTTCAACCTAGGGGACTGCAAGAACCACAGTATGCTCTCCCCTCACAGGTACTTGACTGGATGAAGGGGAAGAACTCGAGGATAATCCCCCAACCATGGACTATGAACCTCGCATAGTCCACCATCTTGAATGTGATGAAGATTCCACATTTTGGAAGGCACCGGGAGGTTAACGCGTGTTTTAAGCTCCTTCTACCGTGCTACCATGGTAGTTATCTATGGCTATATAGACACATCATAGTCGATCTGATGTCGATCCATCGGATCACCGGATTGAGCATGCAGGGACCAAACCCACGAGACTTCTACCCAGGGAAGGCTGCAGATCGTGCCCTGGCACAGGGGATTAAGGATACATATGGTGATGTAGAAAATGGGATGCGAGGCTACAAGGTATCTTCCATCCAGAATGGAACAGTGCGCCTAGCCTACCAGCTGATCGCAGGAAAGCTAGTGAGAAAGAATAGGCCTACGCAGGTCACGAGGTTCGTTGTCGACCTCGCCGAAAAATGTGTAGAAGGACTCCAGATGAACTAGGAAAAGTACTTAGTCAACCATCTTGAATTGGATTGTCACGAAGCTGAGGATCAGGGCTATGAGTTCTATTTTAGCTGGTTACTGACCCTCATAGCATTTACTGCCTGGGAGATGCCGGAAGGTACGACCTTCCTGGACATTGATCCATTCGAGCCACTTGCTACGAAGATCACCACACTCTGGTACTCGAGCGATATGGGAAAACAATGGCAGTCGAACGTGGTATTCCAATCATACTATCTCTAGTTAGAGAGGGTTATTGGGGCTTTCCCTCGTATGACACCAAACACCTTGCACTGGTTCAGACCCCTCATGAATTTCCACATAGATCGCCACTTTATTTATATCACTGCATGCGCAAATGAGCAATATAAAGAAGAGCTTCAGTCACACTATAAGATCACAGAGGAGGAACTCGAAGAGATAACTAAGGACTAGTCTGCAGATCTCCTTATCCCTGCTAACCCCACAGAAATGTCTGATCCTGAACTAATTGGCATCTCAGAGGCCACTCACGAAGAGCATGACAACCTTGGAACTAGCAGAAGGAAAAAGATAGAATAGGTACAGAACCTAAGAAGTGCATCAGACGAAACTGCTTCAGAATCACCTGGACGAGGAGATAATGAAAAAGTAGATAAAGAAGATACTAATGGCAAAGAATATCAGCGGAAATAAGGCGAAGTAACACCGCTTAGGGATCATGTTGATGACGTTGATCCCTCTAAGAAAAGAAAGGTTTCCCCCATGAAACCTACCTCGCAGAAGAAATCTAGAGTTAGTAAGACCAATTTGGAGACTATGCTCACGCTCAATGACTTCTACTCCATCATCACAACCGTATCAGATGCTTTGCATAATATTATGAAGAACACATAAGCCAAGAAAGAAGCCATGTCTGAAAAAATTGAGACAGAACAAAGAGGGGTACAACATGCCCTTCAATCCATCCGCGTAGTATCCATTGTGCCCCTACCATTAGAAGAACTAGAGTTGGGGGATGAACCTGACCAACTCCATAGAATAGTTGATGCGACCGAAGCTCGCCTTCGTCGAGCACAATAAGAGAAAGAACATGCCACGGTGGCCCTGAGGCAAGCACAATAGGAAATGGTAGAGAAACGCTGAGTTGCGCAGCAGGAGAAGGATGATCTCCACACCAAGTTCGAAGAGGAGAGAGAACAGATCAAGCAAGAGAAAGAGAAGTTTCTTTCATAGCAGCTCAGAGTCAAAGAAGCAATCAGCAAAGCACTTCGCTCTGTGACAAGATTAGAGCAAAAGACAGACGAACTAGTGGAGCATCAGGTCGCGCAGCTTCTGGAAGCTATCCAGCAGCTTCAACAGAGAATTGCAGACCAAGAGCTACAAACAATGCCAAGAACCCCACAGATGTGTGAGATGAAAGAGAAGCCATTTCCCGGAGTGCAATTAAGAGGATCAGAGCACTCGCTCTGGAATGTAAAAAACTTAGTAGTATAAGTGCACACACCTACAAGTGACTTACTGAAGACCCTGAACTAAAGGCACTGGAGTCACAACTCCAGGAGGCAAAGCAACAAGCAGTGACAGTACAGGCACAGTTGAAGCTCATGTCAGTAGTTCAAAGGATAAAGCGATCCCAAGAAAAACACATTGTTCAATAGCAGGTCCACACCATACAGAGAAAAGTCATGGAAGTGACTCAGAGGCTTCAACCAATCCAGGATGAAGCATGCCAACTATTTGTGGAGATTGAAGGCCAAGGAGAAGAGCTGGAACAAGTAGTCACTGTTGTCGAACAACGGTTAGAGGGACCTGTCAAAGAAGCAATTATCCAAGAGTTCGTCGAGCAGGAGGCCTTGGGACAGTAATAGGTTGAAGCAGCTCGAGTCAAGCTCGAGGATTTTGAAGAAGAGATACCCAGACCAGAGTGACTCGAGACGAGTCACAGGTGAGTGTTGGGGGCCTGTTGGCCCATTGACCAAGTTTTGAGGATCCTTGGTCATGTTTGACCTATTTTGGGACTTCGACAGGCTGTTGAAGGTGGAGCACAAGTCGAAGCGGAGATCACGGGATCTAGACTCCTTGTTTAGGGATTTTTGGGTTTTGGGCTTATGTAACGAGTAAGGGGATGTCATCCCATGGGTTTACCCATGTTTAGGACCACTTTGTAAAGTATAAATAGATGTCTAGGCGATTTAATAAGGGGTGTGAAGGGTGATAATGACATCCTTGTGATGACATGCTAAGTGCAAGTGGAAGTTGTACATGCTTTGTGCATACTGTGAGAAGCTTGCAAGTCTAAGTGCAATTGACTGTAAGAAACTGTGTAAAGGATTTGTGCTATGATCTAGCTCGGGGAAGGAGGATCTAGCGGAGTGTGCATAGAACTCTTGTCCTATGCGGAATAGGATCTCATGGCTCTGTGCATGTAGAAGATTGAAAGAATATAATAAAAGATAATATGATTCGGTGGACGTAGCCCCAGGCTGGGGGTGAACCACGTATATCCTATGCTGTTATGATTTGTGTGATGTATTGATATGTTTATGTGTTTACTTTCTTAGTGCTATGGCATAGATGAATGATAGATAGATCTGTTGATGCTTTGTGCTTAATAATATGAATGAATGATATATCTAATCTATGTGAATATGCTTAGTACTTGAATATACTAGATCTAGGTGAATACTGCGCTGATCTCTTGTTAGGATTTATCTGCACTGTGAAGTAAGGATGAATATTAATGTTCTATAACTCTTAAGTTCTCTGTTAAAGTGTTACAATCACATATATGTGTCCCAGCTAAGGTTGTAGACAGTGGATTCCTACAACCCTGCCTCTACCTCGGGTGAGACTGCATCTGCTTCGCAGGTGTTTACGAAAGGGTTGATAGTTAGGGTTTTGTTGGTGCATTGTTGAAGCGTTGAAACTTGAGTCTGTCCCTGTGCCAATAGTATCATACATCATTCTTTAATATATACTAGCATTATTTTGTTATGGCATCTTGCCATACCTGTTCTCATGTTGCTTCTCCATGATAGGGAGCCTCATAATCAATGAAGTGGCTCATGGTTGAAGGGTAGCTCAAAAATCTCTTTTGCTTTCTCGAGATGTCCCTTGAGGGACTTTTATGTTTCTCTGCCTTCTTCAGAGTTTTTTCAAGCCTAAGCAGGCCTTTTATGCCCTACTGCAATATCTCTAGGCATATCAACCGGAGCAACTGGATCAACTGGAATAATGTTTGTCTCCCTTTGAACTGCTAAAGGGGGAGAAGGTATTGTGTCTTCCTTATTTTCTTTTTGTTTTGACTCCCTCTGAGTCAAGTAACTCTCTCTGAAGTATGAAGGATGGATGTCTTCTTGACTAGTATAATAATCAATCAATAAGGTTTTGACTCTCGTACCAGGGATAATGGTCCGAGTCATGAGGGCTCCCAAACAAGAGATAATACCCTTCACTTATTTAAGAATGCAATCAACTATAAATTTAATGATCAAACAATTTACCTGGATCTACAGTCATGGTCAACTTTATATTTTTTTTAGAGGAAATACTTATCATCTCTCTTATCTTCATCTTTTTGAGGTGGGTTTGGTTCACTGTCAACGATGAAGGCATATTGTCTTCCTTTCTTCCTGGTTGGACATTTTCTTGCATAATGTCCATATTTTTTACATATGAAGCACTGAATCTCTGGAACATCTCTTCTCTCATTATGACCTGATGGAGTCTTCTCATCTGTGAATGTTCGTCTGAAGTTTCTTTTGAATCTTCCTTTCTTTGTCTAAAGTGCAAGAACATGGTTGGCATCAGGGGATTCTTCCACTCCTCTATTTCTGAGTCTAAGTTCTTCTTGAGTACAGTCTATCCACAGACGATCAAAAGTTGGTAAATTTTCTCTTCCACTGATGCTTTGAAGAAAAGGGTCCCAATGTTTTGCAATATTGTTGAGAGTAGATAGGACAAGTTCTCTGTCAGACATGATTTCTCCAATGGAACCTAGTTTTACTTTGATCTCTGATATCTTCATAAAGAATGTAGCCACTATATCACATTTTGTCATTTTGGTACTTTGAAGTTGTCCCTTTAAGGTGAGGGATCTGAGGGTGTTGTCACTTTCAAACATATCTTTCAGTGCTTCATACATTTCATAAGATTTATTTAGGTTAGCAATACGAGGTAAGAGATGATCTCTTACTGAGTAGATGAGTATCTTCCTTGCCTTGACATCTTCTTCCCTTCTTATTTCCTTCTCTTCATCGGTAGTTGTTTCTAGTAAATTATTTTGTATCACACTCAAAAGGTCATCTTCTTCAAGGGTGACCTAAAGCCTTGAATTCCAAGAGTTGAAGTTGTTTGATCCATCAAGCCTATATTCCACTAAGGTTTTGTTCTTTATATTTTCATATTTCTTCACAAATTCTCGCCAATTGGACTTAGAGAACCTAATGGAAATGATAGGATAACACTTTTAGGTTTTGTTGGGCTTATGACTGCGAAAAATAATCCTTAATAAATTCTATGTCCTAGAGGATGTCTCACGCAACTGTAACCATAAACACTCCCTCTCATCTAGGGAGGCATTCTCCATCAGGCTAAGTCTTGCACGGAAGTACTCGAACTTTTTATTGGCTATAGTCATCAACATTCCCTCTCATATAGAGAGGTATTCTTCACCAAGCCAGTTTGGTGAAGATGTCTGCAATCTGCTCATGTGTAGGAAGGAACTACATGTGTACTTCTTTCCTCCGCATCATGTCTCTAAAAAATGATATTTTATCTCAATGTGTTTCGATCTATCATGAAATACATGGTTCTCAAAGAGCTTCACATAGCTCTGGTTATAATCATAGAATCCATCTCATGATCAAGTAAATATGTCATAAGCTTTTGAATCCACATTGCTTTGCACATTCAATTCTATATACTTTGCTTATGTGGTACTCAAGGCCCCAGATCTTCGTTTCCTACTGCACCAAGAAACCATGGAAAACTTCACTGTAAAACAACAACCGAATGTTCTCTTCCGGTCCATTGTACTTTCTATCCATTCTGCATATATTTGCAAACTCAAGTCTATACTAGAGGAATATCTCAGGCAATATCTAACTATGCCTCGTAGATATCTCAATACATGTTTCACTGCTTGTCAAGTGAGTCTGTCTCGGTTGACTCATGAATTGGATAAGTAAATTCATTGCATAACATATATCGAGTCTGGGTTTAACCAGACATATCAGTGATCCAATCAATTGTGGAACAATCTCGTCTAGATCATCATCATTTCAAATTCATCATCATCGGTGTAGGCATGGATTTGAATTTAGTCATACTGAACTTCTTTAATATCCCCACTGTATATTTTCCTTGACTTAGAAAAAGTCTTATTGGTCTTATGTCATACTTCTTGTCCCAAGAAGTAGTGCATCATACCCATATCCTTTATCTCCAAATCAGAAGTCAAATCTTTCTTGTATCCAACAAATTGTCTTCTGGATCAAGTGTATCATCATAGACAACTCCCTATATTAGTGGGAATCCTCTGGCCACAGATCTCAGTTTGTATTTCTCGACACTTCCATCAGTTGCATGCTTGATTTTATAAAACCACTTGGAACTCACCGTAGACTTTCCTAATGGTATCAGAACAATGTTCCATACATCATTCTTTAAGATATACTCGTATTCTTTTGTTATGTCATATTTCCATACATGTTCTCTTGTTTCTTCTCCATGAAAGGGAGCTTCAGAATCAATGAAGTGGCTCATGGTTGAAGGGTAGCTCAAAAATCTCTTTTGCTTTCTCGAGATGTCCCTTGAGGGACTTGTATTTTTCTTTGCCTTATGCATAGTTTTGTCAAACCTAGGAAGGCCTTTTATGCCCTACTACAAAATCTCTGGGATATCAACAGGAGCAACTGGATCAGCTGGAATAATGTATGTCTCCCTCTGAACTACTGAAGGGGGAGAAGGTATTGTCTCTTCCTTATTTTATTTTTGTTTTGAATCCCTCTGAGTCAAATAACTCTCTCTGAAGTATGAAGGATGGATGTCTTCTTAACTAGTATAATAATCAATCAATAAGGTTTGGACTCCTGTACCATGGATAATGGTCCAAGTCATGAGGGCTCCCACACTAGAGATAATACCCTTCACTTATTTAAGAATGCAATCAACTATAAATTTAATGATCAAACAATTTACCTGGATCTGCAATCATGCGCAACTTTGTATTTTTTTTAGAGGAAATACTTCTCATATCTCTTATATTCATCTTTTTGAGGTGGGTCTAGTTCAATGTCAGCGGTGGAGGCATATTGTCTTCCTTTCTTCCTGGTTGTACAATTTCTTGCATCGTGTCCATATTTGTCACATATGAAGCACTGAATCTCTGAAACATCTCTTCTTTGATTATGCCCTGAAGTTGATGGAGTCTTCTCATCTATGAATGTTTTCTTGAAGTTTCTTTTGAATCGTCCTCCTTTCTTTGTCTGAAGTGCAAGAGCATGGTTGTCATCAAGGGAGTCTTCCACTCCTCTATTTCCGAGTCTAAGTTCTTCTTGAGTACAGTTTGTCCATAGATGATCAAAAGTTGGTAAATTTTCTCTTCCACTGATGCTTTGAAGAAAAGGTTCCCAGTGTTTTGGAAGATTGTTGAGAGTAGATAGGACAAGTTATCTGTCAGACATGATTTCTCCAATGGCATCTAGTTGTTCTTTGATCTCTGATATCTTCATAAAGAAGGTAGCCACTGTATCACCTTTTGTCATTTTGGTACTTTGAAGTTATCCCTTTAAGGTGAGGGTTCTCAGGGTGTTGTCACTTTCAAACATATATTTCAGTGCGTTATACATTTCATAAGATTTCTTTAGGTTATAAATATGGGGTAAGAGATGATCTCTTACTGAGTAGATGAGTATCTCCCTTGCCTTGACATCTTCTTCCCTTCTTATTTCCTTCAATTCATCGGTAGTTGTTTCTGGTAAAGTCTTTTGTATCACACTCAAAAGGTCATCTTCTTCAAGGGTGACCTGAAGCCTTGACTTCCAAGAGCTTAAGTTGCTTGATCCATCAAGCCTATCTTCCACTAAGGTTATGTTCTTCATATTTTTAGATTTCTTCACAAATTCTCGCCAACTGGACATAGAAAACCCGATGGCTAGGCTAGGCTAGAAATTTTAGATTTTATTGTGATTATGACTGCCAACAATAAGCCTTAATAAATTCACATGAATACTGATGAGATGAAAAGGCTCCTTCAATGGGCTGCAGAAACCCTAAAGCCAAAATTCTACAGAAAATTGCGAAACCCTAGGGCCAAAATTTCAAAAAGATTGGATTTTCACTTTGAGAGTTTCTGGAGGTGCACTGGAGGAGGATGTACTATATTATGTCAAAATTATCCCCAACGTCCAAGTATTAAGGACTAGAACACATCAGAAAGGAGGGTCGTATGGATTTTCTAGAAACCCTAGGAGGGTCGTACGGTTCTGCAAAGAAGAGAGGAGAGTAGTATATGCTTGTGCAATTGGTTCTTCAAGACCTATGCTCTGATACCATGCTTATTTTTCAATAATCAAGGCTTAAGAATGAATTTCATTCCATTTTAGCGTTTTACTTAAACCATAAACAATGTGTTGCAGCAACCAAAATCACAAGAAGAAACACCATGCACAATTACACAAGAAGTATCCTGGGAAACCCTTCTCAACAAGGGAAGAAAACCCAGCCAATCCTTTTCTATATTATTCAAGAGAAATACCTTCACCACCATAAACACCTAGCACAAAAGAGGGTTCTCACAAACCCTAGAAACCTAGCACCCAAGAGAGGTGCGCACTTTTCCAA
Source organism: Picea engelmannii (assembly GCA_009831015.1). Classification (NCBI taxonomy): domain Eukaryota; kingdom Viridiplantae; phylum Streptophyta; class Pinopsida; order Pinales; family Pinaceae; genus Picea; species Picea engelmannii. Next base: position 395,589 of record ML777416.1, read on the forward strand.
AGAACAAGTGTTTGCTGAAATTTTCAAACTCACACTTGTGATATGATTCCTCAATGGGGAATTTATCTTTAATTATATTGAACCTGTCAACAACAGTGTCTATTGGCACAAAAAGTCCAACCTCAATAACTTATCTTTTACATTCAGGTGGGGGCGACCTGTACCCTTTACATTACAAATAGGGTTACAGGTAAGTTTGACTCTTGAACAATATAGAAAGGGATCTCATACACCCACTAGTGATCAACCACTAGGGTTACATCCATCTGTGCTCGGCCATAGGGATGTCCATATCTCTATCTCACTGTGTCTCACAAGAGAAAGACACTCAATAGTGCTCAACCACTATGATCACGTTCACCTATGCTCATCCATAGGCACGTCCAACTCAACAGATCTTCTTTCTCACTGCATTACACAGGAGAGACATTTGGAGTTCATCATCTCAACTCTCTTCTCAGAGGAGGATAATACATCATTTCATTTATGTCTCAGAACGATGCATCCAGCTCATGGGTTTTCAAACATTCACTTGTGCTCAGCCATAATCATATCCAACTCATCAAATCTTATTTCTCACTGCGTTACACAAGAGAATCATCTGGAGTATAATATCAACTCTCTGGAAGGAGGAGGTCAGCACAACGTTCCAATTCTATCTCAGATAGGAACCACACACCCAACTCATGGGCTCTCTCTCAGGTCTGTGTCCTGGAGGATGTCTCACGCAACTATAATCATCAACAATAGGAAGGCCAGTAATGTATATTGTATATGAAGAAGATGATATTGAAGAATAAGATGATGTAGAGTTAGAGCAGGAAAAATATGGGTTGAAAGATGAAGAAGACGAAGAATATGAACCAGGCGTAGGAGACAATGCGTAAGTTCTTGATGATGATATCAATGAAGATATTCTTGAAAATGACATTGATGATGATGATGATATCAGCAATCCTTTCAACATTGTTTCTTAATAGAATGTTGATACAGATTTCGAGTTGGATGATCAAGAAGAAGATACAAAAGAAGGATGATACAATTGTTGCGTTGGTCGATGAGGTACGTAACTAGATATTTTAATTTGTATCAATTATTCTCTTTAAATAATTTTGTATGTGGGTTAATTACATGTTTTTAAGTTTTATTTCGTTTTTGTTTTGGTAGTTTCTATGCATGATTACTATGTTTCTTTTGTTTATTTTCTATTTTATAGATTGGGTATTGGGGAGTTGAGAGTGATTTGAGGGAGGGGAGGGGCCATATGAGCTTCCACCTTCACGTCGTTGGCTTTGTTTAGTAGAGAATAAATTATTCTCGAAACCAAGAGAAGTTCATTCATTCATATTTATACTCAAATATCACTCACATACCCACTCTATATATCGATCCATGAGATTTTGTATTTAAATAATGATTTTGTAAGATATGGGAGGGTTTCTAGACTCAAAGATAACTCACATACCCACTCTTTATATTCATCGTTTGTTTCGTTCAAAACCAACATCATGCCAATTAGACCCATGATTTTGGTTGTGGCAAGAAGAAGGCGATAGATGAGATTTTGTATTTAAATAATGATTTCATCCTAATATTAATATTTATGGAGAAAAAGAGTACTTAGACAAGAGAAAAATACAGATGAAGCTTGGCATGTGATTAATCAAGTACTTATTTTAACAACGTGGATATTGCGCCATGCCCTTGCAGTACTAGTAGATGGTGTTGGCATGTTTACAAGATAAGTCTGCTTGTCATTGATGGCAAGATCAGAGTGTGCAATGACGAAAAATAGGAAAGATGCAATGATAGCATCAGGAATGACGAAGATCATGAGAAATTGTTGTCTATAAATCTTAGGAGGAATAGCGCAGAGTGCAAGTGTGCGCCAGGGCCAAGGTTAACTAGTTTCCAAAGCTCAGGAGAGATAGCGTTCTCAGGAACTTAGATGGACCATAGAAATCCTTGGAGGGAGAAACGCAGATAGTCGTGCGATGCTAGATTAAGTAAAACTACGAGGAGGATAAGGCCGAGAAGCTATCCAACACTCGAGAGATAGGATCCATCGGTCTCAGGGAATATCGAACCGTAGATTTGGCACCCGTGGATATCAGTAATTCGAGAATCGGGAGAATAGAGGTGAGCCAACCTCCAAATCTGCAAAATGTGAAATTGCAATAAGATCTGAGCTGTTAGATCATGGGGAGCATGAGTTGTTGATTTGGCACCTGTGGATATCAGGAATTCAGGAATCAGGATAATAGAGGTGAGCCAACCTCCAACTCCGCGAAATGCAAAATCGCGATGAGATCTGAGCCATTGAATCCAGAGGACACGTGACAGGAGATCAACATTTTGTTGACTCGCAAATCAGGAAATTAAAAGGTGATAGTTGTAGAAACTCGCGATATGTGAAGTCATGAAATGATCTGGGTCATCACATCACCGAGAGATCTCGATCGTTGATATGATATGAATCATTTTGGAGTTTCGCGAGTTAGGAGTTTAGAGGCAACTCATAGCAGGAAATCACGATTTGATCACAACCATCGATCAAAGGGAGAATGAGGACAATTGATTCAAGAAGGACATATGGCAGACCACGTCAGTAGACTACGTCAACAAGGACACGTGGCGCAATTACACAATGACAAGTGTCAAGTTGATTCAGCATTTTAGGGACTTGGAAACCATAAATCCAAGTGACACGTGGCAGTTGCTCGACTCATGACATGTCATCGACTGACGCAAGAGTTATGTCACTCCGAGAGTTTTTATTCGAGAGTTTTACCACCAGTACTCACCCAAAGACCCGAAGTCCCGAAGCAGAGGATAGTCGTTGGATTAAAGAGGACATGTGTTAGTGGATTGTAAACTGCGGGAAAAATCAAAGGAAGGATGAACGAGAGTTTGAGAATTGAAATCTATGAAGTCCGGAGACACGAAGGAGATCTCGACCGTTGATCCGAGAGGGACACATGTCATTGGATCGTGGACTCTGAGTGAAATTCTCTGGGAGAAAACAATAACTTGAGAATTAAAATTCTCGGAGCCCGGTTCGTGAAATCAATCTCGTCCGTTGGTTTGGAGGGACACGTGTCATCTGATCGCTGAGACTAAGGATCGTGCATGGATAAAGGAAAGAAGTCATAACCGTCGATTGAAGAGTACAAATGTCAGCAAATCTTCCATTCCGGAAGATATCTAGTCAACAACAACAGGGCTTGAGAGGTTAAACTCTCGAAGCCCAGATCATAAAAGAAACCCCATCTGTTGATGGAGGTAGGACAGATCTAGTCTGTGGACTCGAGAGGACAGATATGAACCCTTCGTTCAAGAACATTGTCAAGATTGTGAGATCTACGGTCGTTATCCATTGCGGTGCCAGAACATGCTCGGGCCTTAATTTTTCATGGATGGGCCCACAATCGTGTGGTCACATGAAGTTCATAGCCCAAGGTCATATCGAGAAAAGGAGCTAGCACTCACTAGACCAAGATCAGGAAGTGCGTTCTGAATAGGTGTTTGGTCACCACTAGTGGTCGCGTGAAGGAAGGGGCTTAGAAGCCAAAGATGCCACAAACGACTAAATTTAACTGATAGAGAAGACGAAGACTCTCGACTGCCAGAGAAGCTAAGGAATCTCAGCATAACGGCCACTAATGATGAACTCACAGGCAACAGAACCGCTAGAGAAGATGGAGAGTTTTCATGATGATCAGGAGAAGACTCGATGTGAGAAATGCATGCAGAACAGTGTTGTGAAGTGATTCTTCTATAAATCCATGGAGGAGTAAGGAAGAGCTGCAGTGAACAACCTGTGGGGTAGAACAGTGACGTTGTGAAGTGAATGCAGAGGTATTGTGCATGAAGAATGCAGAAGGTGCACAGAGAGTATAAAAGCGCAGAACAAAGAAGAGTTGGGCACGACTGTGGATTATAATTCATGTTTGTAGAAGCATGTTGTGTGTAGGAGCTGAAGTGTAGAAGAAGCAAGGAAAAAAAATGCATATCTGAGAGAAGAACAAAAAGCGCAACAGACACGAAGAGAGAGACATTGATGCAGGAAGGACAGAGCAGTGTAGCAGAACAGTGATGAGTGTTAGGATATTTAGACACTTAGGAGTTAGTTAAGATCTACTTGGTATAATATGTTGTTAGGTAAAAGTGTGTTTCTTATTTTGTTTCTTTAGTATGCATTAGTATGCATTTGTAGTTAGGAAATCCGACGGTCACAATATGTTCCCGACATAGAGTGATCTGACGGTTCATACTTTCCTCGATCTTAACGGCCATTGATCCGTGGCTTAACACCTGATTGATCCATGATCTCTATTTAAAGAACATGGAGGGTCATTTTTTGATGATCGATTGTGAGAAACTCTCTTGTAAAATCTCTTTGTAATCTTTTTCTTTGCATTAATAAACTGCTCCAAGTGGTCGTGTTGGCTAGGGTCGTGGACGTTTCCCCATAGGGGTTTTACCACGTGAAAACATCGGTGTGTTGATATTTGATTTGGTTATGTGAGTGGTTACTGAAGGTGTTCGTCCTCTGTTGGAATACCTATGTTGTCGAACATGGTATCAGAATAGACTTAGGATTTTTGCACTATTTCCTTGGCCTCCAAATTTTGCAAACCAATGAAGGAATTTTTCTTTTCCAGTCTAAGTATGTTTGTGACCTTCTTCGTCACTTTCAAATGGACGATTGTAAACCAACCCCTTCTCCCTTCCAGTCTGGAGTCAAGCTTACTGTCACCTATACTTCTCCTAAAGTTGATTCCACCCTGTATCGTCAGTTAGTTAGTAGCCTCTTATACTTGAATCATACCTGTCCTGATCTTTCCTTTGTTGTTGGTCTTGTTGCCTGGTATATGCAAACACCCCATGAAAGCCATTGGAAAGTAGCTAAAAGGATACTTAGTTATGTTCATGGTACAGTTCAGTTCGAGATACATTATAGTTCGAGGAGGAATCCTTTATTGGTTGGTTTCATTTATTCAGATTAGGTCGGCGACCCTGATGATCGGAAGTCTACTGCAGGTTATGTTTTCAGCCTTGGTTTGGGACCTGTCACTTGGGCCTGTAAGAAACAATAGGCTATTGCACTTTCTTCAGCAGAAGCAGAGTACCGAGTGGCGATAAATGCAAGTCAGGAAGTCTTGTGGCTTCGACAAATCCTTTCAAAGTTTGGATTCAAACACCAACATCCGACCATCCTTTGGTGTGACAATCAAAGTGCCATCAAGCTCGCCAAAGACCCAGTTCAACATCAGCATAGAAAACACATCGAGCTACACATGCACTTCATCAGAAAGCTAATTCATGATCAAGTTATTGAAGTTGTCTTTTCCCCTACATAAGATCAAGTTGCAGACATTTTCACAAACTCTCTTACAGAAGCGAAGTTTTCCAAAATTCAATCTATGTTAGGCGTTCAGGAAGTTGTCATTAAGGGGGGATAGGGTCTAATACCTCCTTCCTTCTCCTGTTGTATCACTATTGTAAATCCTTCAATCCTATCACAAGTTGTTCTTAAGGGGGGATGTTAGGATATTTAGACACTTAGGAGTTACTTAAGATCTACTTGGTCTAATATGTCGTTAGGTAAAAGTGTGTTTCTTAGTGTGTTTCTTTAGTATGCATTTGTAGTTAGGAAATATGACGATCACGATATGTTCCCGACATAGAGTGATTCGATGGTTCATACTCTCCTTGATATTAACRGCCATTGATTCGTGGATTAACACCCGATTGGTCCATGATCTCTATTTAAAGAGTATGGAGGGTCATTTTCCAATGATCGATTGTGAGAAACTCTCTTGTAAAATCTCTCTGTAATCTTTTTCTTTGCATTAATAAACTGCTCCAAGTGGTCGCGTTGGTTGGGGCCGTGGATGTTTCCCCGTAGGGGTTTTACCATGTGAAAACATCGATGTGTTGATATTTGATCTAGTTATGTGAGTGGTTACTGAAGGTGTTCGTCCTCCATTGGAATACCTGTGTTGTTGAACAATGAGACTAGTAAGCCATAGATAAATTTTGTATCATTGTGATAAAGTTGTGAAAAAAAAATATTTATATTTCAGGGTGCTAGGGAGGTGCTAGGGAGGATTGTTGTCCTCAAAAGTTTCAAGTGGTTTCTTGAACACAGGGAGTTGTAGCTTCCATCTGGTTGTATCCAGGAAAACCAGGGTGGCAGGGTGGTGCAAGGGAGAACTATTGTTCTCTATTATACAGGTTGGTGCCTGTGTGATTGGAAGTTGGTGCTTCCATCCAGTTGGTGCTGGAACACTCAGGGAGTAGGTGCTTCCTTCTAGTAGGTGCTAGAGAAACTAGAGAGTTGGTGCTATCAGCAAGTTGCAGCTTGTAAATTAGAGGTGGTAGCCTCACAATGAGTTGGAGCTCATAAGAATGATAATGTACAGAAAATAAAGATTATTTATCATATCAAGAAGAAGAGGCTTTTCCCTTTATGGGTTTCCTCGGGAAATATCTGTCTCTGTATATTTCATGTGTGTGATTGATGTTGAATATTATATTTCTTACCTCCCTGCATTATTTTGATTTTCATTGTGCGCTTTGTAAAGAACTTAAAATAAGCATAATTGTTTAATCACAGTAACAACTGATTCACCCCCCCCCCTCTCAGTTGTCCAACAATTGGTATCAGAGCCGGTTCCTTTTATCTAAGGGTATATCCTAGAGCTTAAACATGACTAGCCATGAAGGAACTTCAACCAATAAGCCCCCCCTATTTTTTTAATATATAGAATATGGTGTGCTCGTTTTACCATTGAGGATACCTTTGTCACCCAACCATAGGTCGAAGCCTCCCTTCGATCACCTTAACCTTGACTGAGAATTCCTCCGGAAGAAAACCATAGGCAAGATAGCCAAACAAAGAGTAACGCATCAATCCCCAAGGAGAGCACATCACAAAAGACTGATCAAATGTTCCAAACCCTAGCCAAGAGATATTCAAGCCAAAACTGAGATCTTGCTGTTGCTGCAGTTGCAACAACTCTTCCTCCAAACCTGCGCACAAGACTGCAACTGCAGTGCGCATCAAACTGCAGAACTGCAATTCTGAGATGTGACAAATGAGAATCGGCACCCTGTATTTATAGTGGTTCTGTCAGTTTTGCTGGGGCCGACTTCTCCTTCTGGGTATGTGTTTGTTTAGTATATTATTATTAATTCTAGCTGACTTCTTCTCTTGGAGGCTAATAGCCTAATATAAATTATCTTCTTGAGCCGACAAGGCTTCGAGGGTTATTAGCCAACTCATTAGGGTTTCTCTTGCTTCCCGGAGTCTTCTATTCTCGTCAGGTTCACATGTGGGGGTAAATACCTCTCGTAGCTACCATAATATTAACATGTTCAATGGAACAAACTTTGCCTTCTGGAAAGTTAGTATGAGAACCTACATAATGGCTTTAGGTGTAGATGTCTGGGTTGTGGTAGAGACTGGTTATGTAAAGCCAGTTGTACTAGTCTCTAAGGATGACAAGCTAGAATTCAGCTTCAACACTAAGGCTATGCATGTTATTATGAGTGGCCTTATAGAAGCAAAATTTGTAAAAGTTATGCACTTAGAATCTTCCAAGGAAATGTGGGACAAACTCATTAGTAGTTATGAAGGTAATGAGAAGGTAAAGTATGCCAGGATTCGAACCTACAAATTACAGTTTGAACAGCTAAAGATGAAAGAGGATGAAACTGTTGGGAAGTACTTTTTGAGAGTTGAAGAACTAGTGAATGCCATGAAAAGTCTTGGTGATAAGTTTGAAGACGTAGTTTTAGTCCAGAATATTTTAAGATCTTTGCCAGATAGGATCAACCCAAAGGTCTCTGCCATAGAAGAACTTAATGATCTAAAAACTCTTCCTTTTGATCAAACTATAGGAACATTGACTTCATATGAAATGAGGATATGTAAAGATATATCCACATCTAGAGAAGCATCATTTAAAGTTGTTAAGAATGAGGCCTCTGAGCCTGATGAAATTGAAGCAAAATTTGTGAGAAGACTAACAAAAGGATCGAGCAAGTACTAAGGAAAATTGCCCTTCAAATGTTTCAACTGTGGAAAGATAGGTCACTTTGCATCTAAGTGTCAGCATAAGAAGCAGGATCAGAATTCTGAAGGAGAAAAGAAGTTCAAACCCAAGAGATTTGGTAAAAATAAAAGTTTATGTGTAAACAATGATGTCTCTTCAGAAGACACAGATAGTGACTCCTCATGTGAAGATAAGGTTAATGACTCTATGCTTATGGCCCAAGAGGATTATGATAATAAAAGCATAGGAAGTAATGTTAACAATGAAGAAGTTGTGGTTGACTTGGAAGGAGAACTAATCAGTGCTCTAGAAAAAATTGCCAGACTTAGATCTAAGAAGAAAAAGCAAAAACAATTGTTGATACAGTTTGAGAAAGAAAATAAAGAACCTAATGAAGACTTTGCCCTACTAAAATTGGAATTAGAAGAGGCAAAGAAAATACAGGACAATTTGAAACAACAATTATCAAAAAAGAAGGTAAGATGTGAAGCCTTGGAAGAAGAGGTAGTAAAAACTAGAAAAGAGATGGAAAGGTTTAAAACATTGTATCTTCAAAACCTTCCAAGCATTAAAGCCACATCAGAACTAAACGACATTCTGAGAAAACATAGATCTTCATTGTTGAAGACTAGTTTAGGTTATGTAAATAGTTAAAGTAGCAAACAGCCAGAAAGCAAAGAGCCAGTAAAGATGATCAAGTTCCAAGCCAGAAGACAATTAGACCATGAGAGTACTCTGTCACCTAAAGCTAATAAAGACAAGATGATCCCTGATCAAAAACAAAGAGATCAGAATATGGAGAGACAAATTCCAAAAAGAAGGCCATCCTTCAAGTACCAAAATTTCTTTCATGGCTATTGTTTTTACTGTTCTAATTTTGGTCATAAGATTGTAAACTGTCAAATTAAGTTTAGAGACATGCAACTAAGGAGGTCAAGAAATAGACAATCTTTACAACATAGAACTAAGCAACCAACGAATAGACAACATAGCACCAATCACTTTGACCTACTGAACAATGAGCTCGAATGTTATAACTGTCATAACTTCATCCACAAAGCTGCAAACTACCATTTCAAGAAGTACAAGGCAGATCCAAGGATAAATCCTTTATTTTGAAATGTCAGCACATGGAAAAAGAAAGACAGTGAAAAATGTGGTCTAGTACTTTCATCTCAAAAAAAAAAATACCCCTGGTATATAGACAATGGATGTTCCAAGCACATGATTGGAGACAAGGATAAGTTTATGTCTATAAGTAAAAGAAAAACAGGAAATGTAACCTTTGGAAATGATGAACCAGGTAAAATCCAGGGTAAAGGGATGGTGAGTTTGAGTAATGGTAAAGGAAAATCCCAGGATGTTTTTCTTGTAGATGGGTTGAAACATAATCTTTTCAGTGTAAGTCAAATGTGTGACAGAGGATGTGAAGTGGTGTTCACTTCCAAGGATTGTAAGATAAAGTTTGTAAACTCAGGACAAGTGGTGGCTAAAGGCATAAGGAAAGAAAATAATGTATATGTGCTGAAAGAAGATAAAGAAGAGTGACATCTAATCAAACACGATGAAAGTTGGTTATGGCATAGGATACTTGGACATCTAAACTTTGACCACTTAATCAAGCTCAAAAATCTTGAGGCAGTAAAATATCTTCCAAGAATATCAAAGCCACAAGACTCTGTGTGTAAACCTTGCCAAGTAGGAAAGCTAACGAGGACACAGTTTAAATCCAAGAGCTCTACTTCAACAGAGAAACCACTCCAATTAGTTCATATGGATTTATGTGGACCATCAAGACAGGAAGGCACGGGAAAGGAAAACTACTTTATGTTGATCATTGATGATTACTCCAGACTTACTTGGGTCTCTTTTCTCAAAGAAAAAGTTGAAGCATTTGAGAAATTTAAAATATTTAAGGCTTTAAATGATAATCAAACAGGCAAGAGGTTAAAGGTAGTAAGATCATACAGAGGAGGGGAATTTATGTCAAGTGAGTTCAAGGAATTCCGTGATAAACATGGGATCAAAAGAGAATACACAATCCCAAGAACTCCACGGTAAAATGGAGTAGTTGAGAGGAAAAATAGAACAGTTCAGCAAATGGCCAGGTCAATGATGAATGAGAAGAACATTGGTTAAACCTATTGGGTAGAATCAATACACACAACAATCCATATTCTTAACAAATCTTATCTCAGACCACACAGTGACAATACACCTTATGAATTGTGGCATGGAAGACCTGCTACAATCCAACACTTCAAAGTCTTTGGGAGTAAGTTGTACATAAAGAATAATAATGAAAACCTTGGCAAGTATGATGACAGGGATGATGAAGGAATCTTCTTAGGGTATGCTACAAACATTAAAGGATACAGATGCTATAATAAGAGGCTACATAAATTCGTTGATTGTATTGACATAAAAGTTGATGAAGGAGTCCCAGTAAGAGAGGTGAGCAATATTGAATCAACAACAGAGGATATAGTTGAAGATGAAGTTGAACAGGTCCAAGAATCAGAACAAGAAGACTCTAAGTCAAATGAAGATGCAAATACTCAGGTAGACTCAAATCAGTAGACAACATCTAATCCTTCCTCCAGAATTACTCAAAAGAATCATCCTGCAAGTCAAATAATTGGTGAGAAAGAAAAAGGTGTACAAACCAAGAGAAGGATAGTCAAAAACACTGAGCAATCACATATGACCTTCATATCCATGGTGGAACCCAAGAAATTCAATGAAGCCAGTGAAGATGTAAATTGGTTAAAATCAATGAATGAGGAACTGGACCAGATTGAAAAGAATGACACTTGGGAACTTGTTCCTAGGCCAACAAATAAAAATGTAATAGGATCCAAATTGGTCTACAAAAATAAGATGAATGAGCAAGAAAATATTGTAAGAAATAAGTCTAGATTGGTCTGCAAAGGATATGCTCAAATAGAAGGACTGGACTTTGATGAAACATTTCGCATGTAGCAAGATTAGAAGCTAGTAGTATGTTTCTTACCTATGCTTGTCATAAACAATTTAAATTATATCAAATGGATGTCAAGTCAGCTTTTCTAAATGGAGATCTAAAAGAAGAAGTATATATGGAACAACCAGAGGGTTTCCAACTGTCAGATAACCCTGACTTTGTCTACAAGCTGAAGAAAGCCTTATATGGGTTGAAACAAGCTCCTCATGCCTGGTATCATAGACTAGATACGTATCTACAAGACAAAGGGTTCAAGAGAGGAACAATTGACAAAAATCTATATACCAAAACACACGGTAATGATTTGCTCATTGTGTTGGTCTATGTACATGACATCATCTTCGGTAGTAATAATTCTTCATTGGTTAAATGGTTTGCTTCTGCCATGCAGTATGAATTTGAAATGTCTATGATAGGGGAACTGTCATTTTTTTCTTGACCTACAAATTACTCATAGGTCCGAAGGAATATTTATTTCTCAAGAAAAATATCTAAGAGAAATGTTGAAAAGGTTTCAAATGGAATATTCTAAACCTATGAGCACACCTATGGTCACTGGATGTAAGTTAAGAAAGGATGAGGATTCACATGATGTTGATCAGAGTTCATATAGGTCTATGATAGGAAGATTATTGCACATCACAGCATCTCGTCCAGACATAATGCATGTTGTTGGAATGGTAGGAAGGTATCAGGCTGCACCTAAACAGAGTCATTTGTTAGCTGTCAAAAGAATATTCAGATACTTGAAAGGAACAATGGACTATGACCTATGGTATCCTAGGAATCAGAATTTTAACCTATCAGTCTATTCAGATGTTGATTGGGATAACTACGTGGATGAAAGGAAAAGCACGAGTGGAGGTGCATTCTTCTTAGGAGATTTCCTTGTATCATGGTTGAGAAGGAAGCAAGGTTCCATTTCCTTATCAACTACAGAATTTGAATACATTGAAGCCGCCACATGGTGTACCCAAGTATTGTGGATGATTCAGACACTTGCAAACTTGGAGGTAAAATGTACTGCATTGATCCCAATTCATTATGATAATACCAGTGCACTTAGTCTGTCAAAGAACCTTGTGTTCCACTCCAAGACCAAGCATATACCCATCAAGTATCACTTCTTGAGGGAACAGGTGACCAACACTGTTGTTTCTTTGCATTATATTTCTTCCAAAAATCAAATTGTTGATATCTTCACTAAACTGCTTGCAAAAGCTTAGTTTGAGTATCTACGTGAGAAGTTGGGCGTGAACCCATTATCAACCTAAGAGGGTCCATCCTGTCAAGGGGAGTATATATTGGTTGACTATCTTATACCTCTGACAAGTACTGTAACAGCTCAGGGGGAGCCTGTTTTCTTTGACATTGATGTTAAAGGGGGAGAAAAGAAGTGGTCTAGATGTTATAGGTGGAGGTCCAAACAGATTATTGCAGTCGTTCAGGGTTGCCATCAATGCCAAAGGGGGAGATTGTTGGCATGTTTACAAGCTAAGTGTGCTTGTCATTGATGGAAAGATCAGAGTGTGCAATGATGACAACCAGGAAATTTGCAATGATAGCATCGAAAATGATGAAGATCATGAGAAATTGTTGTCTACAAAGCCCAGGAGGAATAACACAGAGTCAAATGCAGAGCGCAAGTGTGCACCAAGGTCGAGATTAGCTAGTTGCCAAAGCTCAGGAGAGATAGCGTTCTTAGGAACTTAGACGGACCGCAAAAATCCTTGGAGGGTGAAACGCAGATAGTCGTGCGCCACTAGATTCAGTAAAACTGCAAGGAGGATAAGGTCGAGAAGCTATCTAACACTCGAGAGATAGGATTCATCGGTCTCAGGGAATATCGAATTGTTGATTTGGCACCCGTGGATATCGAGAATTAAGGAATCGGGAGAACAGAGGTGAGCCAACCTCCAACTCCGTGAAATGAGAAATCATGATAAGATCTGAGTCGTTAGATCGTGGGGAGCGTGAGTCGTTGATTTGGCACCTATGGAAATCAAGAATTTGGGAATCGGAAGAAAAGAGGTGATCCAACCTCCAACTCCGTGAAATGAGAAATCGTGATGAGATCTGAGTTGTTGAATCCAGAGGACACGTGGTGGGAGATCAGCATTTTTTTGACTCATAAATCAAGAAATTCAAAGGTGATAGTTGTAGAAACTTGTGATATGCGAAGTCGCGAAATGATCTGGGTCATCGGATCACCGAGAGATCTCGACCGTTGATATGATATGAATCATTTTGGAGTTTCACGAGTTGGGAGTTTCGAGGCAACTCATAGTAGGAAATCACGATTTGATCACAACCATCAATCAAAGGGAGAACGAGGACCGTTGATTCGAGAAAGACATATGGCAGACCGCGTCAGCAAGGACACGTGGTGCAATCAGACAATGACAAGTGTCAAGTTGATTCAGCATTTCAGGGACGTGGAAACCATAAATCCGAGTGACATGTGGCAGTTTCTCGGCTCATGAAATGTCATCGGCTGACGCAAGATTTACGTCACTTCGAGAGTTTTGCTTTGGGATTTTTACCACCAGTACTTGCCCAAAGACCTGAAGTCCCGAAGGCCGAAGTCCTAGAGCGGAGGATAGTCATTAGATTAAAGAGGACACACATTAGTGGATTGTCAACTCCAGGAAAAAGCAAAGGAGGATGAACAAGAGTTTGAGAATTGAAATCTTCAAAGTCCGGAGACACAAAGGAGATCTCGACCGTTGATCCAAGAGGGACACGCATCATTGGATTGTGGACTCTAGGTGAAATGCTCCGGGAGAAAATGAGAACTTGAGAATTGAAACTCCCGGAGCTTGGATCATGAAATTGATCTCGTCTGTTGGTTTGGAGGAACACATGTCATCTTATTGCTGAGACTAAGGATCGCACATGGATAAAGGAAAGAAGGCAAAACCGTCGATTGAAGAGGACAGATGTTAGCAGATCTTCCATTCCGGAAGATATCCAGTCAGCAGCAACAGGGCTTGAGATTTGAAACTCCCAGAGCCCGGATCATGAAGGAAACCTCAGTCGTTGATGGAGGTAGGAGAGATCTGGTCTGTGGACTAGAGAGGAAAAATCTGAACCCTCCATTCAAGAGTATTGTCAAGATCGTGAGATCAACGGTCGTGCTCCATCGTGGGGCCAGAACATGCTCGATCATTAATTTTTCATGGATGGGCCTGCAATCGTGTGGTCACATGAATTTCATAGCCCAAGGTCATATCGAGAAAAGGAGCTAGCGCTCACTAGACCGAGATCGAGAAGCGCCTTCTGAATAGGCGTTTGGTCACCGTTGGTGGTCACGTGAAGGAAGGGGATTAGAAGCCAAATACGCCACAGACGACTGACTGTAACTGACAGAGAAGACGAAGAGTCTCGACTGCCAGAGAAGCTAAGGAATCTCAGCATAACGGCCACTGATGATGAACTCACAGGCAACAGAACCGCCAGAGAAGATGGAGAGTTGTCATGATGATCAAGAGAAGACTCGACGTGAGAAATGCATGCAGAACAGAGTTGTGAAGCAATTCTGTTGTAAAGACATGGAGGATTAAGGAAGAGCCGCAGTGAACAAACTATAGGGTAGAAAATTGATGTTGTGAAGAGCATGCAAAGGTATTGTGCATGAAGAATGCAGAAGGTGCACGGAGAGTATAAAAATGCAAAACAGAGAAGAGTTGGGCGTGACTGTGGAGTATAATTCATGCATGTAGAAGCATGTTGTGTGCAGGAGATGAAGCATAGAAGAAGCAAGGAACAGAAATTCATATCTGAGAGAAGAACATAAAGCGCAATAGAGGCGAGGAGAGAGACACTGATGCAGGAAGGGTAGAGAAATGTAGCAGAACAGTGATGAGACTGGTAAGCCATGGATAAATGTTGTATCACTGTGATAAAGTTTTGAAAAGCAAAGATTTATATTTCAGGGTGGTAGGGAGGTGCTAGGGAGGATTGTTGTCCTCAAAAGTTTCGAGTGGGTTCAACACAGGGAGTTGTAGCTTCCATCTGGTTGCAGCCAAGAAAACCAAGGTGGCTGGGTGGTGCAAGGGAGAACTATTGTTCTCTGTTATACAGGTTGGTGCCTGTGTGACTGGAAGTTGGTGCTTCCATCTAGTTGGTGTTGGAACACTCAGGGAGTAGGTTCTTCCTTCTAGTAGGTGCTAGAGAAACCAGAGAGTTGGTGCTTTCAGCAAGTTGCAGCTTGTAAATTAGAGGTGGTAGCCTCACAATGAGTTGGAGCTCATAAGAATGATAATGTACAGAAAATAAAGATTACTTATCATATCAAGAAGAAGAGGTTTTTCCCTTTATGGGTTTCCTCAGGAAATATTTGTCTCTGTATATTTCATGTGTGTGATTGATGTTGAATATTCTATTGCTTACCTCCCTGCATTATTGTGATTTTCATTGAGCGCTTTGTAAAGAGCTTAAAATGAGCATAATTGTTTAAGCACGGTAACAACTGATTCACCCCCCCCCCCCCTCTCAGTTGTCCAATAGATGCAAGGACATGCATCTCAGTCGTATTTTAAAGGAAACAGCTAAAATACATTGTATTGGGGCTAGATCAGTACATTATGGGAAACAATAACCTGTGAATGGGGACAACCTTGAAATTATTTCAAAATGTTTATGTATGCACTGAAATTTGACATGGATAGACTATTCACATGCCTTGATGATATGGATGTTGGTTTTCTTCATATAAGATATAAGAGATATTTGATATATTATTACAATGATGAGTGTTCCATATATAGGGAACATAAGGTGACCATCCATGAAAGGATGCGTCCCTTGAATAATCAATAACTATTTGTTATTATTATTTACTTATTACATACTATAGTTAATAATCAATTAATAATTATATTATTAATTATTATCTTTAGAGAATGTCTTCTCGATGTTGTCTAAACATCAACACTCCCTCTCAACGAGGGAGACATTCTGCAACATGTCACTCTTGTCTTTGAATTATACAAACTTCAACTTAAACTCATGACACTTGTCTGTCAGTCTTGGGAGACATATCTCTCCCACCTGAACCAAGGAGAAACTCCTTCTGCAGCTCTCCCTTTGAGCCAATTAACTCTCTCTAAGATTACGTCATGATCAAGGAAGGATTACGGCTGGCCCCATTTACCACAAGTGCACCTTTGTGATAAATGTATCCTATCTCCCTTGGTCTGCATCCCAATATAGGAGAAGTTATGCTCGATGTTGAAACATCAACACTCCCTCTTAGCTAGGGAGGTATCTTCCATAGTATTACACAACTATTGTCCAGAGACACGCAATCTTCGCCAGTGGTACAAAACCACCATAGTAGTAAAAGATTTGTCACACATGGCACTCCCATGTGGACTTCTAGAGGCTACTCCCTCTAGGACATTGGGCTATAAGCCAAAATGCACTAATCCCTTCTCGAATAAGAGTCCTCATATATCAACTCAACTCAATTCACAGAGGAGTATGATCTAGAGAAATTTTGTCACACATGCCACACCATGTGGACTTCTAGAGGCTACACCCTCTAGAAACAATAGGGTAAACTCCCATAGTGTATGATGTCAAGGGTCAACTCCCTTGACATGTCCTCATGTGCTCTCCACATGGGACGTTTGGTTATAATCCCAACTGCACTTATTCCTTCTCGAATAAGTGTTCCACTTATCCCTTCTCGGATAAGTGTCATCACATATCAAATAAACTTAGTCACAGAGGAGTACGATCTGGAGAATGTCTCGGGAAGCTGCAAACATCAACACTCCCTCTCAGTGAGGGAGGCATTCTCTGCCACGCCAAGTCTGTCACAGAAGTACTTAAACTTCATCCTGGTTTGGTAAGAACATCAACAACCTGCTCATCTATAGGAAGGTAATACACCAATACTTCCTTCCTCTGCACCATTTCTTGGATGAAATGGTACTTGATCTCAAGGTGGTTCGATTTGTCATGAAAAACTGGATTATCAGAGGTCTTCACACAACTTTAGTTACCATAGTGAATAATGGTGGAATCCAGCACATGTTCAAATAAATCTGCACGGAGCTTGTGAAGCCACACTACTTCACGGACTGTCATACTTAATGCAATGTATTCTACTTATGTTGTGATCAAAGCCACGGAAGTTTGTTTCCTGCTACACCAGGAAACCATGGAAGATCCCAAAGCGAAGCAACACCTGAAGGTGTTCTTTCTATCCACTACACTCCCTGCCCAATCAGAGTCAATATATTCCTGCCATATCATATCAATATTGGAAGTATATCTCAAACCATGTCAAATTGTGCCTCGCAAGTAGCTCAACACATGTTTCACAACAATATAGTGTGTCTTTCTTAGTTGACTTATAAACTGGCTAAGTGAACTCACTGCATAGCAAATATTTGCTCTGGTGTTAACCATATACATCAATTATCCAATCAGTTGTTTGTACAGAGTCAGATCAATTTCGTCAAAATCGGAAGAAGACAGTTTCTTTAGATTCATCATTATTGGTATATCCACGGGCTTGAAGTTTAGTATCTCAAACTTCTTCAATATCTCAACTGTGTACTTCCCCTGACTTGGGAAGATCTCATCAGTTCTCTGCCACACCGCTAGTACCAAGAAGTAGTGAATCATACCAAGGTCCTTTATCTCGAACTCAGAGGCCAACACATACTTGCTTTCAATAATAAGGCTCTATGTATCGGTGAGCAATAAATCATCAACGTAGAGGACCAGAATCAAGGCCTCACCATTAATAGTCATATAGTATAGGTTGGGATCAACAACACTTTTGTTGAAGCCCAAACTCATCAGGTGTCCATCAATCCTCGCATACCAAGCTCGAGGTGCCTGCTTGAGTCCATATAGGGCCTTCTTCAACCTACACACATGAGACTCCTTCTCATGTATGACGAAACCATCTGGTTGCTTGATGTATATTTCTTTCTCAATCTCTCCATCGAGAAAGGTTGTCTTCACATCCATCTGTTGTAGTTTCCAACCCATGGATGTTGCAAGGGAAATAATCGTATAGATAGAAGTGTATCGAGCAAAAAGAGAAAATGTCTCCTCATAATCTATTCCCTCCACCTGAGAGAATCCTCTAGTAACAAATCTTGTTTTGTGCCTCTCGATTCTCCTGTCAACTGTGTGTTTGATCTTGTAGATCCATTTATAAGTTACTGCAAACTTCCCCTCAGCGCTTGGAACAATATCCCACACATCATTCTTCATGATGGACTGATACTCCTCCATCATGGCATCTCTCCATATTGGATGACTAGTTGCCTCCTCATAACAAGAAGGTTTAGAATCAATGATGTGGCTCATAGCTGCGGCATAACACAAATATCTCTGAGGTATCTTGCTTTCTCGGAAGGTACCATCTCTTTATGTCTCTTACTCAATCTATCTCTGATCAAGGATGACGATCTAATATTCCTTTGAAGACTCATTGTACCCCATATATGTATATTGAACACCCAAATAACCTAAAGTGTCCAACCTCAAGCTTTAACTCTTGTGAAGGCCTCCTCAAGAGTCATGTTCTTCAAGGAATTTTGTTCTAAACATACATCACAGTCATGGATGCTTATTCCCATAGAAACATAGGTAAATGTTGATCACGAATCATCGCCTTGACTGTCTCAACAATAGATCTATTCTTCCTCTCTTCGACCCCATTTTGTTGAGGGTTGTGAGGAACGGTGTACTCCCTCTTGATCCCTGCCTCAAACATCTCTAGGACACGTCGAGGTTCCCTCATGGAACCAATATCCCCCAAGACATATCGAGGTTTCCTCGTGAAACCAATGTCTTGGTTTCTTCATCTAGTAATCCATTGATTACTATGCAATCAACTAGTAGCATATTGCTACTACCATGCCATCGATAGATCAAATCATCCACCACATTATTTATGACTATGTTGCAATCAACTAGTGGCACACGACTACTGCAATGTCGTCCAATAGTACACAATTGTTTCCATGTCATAGTAGTACACAACTATTGTCCAGTGGTACGCAACCACTGCTATAGTCTCCATTACCATGTTGTGATGTTTCTCCTCTCCCAGTAGTCTTATTCATACCTAGCCACCTCGCATGGCATAGGGAAGACTACAACCATAGCCTCATTCACACCTAGCCACCTCGCATGGATTCCACAATACTTGTGCCCAACTGAGCATTACTCCCTTAGTCAACTCACATGACTAATTAGGGAAACTCTTGTCCAGAGGGGTTTAGTTGGATAGAGGAGAGAAAACACCACACCTCCCTCTTAACGAGGGTGGACATTCTTTGAGTGATTTCACAGGCTTGAAGATTCCGCCAACACTTCGAATCCTTTTGACCATGGTACTGGACATGTCAATTATAAAATGTCTTTGAACCCAAGACTCATATACAACATTAGCGTTGATGACTAAATAGAATTCCTTTGTAGCTTGAATTGCACGTAGGCGCATATCAATAGCCTCACTATATCATGACAGTGGCCTCCTCGCCTGGTGCTCATCCCACTGTGGATGCCAATCATTTACATTGACACTATATACACGACCTTTTCTCCAATGGTAACTTGATTCTAAAAGGAAACTCGACCTCAACCATAATCAATATGATAGAATGGGGTGCAAAAAATCAAACATTCCACTCCACATGAGTGCAAACAATCAGAATTATTCTCGGCCTCCAACGATCTCTCAAGAGTATCTTCTTGGATTCTTTGACCAATCACTTAGACGCGGGCATTAGATCATATCCCATACTCTTGTTATCTCCAACGTGATCTAGAGGCAACATCACCAAAACCAAGAGCATACGAGTTCGTGGGCGCAAAATAAAGGAACCCCCATTCATGAAGAATTACGGCTTAACTTGAAA
>ML777416.1:443702-456170 GCA_009831015.1 Picea engelmannii
GAGTAGAGAGAAGAATGGAAATCTCCAGGCCTTGTATTGTTCTTATCTTTCAATAAAATAGTGAGAGTTTCATCAACACGATTTCTGTTATTGCCATTCTGTTGTAGGGTTTTCATTAACACGATTTCCTTTATTGCCATTTTTCCGTGAGATTTATTTTCCAGTATGCATTGATTTAGAGAACAGTCTGTTGACAGAGAAGGCAGGGCCCCCTTCGATGGAAACAGAACTGTGTAGATTGTATTTACAATAGACATCATCTTTCAGCCGTTTTCTCATTGGTTTAATAGAACATAAGTAGCATTCATTTAATTGCAACAGAGGGTTAGCATTCCAAGATTTAAGTTTAATGTTATCTTTTCAACCATCGATTTCATCTTTCAGTTTTCATGTTCAGACTACTTAACATTCAGGAACTAGCCAGGATGTCTCATGAGATAGAGAAGTTTCCCTTGATTACAGTAGAGGGTTTTGATTACAGTAGAGGGTTTATCTTTTACATGCATATACAGAGAAGTTTTATGAAGTTAGTACAGGTTAGTACAGAGTAGTGCAGAACGAGTGCAAGTCAGTACAGAGTAGTGCCGAACAAAGTAGAGTACAGTAGCTTCTTTCAGCAAATTTCTTTTAGCAGTTCAGAGATTAGTTTGGCATCCTTTAAACCCCCTCTTCAACCATGCATTTCCTGTGCTGGTTCCTCTAAGTCTACCTTCCCAGGTTGACAATTAAATGTTGATTCATATGGTATATCTGCAGCTCGACAAAAGGGACCCTTCATCATCATATTTTCGAGAAAGAGCGTCAGCAACCACATTTTATTTTCCTTTATTGTAAAATGATCTCGTAATCATACCCAAAGAGCTTAGTTATCCATTTGTGTTGCTCTAGAGAGGAAGGGCATTGCTCCAGAAAATACTTGAGGCTTTGATGATCTGTCTTAATTTGGAATCGTTGTCCCAAAAGATAAGGGCATCAAAGATCTATTGCATGTATAATAGCCAACATTTCTTTTCAGAGATCTACTGCATGTAGAATAGCCAATATTTCTTTTTCATAGATTGATTGGCCCAAATGGCGATCTGACAATTGTTTGTTGGTAAAGGCCAAAGGTCTGCCCTCTTGCATAAGGACTGCTCCAATTCCTCTCCCGAAGGCATCGCCTTCCAGGACAAAGGTCTTTGTGAAATCAGGAAGGGCCAAGACCGAAGTAGTGCACACAGCCTCCTTCAATGCTTGAAAGTCATGATCATTTGTGGGATTCCAAGTGAAAGAATTATTTTTAAGTAGAGAAGTGAGAGGCGCCGCAATCTTTTCATAATTCTAAACAAACTTACGATAATATCATGTTAAACCCAAAAAATCACATAATATTTTGATAGTCTTGGGGCGAGGCCAATCCTGCATGGCTTCAATCTTCTTAGGATCCACCTGGACACCAACCTTGCCAACAATATGACCCAAGTACTCAACTTATGAGGTGCCAAAGGAACATTTAGAGTGTTTGAGGAAAAGTTGATGCTGAGAGAGTAGATGAAGAACTTGATCCACATGGGAAATATGGGATTGTCAAGTTTTACTGTAGATGAGAATATCAGCAAAGAAAACTAAGACAAAATGACGGAGAAAAGGATGGAAGACATGATTCATGAGGCTTTGGAAGGTGGAGGGGGCATTACATTGGCCAAATGGCATGAACAAGAACTCCTAGTGACCCTCATAAGTTCAAAAAGAAGTCTTGGGGATGTCAGCATCTTGCATACATATCTGGTGATATCTTGAACGCATATCGAGTTTGGTGAAATACTGAGCACCACTCAACTCATCCAATAGATCATCAATGACAAGAATGGGAAACTTGTCCTTGATGGTTAGTTTATTGAGGGCATGAAAGTCAGGACACATGCACCAAGTACCTTCTTTATTAAGTACCATGACCACAGGAGAAGAA
This sequence comes from Picea engelmannii, assembly GCA_009831015.1. Lineage (NCBI taxonomy): Eukaryota > Viridiplantae > Streptophyta > Pinopsida > Pinales > Pinaceae > Picea > Picea engelmannii. Next base: position 445,651 of record ML777416.1, read on the forward strand.
TAAGGATAGGTACTGGGGTGGATAACACCCGCTTGGAGAAATTCCTGCACAATTTTCTCAATTTCATTCTTTTGGGAAAAGGGATGACGATAAGGGTGAGAATTGGGAGGAAGACTACCAAGAACAAGGGGTATGGAATGATCATGAACACCACGAGAAGGTGGAAGTCCCTGAGGAGTGGAAAAAACAACTTGGTGTTTGGAGAGAATAGCTTGGAGGTCAGGATGCACAGAGGGTGTCTCAACTGCGTGAATAGAATGGAGTTGAGAAATAATAACGGAGAGGCATTTCTTGAGGTGTTTTTCCATGCGATGGGAACTGATGATCTCAGGAGAACCAGTTGTGAGACCTTGGAAGTGATACCTTTGTCCCTCATGTTGGAATTGCATGGTTAATTCCTTGAAATACATAAGAATGGGACCCAAAGTGCGTAACCATTCAACACCTAGCACAATGTCACACATGCCCATTTCGATGGAAAACGTATGAGATTTCAGGTGGTAATGTTCAATCTGAAGACGTACATTTTCAAAATGCCCACCATTGGCTATCATGATTTGAAAGTTATTGACAACACAGATATAGCAATTGGTTTCCTGGGTAATGCAATGATGGATAAAATTGTGGGTGCTACCACTGTCAACCAGGATGATGACCTTCCAATAGCCAATGAGCTTGAGGGTTTGGGGAGCAGAGAAACTAGTGAAAGCATGCAGGGAAATGAGTGGTTCAACTTCAATTGGGTCAGTGGTCTCCAAGATAGCATCGGAAAGGGAGGGCTCTTAAACAATTGGAATTGTCACATCTTCTTTAGGAACATCTTCAAAAATGGCCATAAAAATATTTTGTTCCTTACACTTGTGCCCTGGAAAATATTTTTCATCACAATTATAGCAAAGACCCTTCAATTGGTGTTCATCCATTTTAGCCCTAGTTAATTTTTGGACCTTGAGGGGGGTGACAGGGGGGTTAGGATTAGTGGGGCGAGGGCGAGGGCGAGGAGCAAAAGAAGGTTTTTTGTTGTGGGAAAAAACAACTTGTTGGGATTCTTTAACACGTTTAGTAGCTTCCAACCAAGTCTGAGGGTGGGCCATGAGAACCTGGGGTCAGATTTCATCCTATTGGCCACTGATAAAACATTCACGAAAGAAATCATTTGACATGCCTTCGATTCGAAAGGCCAAATGCTCAAAAGTAGATATAAAGTCTTCCACTGTTCCTTACTGTTTCAACTTGGTCAAACCACTGATATAGTGGGTATCGATGTCAAAGCGATCATAGAGCTCAGCAACAAACTGGGTCCAGAAAATATACCCTTGAAGTGAATTTTTACACCATTTCCACCATTGTCATCATTCAGGATCTAGATAGAGGACAGCATAGTGAAGTTTGGCCAATTCATCTGTAATACCATGCAGAGAAAAATAATGCTCCATTTGAGTGACCCAACCCGTAGGATTGGAGCCATCAAATTTATTGACCTCGACCCGGGGAAGACGGGGATCACGCTAAAAGGAGTTGGATTGAAAATGCAGAGAATGAGAGGATTCAGCAGCATTGGGTTGGTCCGAGGAGGAAGGACCCGAAGAGTGGTTCAACAACTGATTGACAGCAGACTGGAGGGTGTTAAATTGGTTCATGAATTTGGCATCCATGGTGTCAAATTTGTGCTCGACATGGGTTTCTAATTGTAAAAGGTTGGAATTGGTAGAGGCAATTTCAGAAGTCGCTTGATTGATGGAAGCTTGCAGGTCTTGGTTGTGAGTGGTAACCATTTGGAGAGGAGAAGTGTGAGTAAGGAAAAATGGGTGGGTGGGACCAAAAAAAGGATTTATAAGTGATAGTTACCACGATGATCCGGGCAAGAAGAGAAATAGAATGGAATAGGTGGAAAAATGGAGAAGCTGAGAGGGGCTCGGGTCCACTAGAAAAAAAATGTTAAAAATGAAAGGTATGACTACAATCAGGGAGAAAAGAGGAATCCAACGGGATAGGTCTCAAATAATGGTGCCAATGAGATCTACTCTGATCTGAAGAATATTGCAGTGATGAAATGCCCAAATTCTTAGCAAGAAGAAATGTGTAGTTATTTCGCAACCTGAATTCATGAAACACAATTGCGCAGAAATAGATATTGCATTTTATGTTTTTGTTTCCGTCCCAAGGGTTAGGGTATTCAAGGGTTCTACAGACAAGGGTTCACCCTTTTCTATAGCTCTCTGATATACGTGCAGGGTCCAACAGTATTACTCGACCCAATATCTTAGGTCACCAACTAAGTAGGCTAGAAAGTGCCCTTAGTTGTACTACCCGACTACCCAGGTACTAGAGATTATCTTCTCGAGTATTGTTCTCAGTGGCACTATAGAAGTCAGGGGGGCAATCAGTTTATCTATGGAGGGCTTCAGGAGATCTAGGTCGATTCGTATACAAGTGTTGTATGATGCTCTACCACTCAAATGGGTACCAACAGGGGTTACAAGGGTGACCAACAGATGTGCACTTAAGTACCACTTGTATTTTCTACGTGTAATGACAGATCTTTGTAGCTTTAAGACGTCGAAATACGTCTCTACCCTAAAAAAAAAAAATTAACCCACAATTTTCTGCCGAGGAAGGTGCCCTGATACCACTTGTAGTATTCCAGTTATAAAATAGTATGCAAAACATAAATAATTATCTAGAAAAGGAAGAGAAACAATGATATAACCAGAACCATACCATAATAATACCAGAATAATACGAGAATAACACCAAAAATATCACTTTCATTACCGAGAACTGTTAATATTATGGTAGCTTCAAGAGGTATGAACCTCTATTGTGACCTATGACGAGATTAGAATACTCCGAAAGGAAGCAAAGAAATGAAGAAAACCCTAGACAAGTTGTCAGGTGCAGAAATATATTTAATATGAATTTATTAATACCCAAAAGGAGAAGTCGGCCCCAGTTAAACTACCCAGACTACTATAAATACAGGGCGCCAGTTCTCATTATTCTCATCTCAGCAGTTACAGAGTGAACTGGATCTGCACAGGTGCAGTTGCAGCTTGTGCGCGAGTTTCTGGGAAGGTGTGTGCTAGCCTCTGGGTGGGATTATCTGATCAGCTTGGGTTCTATTCTTGCTTGGTGCATTAGCCTCTCTTGGCTATTGGATTTCTACCAGGATTCTCTTCTCTGTTAAGGTCAAGGTGCTAAGAGGGTGGCTTCGGCCTATGGTTGGGTGACGAGGGTATCGTCAATGGTAAAACGAGCACAATCTTCTATATTCTAACAAGAACAATGTTTACTTGCCTCTTCGAGGGGGAAACCTCCAACAAATCAGAGCTCTATTACAATAATATCCAAGACAAAACTTATCATGCCCTCTACTCTTATTTATACTAAATCTATCTATCCAAAGGAATAGTCTAGAGGAAGATCCTTCTAAAAGCGGAAGCTTCTATTAGGTCTTCTTACAATTGACTTATTCCTCCTTATTGCTAGGCCTTATTAATATTGACCTTTATTACATAGAAATATATTATTCTACCCACTTGAGGGGTTAGGTAGGTTAGGTACCTAACAAATACATGGGTTACCTTTGCAAGTGTTGATTAGTTTTTGTTTGCAGGTCGTTGGAGTGATGATATATTTTGTTGTGCATTCCTCGATTGTTGGCTTGTTTGATCACGTTGAAGACTTCCTTCTTGATATGGGCATTAAAGACTTCCTATTTGACATGGGTTTTGAAGACTTCCTCTTTGATATGGGTTGTATCTTCTCTCTACAAAACAATCTTGGATAGCGTTGTTGTTATGTGTTCTACAAGATACAGGGGATCCTGTAGAACTGTATTTTTGCATATGATAATGTTTTCTACATGATACAAAGTATCCTGTAGAACTGTATTTTTCCATACGGTAATGTTTTCTACATGATACAAAGTATCATGTAGGATTATAGTTTTTTTGTCCCAATGCATGTATTTGATGCAAAAATGGTTGATAAAGGTTGTGATGTTGATGCTAGTAATGATATTTCTAGTTCGAGCCTTGTCTTTTAAAATGCTACCTGTTATTTGTGAAAATGATCATGTAGGGATGATCATGTAGAATCTTGTAGGATAACACTGTAGAACGATTTTATTGAAACAAGGGACACAAAATGTAAAATGTTGAATATGGAAAGTGTTATTGATGTATGAAAAATAGAAAAAAAGGATTTATGAACGAAAATGATAAAAAGTGTGATGCATGGAAGATGATATTGAAAGTGCAGAAAAATTGAAAAATGTTGATTTCCCTTATTGATTTATTGTTAACTGTTTGTTGATTTTTTTCTTGTGCAGATGATTGCTACAAATGGAGTTCTTGTGTACCTACAAAAAAAACATTAGTTTTTCTAAAAATATTTTTTTCTCTCCTTTTTTTTAACTTTTTCTCAAAGCATAGGTGCCATCACTGGTTTTCACTAATGCCTTGCCTCACCAAGCCTTTGGGAGGTTTTCATGATGAGGATATCCCTTTATTCCTCGGATATGAGACTGGATCCATTGGAGGTTTTCACCCACATATTTGTCCTAGATGCCTCAGTGAGGTTTTCATCCAGGTATTTTATTCTCTTTTTCTTTTCTTTGTTTTCTCATATCTCATTTTTTGGAAGGATTGAGAGCATCTCTGCTATCAATCACAACCAGATTTTGTGTCTTCATTGTTGTTGTAAACTCTTATGTTGTCATTATCTTATTGTAAACTTTTATCATGAATCCATTTACTAGCAAGGGAATCCCTTCTTCATCAATAGTTTTGATCTGGACTAAACCATTATCATAGCATTTTTCAATAGTGTAGGGCCCTAACTAACTTGGTCATTAGCTTTCCCTTGAAGTCCTTGAATATTGAACCATATGAAAGGTCCCTATCCCCTTGTTTGAACTTCCCATGCTTGATTTTCTTAGCATGCCACTGTTTTCTTTGTTGTTGCACTACTTCAATTTTGAAGAGTGCTTGCATTATGTACTCATCTAAGGAATTTAGTTGATTTAATTTTTCTTTCTGTGTTGATGTTATATCCATATTCAATTCAATTGTTGTTCTTAATTTATGGTATTCAAACTCAATAGTGAGCATGGCTTTCTTACTGTAGACTAACTCAAAGGGTGTGAGCCTTCTGGTAGTCTTCCATGTGATGTTGTATTCCCATGTTGCTTCTATGAGTTTCTTTGACCAATTTTTCTTATGCATACTCATTGTTTTAGTGAAGATGTTTTCTAGCTCTGAGTTGGTGACTTTAGCCTATCCATTTAATTATGGATGGTAGGGTGTTGATTTATTATGATGGATGTTATGTTCCTTCATGATTTTCTCAATGTTGAATTATTGTAACTTTGAAGAATATTCTACTTATATTTGAGTCATTATTGTATATATCAAATCCCCTTTTGTGGATTGATCAAGTCGTGTATTGTATAATATCAAATCCCCTTTTCTAGATTGGTCAACATGTATTTGTATGGTGGTATTTGTAAAGTCGCCCCCTAGTAATTGTAAAGTGGTTTTAGCCACTTCTAGGAGAAGTTGGCTCCACCAAGTGAAGAGACACAACCCTAAATCCACCTCACAACTTGTATTTATATGTGAGGATGGTGTCTCATTTGAAAACACTAACTCACTCATATAGTGAGCATATCTTAAAGACAGTTGCAGTTGCAGGAAGAAGTCTAACGAAGGAAAAGAGAGGCGTCTGCTTAGTCTTGATATGTCTTTGGTGCTTTGGTCTTAGTGTTGGAATTATACTAGCAATCTATTATTGAGGAAGTTTTGTTGGGTTTTATTCCCCATGAGGGTTTCCCAGGACAAAATGTTGTGTACTTTGTGATCGTGTTTCTTTCAGTGATCATATTTATACTGTTGTTTTGGAAATGCATTGAATGCTCATGAAATTTGGAAATAACCTAATAAAAATGGTAAAAACTTAACATGGAATCAGAGCTTGACTGATTAGAGCATATTTCACTGGGTATCTAGATGTTTCTGTTGTCGTACAAGAAATTTAGGGTTTTTCACTAAAGAACATTTTTTTACCAAAGACCACCTAGGGAAGTGTGCCTTGCCCTAGTGCATATTTTGGCAGCGTGAGTGAGTCTTTTCAGTGGTTGGATTCTCCGAAAATTCAAACCCTAGTTTTGACTGGTACCAGAAAACCAAAACCAGTACGAGAAGTACTAGTCCAGAATTGTGTAGGTCAAGTTTCAAGGGGTAAAACATGTATTTTTCATAAACGGTCTGCTCCAACAAACTCACCTCAGTCCAACGCATCTCCTAGTAAGTTCATTTTCATTTTCTAAGCACTTTCATTTTCTAGTAATTTTCTTAGCTCCAGGTCAATATGTCTACAAGCACCAAGCTTGTTGACAAGTTAAAAGGTGTGGAAAAATTATGTTCCTGGAAGTACATAATTGGACTCATTATTAAAGAGAATGACCTTACAAAATTCATAAAAGAAAATGTACCAAAACCCGAAGAAGATGAAGCCAAATAGAAGTACAAAAAGGATATGATTATGGCTAAAAAAATAATTGCAAATTCTATTAAAGACCACTTGATCCCTTAAGTGTCTTCTAAGAATACTCCAAAATATATGTTTGATTCCCTAACCAGAATGTATGAAGGAAGGAACATCAACCAGAAGATGAACTTGAGAACCCAACTCAAGAATACAAGAATGCAAAAAGAAGAAACAGTTCAAGACTATTTATCTAGGGTTTCTCAATTCAAGGAACAATTAGAGGCAATTGGAGACAACTTAGATGAATATGAACTCGTGATGACAACTCTTAATGGTCTCACGATACCTTGGGATGCCTTCATCCAAATTGCTTTTGCAAGAAAAGAGAAACTCCAATTTGACATTTTATGGGAAGAATGTGTTCAGGAAGAATCAAGAGTGACTAACTGAGAACTCGTGTTATTAAGAGATGAAGATCAAGCCCTATATTCTCATGCTAAGGGTGGAAAGGGAACGTATCGTTTTCAAAAGGAGAACCACTTTCATAAAGAGTCTCACTCTCCAAAGAGATTCCCGAAATATCATAAAGGTCAAAGAAGGCAAAAATATTTCTCCTCCTATCAGAGTTATCATTGTGATAAGATGGGACACATGCTAAGAATCGTCCTACCAAAACGGAAGAATACAAGAGGAGAAATAACAAAGACATCATGCCCATGTAGTTGAAGATGATGAGCCACCCAAGAAGTTAGCTAAAGAAGAGATTGAAGAATATGTTTTGTTTTCCGCTCTCTCGGGATATGTGACACTTGGATCATATATAGTGGTGCCTATAAACACATGACACGTCAGAAAAACACTCTCTCCAGTCTTGTAGAGAAAAAATCCTCCCATAAAGTTTCACTTGGAGATGATTATCAGTACCCAATCAAAGGATTGGGAGAAGCCACCTACAAACTCGATTCAGGAACTCCGATGAGAATGAAGGATGTACTCTATGTACCAGGTTTGAAAAATAACTTACTTTCCATTTTTTCTCTAGATAAAAAAGGTTTCAGGGTTGCATTCGTAGATGGTGAAGTTATTATGTGGTCTAAATGAAACACTATAGAATATGTAGTTGTTATTGGAATAGAAGAAGGTGGTTTGTACAAGTTAAAGGGTCACTTAGATGTAGCCTTGACTCACTCTACTGAAAGTCCTTGTGACTACCTTGCTCACATCAAATACAAATCCTTACCATATGTGAGCAAGGTAGTTACAGGTTTACCAGAACTAAAGGTTGATTATGAAGGTGTATGCAAGGATGTGAAAAAGGAAAGAACACAAAGAATCATTTTCCAAAGAGCAACAGTAAAGTAGAAGGAATTTTGGAACTTGTCCACTCAGATGTATACAATCCAATGCCATAAACCTCTCTAAGAAGGTACGTATGCTATGTATCATTTATTGATGATTACTCTCGTAAAAATTGGGTTTATTTCTTGAAGTCAAAAGATGAAGTACTTGGAAAGTTCAAGGAATTCAAAGCCTTGGTAGAAAACCTCTCCGAAAGGAAAATCAAGAAACTTAGGTCAGACAATGGAGGAGAGTACACTTCAAATGAATTTGGAATCTTTTGCATAGATGTCAGGATTAAGAGGGAGTTCACCACTCCCTATAATCCTCAACAAAATGGTGTAGTAGAAGGAAAGAATAGGACGATTATGGAATCAATAAAGACTATGATTCATGATCAATATCTTCCAATCCACTTATGGGTTGAAGCAGCAAGAACAACAGTATATCTCCAGAACAGATTATCCCATAGTGCACTTGGATTCAAAACCCCCGAAGAAATATTCACCGGAAAGAAGCCAGAAGTAATCCATCTCAAAATATTTGGTTTTCCAGTATTTGTACACATTCTGAAAGAAAAGAAAACTAAGTTGGATCCTTCAAGAAAGAAGGGAATGTTTGTTGGATACTATGAGGTCTCTAAGGCCTTCAGAATCTACATACTAAGTTACCATCATATTGAGATCAACATAGACATAGCAATTTATGAATATGTAGAACTCAAGAGATCAAGGAAATGTCAGTTAGAAGAAGTGTGTGAAGAAGAACATGTAGCTCCTAAAGTTGCAGAACCCGTGAAGGAAGATGTAGTTACCCCTGATGATGAGATTCTAGAAGATCATGATATGATAGAATCTCAAGAACCTTCCCATGTGATGATCTCTCACAAGAGAAAGATATCTTGGGCGAGATAACTTATTCAAGATGCAGAGAAGTAAGGTGCCCAGAAGGAACCATGAGACAAAGCAAGATGCCTAAGCCATTCTCCAGCTATGTGGCCTTGATGTGTGATTTCGTAGATAAGGAACCTACTTGCTTTGAATAAGTCGTTCAAAAGAAAGAATTATGAATTGCATGACAGAAGAATACCAGTCCATTATAAAGAATGATGTGTGGGAAGTAGCTCTCAATCCAAAGAACAAAGATGTGGTATCTTCCCAGTGGATATACAAAATAAGACATGCAGCAGATGGAAGTATTGAAAAATATAAGGCAAGATTTGTGGCTTGTGGATTTTCTCAAAAGGAAGGTATTGACTGTGAAGAAACATTTGCTCCTGTAGCAAGATACACTTCAATCAGAACCATCATAGATCGTGTAGCCAAAATGAAGTGGAAGTTGCACCAGATGGATGTGAAAACAACTTTCTTAAATGGTGTTATTGAAGAAGAAGAAGTGTACATATAACAACCACAAGGGTTTGAAGTTGAAGATATAAAAAAACATGTCTGCATGTTGAAGAAATCTCTATACAGGTTGAAGCAAGATATGAGAGCTTGGTATGGTAGAATTGATAGTTTCTTGACTAACTTGGGCTTTACCAAGAGCAAATTTGATTATAATCTTGACTTCAAGGTTATGAATGATGAGTTAGTTGTATTGCTACTATATGTGGATGACTTATTCTTGACAGGAGAAGAAAATATCATCACAGACTGCAAAAGGAAGCTCGTTGCAGAATTTGAAATGAAATACCTAGGCCCAATGCATTATTTATTAGGTCTTGAAGTTTGGAAGAGCCCGGAGAAGATATTCCTTAACCAAGGGAAGTATGAAGTTGAAATACGGAAAAAGTTTGACATGTTGGAATGTAAATCCATGGCCACACCCATGGAGACGAATTTGAAGCTCCTGGTTGATACTTCGTCAGAGTTAGTTGCTGCTAATCTATACAGACAGAGACAAATTACTGGTTCATTGATGTACTTGACGAATATGAGGCCAGATATATGTTTTTTTGTGAATTGAGTCGGTATCTGGTGGAGCCCACACGTGTTCACCTTGTAGTTGAAAAGCATGTGATGAGATACCTTAAGGGTACGTTGGATTATGGTATCTGTTATATTGGAGATCATGATTTCACACTGTATGGTTATACTGATTCAGATTAGGTCGAAAGTGCTTCAGACAGAAAGAGCACTTCAGGATGTTGTTTCAGTTTGGGGTCAGCCATGACTTCATGGAAAAGTCTTGGTTGTGGAGCCTGATTATCTTCCTGATTCAGAGGTCCTTGCTTTCAGCCGTGTTTATACCCCATGAAGTATTTACACCCCAGAAGTATGTACACTCTTCCACGTGGGGGAATGCAGAGGGGGGGTACCCCCTCTGCGGTGTCCGGGGGGTACCCCCTCTGCGGAGTCCGGGGGGTCTGGGGGCAAGCGGGCCCCCAGCAGGGGTTCGGGGGCAAAGCCCCCGAAGCAAAAATTGACTTATAAAAGTATATTGTAATTTCATTGTAAATATGGACCGTTCATTACAAGGTCGCAGATCTAACGGTAGAGATTATGTTAGGGTTTTTTGCCCTAGAAGGCAACCCTCTTTTATGAGGGAAATGTATTGCAGCTATGTACGAAGGTGAATATTGTATTCTGAGAGAGGAGACTGTGAGAGAAAGAAGAGGAAGTTACAGCGGGTTTTTGCTGTAGGTTGTATCCCTTCATTTGCTGGATAATAATAAAGGAAGGACCTGG
>ML777416.1:467844-512495 GCA_009831015.1 Picea engelmannii
TCCAAGAAGGTTCAGAGTCCAGCATATACAGCAGCAGTGGAGTTGTTGAGATCAGTCTCCAAGTGGGAGATTGTTGGTTGTGGAGCCTGATTATCTTCCTGATTCAGAGGTCCTTGCTTTCAGCCGTGTTTATACCCCATGAAATATTTACACCCCAGAAGTATGTACACTCTTCCACGCGGGGGAGTGCAGAGGGGGGGTACCCCCTCTGCGGGGTCCGGGGGGTATGGGGGCAAGCGGGCCCCTAGCGGGGGTTCGGGGGCAGCGTCCCCCGATGGGGGTTCGGGGCGAAGCCCCCGAAGCAAAAATTGCCTTATAAAAGTATATTGTAATTTCATTGTAAATCTGGACCGTTCATTATAAGGTCGCAGATCTAACGGTAGAGATTATGTTAGGGTTTTTTGCCCTAGAAGGCAACCCTCTTTTATGAGGAAAATGTATTGCAGCTATGTACGAGGGTGAATATTGTATTCTGAGAGAGGAGACTGTGAGAGAAAGAAGAGGAAGTTACAACAAGTTTTTGCTATAGGTTGTATCCCTTCATTTGTTGGATAATAATAAAGGAAGGACCTGGCAATTTCTCTGGTGGACGTAGCCCACACTGGGTGAACCACGTAAATCTGTGTCTCTCTGGTATTGTGTGTCTTCTGTGTTTTTGTTTCTGCATTTGTTTTATTTTATTGCTCCGCGGTCCTGTTTTTCTAACAAAAAGTAGGAAGCAGTACATTATTTCTCTCATCACAACAAAAGCGAAGTACATTGCAGCATGTTCCGCCAGTTGTGAATCCATATGGATTCGGAACTTGTTGACATGTATGTTCGATTGGAAGATGGAAGCTACCACGATTTTATGTGATAACTAGAGTTGCATAAAGATGACATAGAACCTAGTGTTCCATGATAAGACGAAGAACATAGAGATCTGGTATCACTACATTCGTCACATGGTGCAGAAGGGAGATATATAGCTACAATAATATGGCACAGATGACCAGGTTGCAGATGTTTTGACTAAGCCTCTGCCTTGTGTGAAGTTTGAGTACTTTCGAGACAAGATTGGTGTATTTCAAAAGGACCTCCCTCGAAAGGGGGAGTGATGTTGATGATACTATGGTATCTTGACCAACAACGCGTAGTTCAGTTAGGATTTTATATCCTAGGGGATTGATCATCTCTGGACAGATCCCGAAGGTCCGGTAAGGATGGTTTGTCATAGTACATGTGCATGTATATTCCAGTTGTGTTCAATAGTGGTAGCTCAGTTAGGATTCTATATCCTAGGGAATCTTATGATTCTTGGGCAGATCTCGAAGGTTCGGTAAGGACAGTCTGTCAAAGTACCACAGATGTTGTTGTTGATGCACCTGCCTCATTCTGTTTCCACATATATAGATGGTGATGTTGATGTTGTTCCAACTCTAGGCTGTTGATGACGATTATGTTACTCCCAACTCTGCGCTGTAGATGATGGTGATGCTCAGTTTCTACTGATGTTGATGATGAGAAAAACTTCCGATGATTTATAGATGTGTCAGTCAGTTTTCTAGATATTGATGATGATGTTTCCCTCTCCTCCTCTTGATGATGTATTGAGTAATGTCAATAGAACATCCTTCTCATTAAGGGGGAGTGTTGAATTATTGTAACTTCGAAGAATATTCTACTTGTATTTGAGTCATTATTGTATAGATCAAATCCTATTTTGTGGATTGATCAAGTCGTGTCTTGTATAAGATCAAATCTTGTTTTTTAGATTGGTTAACATGTATCTATATGGTGGTATTTGTAAAGTCATCCCCTAGTAATTGTAAAGTGGTTTTAGCCACTTCTAGGAGAAGTCGGCTCCACCAAGTGAAGAGACACAACCCTAGCGCCACCTCACAACTTGTATTTATATGTGATGATGGTGTCTCATTTGATAACACTCTCTCACTCATCTAGTGCACATATCTTGAAGAGAGTTGCAATTGCAGGAATAATTCTAACGAAGGATAAGAGAGGTGCATGCTCGGTCTTGGTCTGTCTTTGGTGTTTTGGTTTTAGTCTTCGCATTGTATTGGGAATCTATTATTGAGGAAGTCTTGTTGGGTTTTCTTCCCCATGAGGGTTTCCCAAGATAAAATGTTTTGTACCTTGTGATAGTGTTTCTTTTAGTGATCCTCTTTATACTATTGTTTTGGAAATGCATTGAATGCTCATGAAATTTGGAAATAACCTAATAACAGCAGTAAAAGCTTAAAACTCAATAAGTTTGGATGTAAATTGAGTTCCTTGGCCTGTGACTATTTTTATGGGATAACCAAACCTTGATAATATGAATTATTGGAGGAATGCAGCTACATTTTGTTCTATTGCATCTTTAATATCCTTTACTTCAGCTCACTTGGCAAGATAGTCAATGTAGGCCAGTATGTGCTTCTGATGCCCTCATAGTGGATCAATGGGGACTATAAATTCAATGCCCCACTTGCCAAATGGTTCCACTGATAATTGGGGATGTGAATGCATTTCATTCCTCTTTTTAGGATTTCTCATTCTTTCACATTCATCACATTGTGAATTTTATTGTTCAGCATCTTTGTGTAGGGTCGACCAATAGTATCATGCTTGCAATATCTTGTAAGTTGTTCTCTTTGTTGCATATTTCCCTCCACATAGTTCATCATGACAAGCATGGATGATATCATACACTTCATATTCTCTTATGCATCTCCTCAAGACTCGGTCTGGACCAATTTTCTACCAAAGTGTAGGTTTTGTTTTTCTGAACTATCTTCCACCTTTCTCGGCAAGAGAAATGTTGAGGAAACTTCCATGTTGTCGGCTAATTTTCTATGTCAGCAAACCAAAGGGTTTGTTTTGATATGGAAAAGAGGTTCTCATCTGGAAATTGATCAGAAACCGTGCCTTCTTTAGTAGGAATGGTCAACCTAGACAAAAAATCTGCAACAACATTCTACTTGCCAAGCTTGTCAAGAATAGTTAGATCAAATTGTTGTAATAAAAAAATACATCTAATCATTCTACCATTGATGTCAAGGTTATTCATCAAGTCTCTAATGGTAACATGATCTATATGTACAAAAATTTTGTACCCTGTAACATAATGTTTGAATTTATTTAGAGCATGAACTACTGCTAAAAGTTCATTTTTTGTAATAATGTAGTTAAGCTCTGCACCAACCAAGTTTTTACTTATGAAATAAATTGCATAAGGTTTGTTATCTTCATTTTGTCCCAATACTACTCCTACATATTTATCCGAAGCATCAATATGAACATCAAATGGAAGATTCCAATTGTGACCATGTAGCACAAGACTAGTTGAGAGTCTTTCTTTTAATGTTTCAAATGTTTGTTGATAGTTTAGAGTCCCACAATAATTTACATATTTGGATAGCAGGGTAAACAGGGGAGAATTTATCTTACTCAAATCATTGATGAACCTCGTGTAGTATCCTGCATGTCCAAGAAAACTTCTGATATCTTTTGGTTTCAAAGGAGTAGGAAGTAGTGTGATGATTTTGACTGAATTATTTTCTACTTCAATCCCTCTGGAGGACAAGTGGTGTCCTAACACCATGATTTCATTCATCATCATGTTGCATTTTTCATTACTTAGGGATAAGTTCATTTCTCTACATCTTTGGAAAAATTTGTCCAAATTGTCTAAGGCTTCATCAAAATAATTCCCATAAGGGGTAAAGTCATCCATATAGATCTCAACTTTATCATGGATGACTTTTGAAAAGATGTTAAGTATTTCTCTTTCGAAATTGGTTGGGGCATTACATAGGTCGAATGGTGAGACTTTGTAAGAAAATGTCCCCCAGGGATATGTAAAGGTTGTTTTGTCCTTATCTTCGGGATTGATTTAAATTTAGTTGTATCCACTAAACCCATCCAAGAATGAAAAGTATTATTTCACGGCTAAGACATCCAATACTTGGTCAATGAAGGTAAGGGAAAATGGTCCTTCCTTTTGGCCTTGTTTATCTCTCAGTAGTCCACACATATCCTCCATTTCCCATTCTTTTTTGAAACAATAACAAAAGGAGAGACCCACTCACTATTTGAAATTAGATATATGAATCCAACATCTAACAACTTTTGAAGTTCTTATTTAACTATATCTTTCATTACAGGGTTCATCCTTCTTTGGGGATACCTAACAGGTTTGCAGTCATCCTTGATGTAAATATGGTGAGTACAAATGGAAGGATGGATGCATTTCACATCATTATAATCCCATGCAAAAGCTTCAATGTTTATTTTTAGCGCATCTAACATTTTTTTTTCTTTATGGTTGGTAAGTCTAGTACTGATCTTGAGCATTTTTGCATGGCTGATCTCTATGGGTATTCAATATCAGTAATGAATAAATCTGTCCATAATTTTGTTTTATTTCCAACAGAAATTTTAGATCTAATTTCATCATTTATTCTCTCTATTTTCACATCAATTGGATATTAGTTTTGTAAAAAAAAAATCAAGGAAAGTTTCATCATCAATTTTGCTACTAGCCAATGATGTGTTGATTGTGTAGATGGGATAGGCAATTGTTTGGGTCAGATCTTCTTCTTCTTCTACTACTACCCACATAGGAAGGTTTTATGTTAACAAAGGTTGGGAAGGAGGATAAAGAACAATCTATTTTGGGGATAGGTCATTAGTTATAGTCATGTTATATTCCCTACAACCAATGTATGCATATGTTTTGGCCAACCAAGGCCTCCCCAAAATAAGAGGATACCCATTGAATTGAGACTTGGCTTGAAGAACTAAGAAGTCAGTGGGATATTCCCAAGAATCAATAAAAATTATTATATCTTCCAACATCCCTTCAAGTTTGACTATGGATCTATCTGTAAGCTCAAGGACCGTAGGGGTCATAAAATTATTATATCTTCCAACATTGTATCTTTGGTCATAACATTAATGGAAGCCCCTAAATATATAAGAGTATTATGGACCAAGGTTTTGTTGATGTGAACATTCACTAGAGGACTTCTTAGATCCAAGTAAATAGGTACAATTAACTTTCCCAACATAAGGTCAGCTAGTTTTCCTATAACATTTATGGTGGGGGCATATTTTATTTTTCACCCTAGCCTCCAATGCACTCTTCTTTGATAAATCTATTGAAAATGGGCACGTCTTTGATGGCTTGTAAGATAAGTATATTTATGCACAAACTCTTGAGTTTTCCTAAAAGTTATTCCTCTTCAGATGTATAAGTTTTCTTTTCATTTGATCTTTAATAAAAAGGAGGATTTTGTGGTTGGGGTGAGGTAATATCTTATTTCTCATATTCTACATATTTTATGAGCTTTGGTTGTTGTTGCAATATTTTTCTTAATCCAAGATTTAATTTCTTGTACTTCCAAGGAATAAGTTCAATAAGTTGTTTCATTGTTGTACACAGGTTGAACCTGCTTGTTATTCATATTTGGAGCAAGTTGATCAAGTAGATGAGGTTGTTTAGGAGGAACATTATTTTGAGTAGTGTTATTGGGTTGAAGAGGAAGAGGCATTAATGCAAGTTGCTGAAAATTTTGTGGCCTCCATCCTTGTAGAGGTTGACTCCATTGGGGGTTTTAATTTTGTGGCATGCTAGGAAAGGATTGGTATGGAGGAGGAATTAGTGGTCCTTGATATTGACAAGGATTTGTATTTGTCCAAGGAGATGGATTGGGATTATACCATGGTTGAAAAGACATTTGAGTATTATATGCACCAAAATTTTGAGCAGGATTGAAGTTCAAACCTGTTTAGAAGGGTCTTGGTGCTCCAGGCCTCCTTTGATTGATGAAGTATAGTGATTCCACATTCTCCTATGTTGTTTGAAATGTAGCTTTCAATCCTGGCAAAGGAAATTTGTTAGTGGGATGATTGTCTTCACAAATACCACAAACATCTATAAGGTCTAAAGGTCACCCATTTCTAGGATGTTTTTTAGTGCATTTAAGGCAATAGATAACCAATGCTTTCTTTGTTTCCTCATGTTTCTTCTTGATCTGCAAAGTATAAATTTGCATGGATAAATAGTGCAAGATATCATTTTTAATATCTTCTATTAACCCTCCTAATTCATGTTTTATATGAGTTGTAGGGTTAAAAGATTGAGGTATCAAACCTCTATTGCTTCTACCTTTCTTTCTTGATGATCTTGAATGGTTTTTGAATATTCTCTTAATATAATCATATCCCAATTGACAGATATCTCCAATGAATAGGAGATTAAATTTTTCCATGAGATCCTATCTTACTCCTCGAAGTAAGACAAGCTTGAGTGAGTCTTCATCCAGAAGAGTACAATTTTGAGTTCTTGTGTAGCTTAGCTGAAATGTTTCTTCAAAGTCTTATAGAGATTCATCAGGTCCTTGATTCATTCTGAATATCTCATCCCTTGTGTCCCTTTCTCTACAATAGTCTCTGTATTTTCACTAAGGTATTTTTCATTTGATCCCAAGTTGTGATACTATTTCCCTCCAGGCTCATGAACCATCTTAGAGTTCAATCCTTCAAGGTAGAAGGAAAAAGTTTGAACATGTGTTCATTAGTAGTATGATCATATGTCATGCATATAACTACAAACTCAAGAAATAAAGTTCCATGATATTCATAAACAAGTCCATGAAAATGAGGTAAGGGAGAAGGATTAATATTTTTCATCTTAGTCTCTCCATTGGATTCTCCTATGGGAAACTCAAACACTTCTACAATATCTTCTTCACGGCCATGACACGAGGTGAGGAAGATTGACCTTCTTCTGAAATATTTTCAAATTCTCTAGCTTCTCTTTCCAAGAAACTTTCAAGTGTTTTAGGACGGATTGCTTGGACTTGTTTTTGGAGTGGGGGTTTTTGGTAAAAAAAATTCATTTCCTATCTCTAGGTCTAGTCATTCATGAAATTAAAGAAAGTAAAACTATTTTTTCTTTTTATATATAATTCAAAAGAGTGTGATAAGGAACTAACAATATTCATTCAAAGTGAAAGCACTTGAGATTTTACACTACAAAAATTATATAGTGAGGTTGGACTTGTGACTGAGGTATCCTTTCTACTTCTCCAAGTCACACAAAAGAAAACAAAAAGGAAAATGATATGCAGACTTTATCACCTCCCCAGCAACAACGCAAAAAAGTGATGGGCCTTGGAATAACAACAAATAAAAGCAATAATGTTGTTGTTTCCTTGGATCTTACTTTACTTTGTCAACCATGGGTTCATACAAACTTGAGAGGTGTTGTGAAATGTATATGCAGTATGCATTGACAGTAGTATAGGTATGAGATTGATAAAGGGTTATAAATACATGAAATGGTGTAGGAAATTGAAATGGCAGAAAGAAGCTTTAAACTATTGGTTGAATGAAAAGAACACCAATTCGGAAGAGCAAGTACTCTATATTGGAGAAAAAGGAATTTAATCTAATGGAATGAAATAAAGCATACTAAACCATGAAAAGCAAACTGGATGCAAAATATGAATTATTTCTAGTGTATGACAAAAAAAAAAATGTGATTAAAGAATTTAAACTAATGCATGGACTAAATGATCTACTTTATGTCTAACCCTTGGATCAAAATCAAGCCATATGTCTCTTTATTGTTTGTTCTTATTTTCAATAAAAGAAGATTAATCTAAATTGAAATCTAGAGCTAAAACAGTCCTACAGGAATTTTCTACAGGAACTATAACAGACCTACACGAAATTTCTTTAGGAACTGTAACAGTCCTACAGAAAACCAGAAAGAAGCCTAGAAATATAGTGAGTCTTTTGAGGCATCAGCAAGGCCATACTAAAATAAAATGAGGTAGAACTGAGGTTCTTGGCCTTGATATGACACCCAAGAGCATCCCAATAGGTTGTTGACTCTTTCTACAAGATACCTATTGAAACTAACCAGTTAATGATAAATTGATAGAAATAAGAATTGATCATGGATGACTATGGTAATTTTCAAAAGGAAATGAAATTCTAACTAAGAACTAATTATCATGCAAAACAAAGAAAATTACAACAGGGTCCTTTATCCCTCTTGAATGGGCCCCACACAAGAAGCAGAAGAAATCTTTAGAAAACTCTAATAAGCTAAAAACAAGACCATATTTATTCCAACAACAAAAATAGTACATCAAAAGAAAAAGCTCTAAGTTCCAACAAAAGTCTTCAAAGCAAAAGCTTGATACAATATTGTCAAAAACTTGTCCTTATTTCTCCCTACGCTAGAGGTCTATATATAATCTTGAGAACTTGACCTCTTTGCTTGAGTTGAGGAGAAAAATGGGGAAATAAGGGGTCGCATTCAATCCCATTCGGATATCGGACTATTTTTGGTCAAGAGTGGATATTAATGAACAAAGAGTGCTCTAGAGGTAGGTGGGGACAAGGTCCCTTGATTTTTGGCTGGCAAGGCTCTTAGGGAGACAAAATCCCTTGGTTCTAGGATTCAACGTCGTTTGGATTCCTTGACTGATAGAGTTTGGCCTGCTTGATGCTACACATCCTTTGGCATATATATTAGAGAAAAAATGTATGATATACATAAAATTCCACCTCAAAATTCATTCCCTAAGCAACATGAAAAAACATTCATGAATTACTATTAAATATGGTCAAAAACAAGTATTAAGTCATATTATGGTGGGAAAATGTGCCTATGATGAGCCTTTCAGATAGGCAATAATTTGGCTCATTGGGAATCACCACCACAATAAGCAAATTCAATCACAATTCATCTGGGTTTTTGTCTGATGAAAGAGATAAACATTTCCAGTGCAATTATAGCAGTGGAATTTACCATTATAATCAAATCCCTATTGTCCAAGGGTGTCTCAAAGAACACCAACTTGGTTAGATTAATCTAGCAATCACAATATATCACTACAAAGTTCATGAGCATAGCCTTTTTCCATGTGTCAAGAACACAAAACCAAAAAGTGGACATATTCACCAACCTTGGCACCTACATGGTTGAAGGCTCTCTATACTTTGGAGATGGAAATATCGACTACGGGTATATACCATTATTAAATCCATTCAAATTACAAATATCTACATAGACAACAAGTTTCCTTGCATGCATATGGGAAGGATTAGGGGAGTTAATCCCACACACTCCAAGTTACCACTCCCACCAACTTTTGGATCCATAAAAGGTTAGGGTTTGTCCCATTCAGCTGCATGTGGATTAAGGATTTATTTGCGAAGCTTGAGCCAATGTTCTCTATATGAAGTGGAGACCCATCGATGTATTAGTAAAGGGAAGAGTGTAGTTGGTAGCCTTGAAATTCTTCCTTTCCTCCATCCTTTAAGAATAGCATCCTATCACTATTTAAATGCTTGTTGTTTGATTTATACAAGGTGAAAAAATGAATGAAAAATGGATTTGAAGGTGTGAGGGGCAGGTGGAAGATACCCAAGAGGTAGTTCAAATCTCAAAAATGAAACAACAAAAATGAGAAGAGGAATCGCAAGAAATGTGGTTGGCATAAGACAAGGATAAATATAGACTAATGACTAAAATCAAGGTTTTTGTGCACTCTCATTGGTAGAGATAGTTTGAAATGGGGGAATATTTGTGATCTCTGAGTGTCAAGGTTGATAAGAGATCTTGGACCATTTGGGCATCTCGGATGAAGAAGGCACTCAACCTCACCCAATTGACATGATCGGTGATTCATTTCAAGCAATCTTTGAAGCAACCTTAAGTGAAGTAGAAACAACCATTGGTGTTCCATGCATGAAATTCAAAATTGAGAAAGCGAATACTAAAGAAAATTTCAAGGAAAAGGAACCAGTGGAAGTTGCCCCACGAGACATGTTCTCTAATTTTTAAGTTTTAATTTGATATGTATTGTTGAATGATAATTATTCTACATTAATTTTTTAGGATTTATACTAGCCATGTCGGTAATAAAGGCCATAGAATAGGATAGAAGAATGAAGAATTTTGAAAATATCCATAAGTTTTGTGAGAAGGCTCCAACCAAGGCACTCCCAAATTTTGTACTACATAGTTTAACTACACAACCACAACACATTTTCTAATGCAAATATAACTATTCTTTCTTTAAAAAAATTGACAAATGTATTTCACTTGAAATAAAAATTCTCTAACATCATATATTTGGATTCACCATGATTGTAATTGAATTGGTTATATTTGGACATAGAAGAATGAAAGTCCCATGAGCCATGCCTACAAGAAGATCGAGAAACCTTCATTGATCAATTTTACCAATCTACCAAGGAGATCGAAGACTCATTAACAATAACTAATCAGGAGAAGCCATTAGAACCCGCGATTGAGGAGGATAAAGAAAAGAATACACATAGTGGTTTCAATGAAGAGATGGACCAAGGACACCATGATTATATTGAATGTTGGTTCCAGGCGACTATCATATTGCACCACCACCCTCTTCTTCAACAACTCTTCAGATCATATTATTCAAAATTGTTGGTTCATCATGTTCGGGTATTTGTTAAAGTTTATTATATAAACCTGAATGTGAGTATATTTATGATCCTATTGCGCACATGGCTTCATTGGAAATATTCATATACTTGAAAAGGGGTATTTTCTTAGGTAAGGTAGGACAATAAATAAATGTTGCATGTATTTGCTAGTTTGGTGCATCATCATTTTTTATGTTTTTTTTTTCAATAGTTGTCACTGTCAGACTGAGAAACTAATCTTAAGGGAGACCATTGCCCCAAAAAAATTTAATATGTTTTTCAGCTGATAGTTAAAATTATTTTTGAAGTTTTCTAAATAAATTAGGCTATGATGATTTGTTGGAGTTTTGCAAGTATATCTTTTCAGTTGGATTGGGAGAACATCTTCACGACTTATTTAGAGAAGTAATTTCATTTCTTTTGGTTCTGTTGTTTTGTCAAAATTGTCTTTTATTCTGATATTTTGTTAACTAAGATTGTTTTGGAACAATTGAACCCATTTTTTATTACTCTCCTAAAATTTGTTTCTCTAAAGACTACACTCTGACCTTTATTAGTTTTGCTCTACTATTTTTCTAAACTATTTTTCTTGAAGAAGTTTATAGTTTAGGTAATCATTAATAATGTAAAACTAAAAGAGGAAAAAAGTTCAATCAAACCCAAGACTTTTTGTCACAACCAATCATTTTCAAGAGGTTTCA
The DNA here is from genome assembly GCA_009831015.1 of Picea engelmannii. Taxonomy (NCBI): domain Eukaryota; kingdom Viridiplantae; phylum Streptophyta; class Pinopsida; order Pinales; family Pinaceae; genus Picea; species Picea engelmannii. The sequence goes on from ML777416.1 coordinate 479,016, forward strand.
TTTCCCTTCTTTATACAAAATTTCAGATTATAGCAGTAACTCACAACCTTGTCTTTGATTATACTATGGGATTACATAAAGTTAAAAGTCCATATTATGAGGTCATAGGTAGCTAGTACAACCTAATCTAATCTCAAAGTTGGTCAGTAGAGCATCCTTATTAAAGAGTAACAGGAGAGTGCATTATGTTTCTATCCATGGGAAAACTACCATAATTATATGAAGAAGATGAACTTGGGGACTAGAGGCACCTTTAGGTCATTCTCTCATGACCTCATCCACCACACATTAAGTAATTTTGACCATGATATGTCTTTGGACTAATCTCAATACACAAGTCTATTTTTCATGTGAACAATCTTTTATGGGCAATTTGTAGAATATCCTCCAACCTAATACCATCCCATCCCGTAAAAAAGTTTTCAAATATGCTCCCCCATTCATCTGTGTGAACGCAATATATAAATTTTATCTTAAGGGTAAAGTTTGGGACAAGAGCCTTTGATGGAAAATGGGTTTAAGAGGCTAACCCGTCGAGATACTGAACAAATCTGCTGGCAGCGGGTACCGGCCTGTGGCATGACTAGGCAAACCCATCAGGGTACTGAACAGGCTCGTGAGAAATGGGGCATTCTGTATGGGGAGGATATTTCTTAAATGTCAAAATTACCCCATCAAAGTACTGAATAGGCTTGCTGGCAATGGGTTTTGATTTTGATACGCCTAATCTATATTTGTCTGTATGAACGATATACCCGTGCAAATGATTAAGAAGAAACATGCATGGTTGAACTAAAGGTTAAATAAAATCCATCTATTTTCCATCTGAGAATAACCCTAAGTTGACCTTAACACCCTATCATCCAATTCATACTATATCTAAGATGCACTATCTTAAGAGCGGGACCATGGTCTTAGAAGCTTAATACACTCAACTGTGAATTTATCTTTATTACTTGAATGACTGTAAATATTTCGAGAGTGAAAAGGTTCACTGGTTTCCCATGGGGTTTTCATTTGTTGAGACTGCTAATACTCTTTTATTTTCCTTCCTAAAGGAAAAGAAAAAAATCCCTACTCTAATCTATACAGGGCTCTTTGAACATAAGTGTTGCTAATCTTTTGATGAATTTTGTTTAATCAAGGAAATATAAATATTTGATATAGAACGAAAAACACGATTACACATTTTTTGTGGGCCATGCTTGAATTATCTCGGTCAATCATATAGGGGGAATATTCATAACTGATCTTCGCAAATTGTTCAAATCTAAATTTTCATTGGATGTACTTCATGTTATGATCAATTTATTATACAATCTTATGATTCTCTCTCTGTGTGGTTAGGCTTACAAATCATGGATTTTTTTGCCACAATTCATTAGCAGCTTTCAGATTTCCATTCTTAGCAACTCTCAGATAGGTATTGAAAAAAGTTGGCAGCAGTTGTTTTATTATAAACGCATGCCACTCAGTCTTAAGCAGTTTGCATGAGGACATGCGAACTCTTGGGTTTGGGGGATATCTCCAAATCTTTAGAGTCTCTCTTCAGCATCTCCAACATTTTCAGTTCATCTCAGCCAGTTTTTTTTTCGGGATCTAGGATATCAGCTTTCGTTCTCTTCAACTCTCATCATCTTTTGTGCAACTCTTATCAACTTCATTCTCTTCAGAAGTCCTCAGCTTTGCTTCGCCTTATCTTTAGCTTTCGACGGTCCACATGATGGTTCCACATATCTTTCATCTTGTTCTGCATGGTTTCCACTTCAGCGTGCATCAAAATTCAAAGAAATGTTAATTTGAGGTAAAATAGGTATAAATCTCTTTTTTACTATGAATTTGGAAAACATGATGCGTAACCACTATCACCTACTCCACATTCCACTACACATTATTACCACTTAGAAAGTACCATCACAACTACTCACTAAACCTTCCATTTTCACTCCACCGGTCATAATGAAAATTATACTTTGATCATAAGACCAAGCAATGATAAGGAAATATGTGGTATACAAATACAAAAACATAAAACAACATTTTTAGTGTCTTCTCCTTGTACATCATAAAGCATTCCTAGTTCATTTGAATGTTCTGAATAAGAGGATGAAGTCATGGTTTCCTATTCAAGCAAAGAACCACATGTAAATATTGGTCTTAGAATTAATTTAAGATAGAGAGTATAAATGTGTCCAAGCTCATACGGCCACCATCCCCATCATTTCACATTCTCCACTCATACCATTCACTATCACCATGTGATAACCCATCCTTTGCTTGTCCTCCATTTTCATGATAATTTTGTTTCTCTGTTTTAAATCAATTTGTGATAGTATAATCAATTTTAAAGTGTCGCTCCACAAGAGCCAACACCTACACAAAAGGAACAAAGTCACATTCCACTGCACTCCATGCCCAATCAAACTCAGTGTATTCTTGCAATATCATGTCAATACTTGAAGTATATCTCATACCATGTCCAACTATGCCTCACAGGTATCTCAACACATGCTTCGCAGTAATCTAGTATGTTTGTCTCTGTTGAATCATAAAGTGCCTAAGTGCACTCACTGCATAGCAAATATCTGGTTTGGTGTGAACCAGATACATCAATGATCCAATCAGCTATTTGTACAGGATCAGATCAATATAATCAGAATCGGAAGAAGACACACTTAGTTTCTTCAGATTCGTCACCATTGGTGTAGCCATGCGCTTACAGTAAAGTATCTCAAACTTCTTCAATTCTCAACTGTATATTGTGGAGCTAAATATATGCAATATTAATTCCCAACATTAAATTGTCAACCAGGGAGTCGTAGACTTAGAGGTGCAAGCACAGGAAATGCAGGATTGGAGCCTAGTCTAGCCTATTCTAAAGTCGGCAAACACACTTCAAAATTGAATGAATGAAAGCAAAGTTGGGATTAAAATCAAAGTGCAGGAATCCAAAGTACAAGAAATGATATCAAGTGTGGGAGATAAACAAGCAAGGCAATCTGAAAGTAAATGCGGAATTTACCCAAACTGGCCTTCAAATCAGTCAGCTCGATGAGGTTACTCAAACCCTCATGTATGTGTGCTACTGACCTAAAGTGGAACTTACCAGTTTTAAGAGCAAATCCACCAAACTCCTAATTAACCCTATATTGACAAAATGATGGAATGTAAAGAATTCAAAGAAACACACTTTAGAAACTTATCTTCAAGAAAATTTACGCCCACAAATAGAAAGCGAAGTCAATGTGTAAGTATGGGGTTGATTTTTTTTATATACAAGGATAGAATTGTTTCATGTCGATCATCCATTTAACATTGCATTTGCACTCATATCACTTAACATCACAATAGTGCTACTTCATACAACATAACATAACTTGCACATGTAACAAACATAAATAATAACAACAATGTAACAAAACAATTATATTAATAGCAAAACACAACACTATGGTAATATGACAATAGAATTAAGGAATATATTAAATACTTAAACAAAATAGTAGATTGACAACAAAATAATATATGACAATGGAAACAATATAACTCATAAAATACAAATATATAACAAAACACAATAGAGTGACAAAATATGTATTCTTATCATAACAAAATCATAATAAACAACGTATGATATATAGCAAATCACAATACACACAACAATAATTAAATAACAACAAAACAAAGTAAAAATAATAGTATACACTCATGAAAACAAGACAATGTATTAACATAACACCACTACATAATATAACGATTTATAATATGAAGAGATTAATATTCTCACACGCTAATAAGATTACACGCACACAACAGCAAACTGCAATACTTAAACACGACTTACAGAGTTAAATAGAGATCCACATAACCAAATCCACGATGATGAATCGAAGGCATGGGGGAAAGAGGCGAGTTTGAGGTCGAGATGAGCATTGAGAATATATGCAAACAACTAAATAATTTCAATGGGGTGGCAGTCAATCAAACACAGAAATGGACAGAAGCAAGAATGGAGGTGAATTGGATTTGATCGTGGAGGACATAGAGCTCTGCATAATTAGAAATGGCAGCAAGTTGTACAATGAAGAAAAGGCAAGACATTGGGCAGACAATGGAGCAGAAATGGCAGGTGCTCTATCTTGAAGATTGATCTACAGAAATTCGTAATGAAATTAGTGGACTAAAACAATGTAAAACAAAAATTAAATAGCACACCAAATGCAATGAAATTAAACAAAATTACAAAGCATGAACATTACCTGGGTCGAGGGGCCCTTCCCGACTTGGGAAACGTGCTTGGAAACTAACTCTGACCGAAGAGATGCTCAAAATTTTGATAACAATAATCTGTCATTCATTGAAATCAAAGAAAACATAGATTACAACATGATAGCACTCAGCTCTCTTCAAAGTAGGAAGCTTGTTTTGGATTCTAGATCTGGCAGAGATTCAGATTCTTTTTTTGGCAATGATTTAGATGCTTCAGCGATCAAGGTATGGTGAATGGAATGAGAGAAGAGCAAGTAATCAAAATCTTGAAAAGTTTAAAAATTATGCAGAAAACAACAATTGGACAAGCAAATATTACAAATGTAGAAGGGAGTCTGAACACACGATTGAGAAGAAAGTGTCAAGAATTTACAGCAAACACATAAAACTTTGTAGATGAAACACTATTCAAAATAACAATCTTCAGATCTAAAACTTAAGATGATTGATAGATGCTCAATTTTTAATGATAGCTCAAGCACATGTAGTTTCTTTTCAATTTATCATGAACTTGAACCATAAACAATGCAGCTATACAATATGCAGTAAACAAATATCAAAAGAAGAATAATCATGCACAAGACACACGAAGTTATCCTGGGAAAACCCTTCTCAACCAAGGGAAAAACCCAGCAACCCTTTACTATATTGCCAAGAGAGGAACCTTCTCCAGAAAATCCTAGCGCACACAAGACGGTGCTCTATGACCAATAAAGCTAGCGCATAAGAAGTACATACCAAATTTCACCTCACCAAGTTAGGCGTTTAGTGAATGAGATATGATCCACAGTGGGGATGTATCGCTCTAATAAATACATGACCTAACTCATCCAATAGATGTGTTTATTGGCACAATAGGGCCGACTTGTACAATTCAATAATATAATTAATCTTTTACATAATATTAAATATCTTACTCTTTGACAATATAGCAAGGGGTCTCACACACATCCTCTAATGCTCTGCCACTAGGAACAAATCCACATGTGCTCAACCACAAGAGACGTCACTCTCAACATATCAACTCAACTAAGTCCATAGGAGTACGAACTCGAGAGCCATCTCAAGTCAGTCCAGAGGAGTACGACTCACCTATCACATAAGCGTTCTCACAGATCATCTCAACTCAGTCCAGAGGAGTACGATCTGGAGAATGTCTCATGAAGCTGCAATCATCAACACTCCCTCTAAGCTAGGGAGGCATTCTCCACTAGGCCAAGTCTCTCACGTAAGTACTCAAACTTTGTCCTAGCAAGCGGTTTGGTGAATACATCTGCAACTTGCTCGTGTGTAGAAAGGTATTGCACATGTACTGTTTTCCTCTGCACCATATCTCTGATGTAATGGTATTTGATCTCGATGTGTTTCGATTTATCGTGAGACACAAGATTCTCTAAGAGCTTCACACAACTCTAGTTATCGCAATGGATAACGATGGAATCCATCTAATGTCCATATAAGCCTGCAAAGAGCTTGTGAAGCCACACTGCTTTGCAGACTGCTACACATAATGCAATGTACTCTACTTCTGCGGTACTCAAAGCCACAGAAGTATGTTTCCTGCTGCACCAGGAAACCATGGCAATTCCCAAAGTAAAACAACAATCGGAGGTGCTCTTCCGGTCCACTGCGCTCCATGCCCAATCTGCATCGACATATCCCTGCAATCTCATGTCTACACTGGAGGCATATCTCAGTCCATAACCAACTGTGCCTCGTAAATATCTCAACACATGCTTTGTTGCTATCCAGTGTGTTTGTCTCGGCTGACTCATAAACTGACCGAGTACACGCACTGCATAGCATATATCAGGTCTGGTGTTAACTAGATACATCAATGATCCAATCAGCTATCTGTAAAGATGTGGATCAATCTCGCCTGAATCTATATAATTCTTGTTCAATTTCTTCAGATTCATCACCATCGATGTAGCCATGGGCTTGCAGTCTGTCATCCCAAATTTCTTCAATATCTCAATTGTGTATTTCCCTCGACTCGGGAGAATCTCACCAAACCTCTGCCACACTTCTAGTCCCAAGAAGTAGTGCATCATACCAAGGTCCTTCATCTCGAATTTAAAAGCCAATGCACGCTTGCATTCAACAATAAGGCTTTTTGAACCGATGATGAATAAGTCATCGACATAAAGGACAAAAATCATGCACTCGTCACCAACAATGTTGTAGTATAGATTGGGATCAGTAACACTCTTGTTGAAGCCCAAACTCATCAAGTATCCATCAATATTCCCATACCATGCACGAGGTGTTTGTTTTAGTCCATACAGGGCTTTCTTGAACCTGCACACATGAGACTCCTCCTCATGTATCACGAATCCATCTGGTTGTTGTTTTGAACGTACACGGCTATCATTGATGCCTCTACCCACAGAATTATAGGTAGATTATGATCATGTATCATTGCTCTGGTTACCTCAACAATGGATATGTTCTTCCTCTCTGCAGCCCCATTCTGTTGAGGGTTATAAGGAACGGTGTACTCCCTCTTGATCCCTGCCTCAATACAGAAATCATTGAAATCCTTGGAAGTGTACTCCTCCATTATCTGATCTTAGTACCTTGATCTTCCTCCAGGTCAAGTTCTCAACCTGAGCTTTAAACTCTTGAAATCTCGCAAGGACTCCATCCTTGGTCTTCAAGAAGTAAATCACCGTCTTTCGAGAGTATCATCGATGAAGAGCACATAGTACAAGTATCCGCTCAAGGAAGCAACGGTCATGGGTCCACAAACATCTGTATGTATCAAGTCCAAGATCCCCTTGGATCTATTGTCACTGCTTGGAAAGGACCCCTTGACATTCTTGCCAAGAGTACAACCTCTACAAACGCCATCATGCTCGATATGTATCTCTGGAAGGCTTGTCACCATCTTCCCCAGAGCAGGAAGGGCTCTATAATGTAAATGAGCAAGTCTCCTATGCCATAGCTCGCTCAAGCTGATAGTATCATGTAATAAGGCATGGACTGGTCGGACAATCAATTTGTACAAATTGTTTTCTTGAACACCTATCACCCGGGCAAAATCCATGCGTGAGTTCTTGTGCCATGCAAGAACTTTTCCTTCAGAGAAAATAACCTTGTAGCCTTTATCTTCATCGGTTGATGTTGTTGGTAGAGTTTTTTCTATAAGCTTCAATAGGTTACTCTCTTCTAGAGTGATGAATAATCTTGACTTCTAGGAGCTGAAGTTGCTTGATCCATCAAGCCTATCTTCCACCAAAGTTGTGTTCCTCATGGCTTGCAGATTCTTCACAAACCCTAATGACTAGGCTAGAAACCCTAGGTTTCGCTGGACTTATGACTGCAAACAAGAAGCCTTAGAGAGTCAAAAAGAACCCTAGCGAGTAGAACCAAATAATATTATACTAAGTGTTTTTAGGATCATAATATCTAACAAAATCACATAGGACACAACACATGTTTTAGTACTGAAAATAATCTATGACTCTTAAATCACAACGACGCTGAGCTAATCCCTTTAAAAATAAAATTGAATATTTTACCTTTTAACCTTTTTTGAGGCTTTGTTACAATGTGTGTGTGTGTGTCAGGGTCAAATCCAGAGGGTAGGGTATGTATACCTCCGTAAACTTTAGCAGTCAAATCGTTGCACAAAGAGGGTCCCTTGCCCCACAAACAAGGGGGTCTCATACACCAATTTGGTGTCTGACTTGGTCGTGACCTTAAAAATATATATTATTATTATTATTATTATTATTATTATTATTATATTTTTTAAACATTCACAAAAAAAAGCTTACATTTACATGTTATTTACAATTGAAATCATATACATTTTAAAAGCTTTTTTTTAAATACCATGTCAAGTAAAGCATTTTTATGGTCAAAATTGGATGAAGAAAATAATAGCATAATTGTACTTTTCATCGATAAAAATGACAATATTTAATGTTATTCTCTTTTAAGTAATGATTCATGAAAGACAAAAAGTAAACCAATTCATCTAGTAAAGACCATATAAGAAAAGTTGATCTTGAAACAATATATATAGATATTTAGTATTAATGTAATCACAGTGTCCAAAACATTACAAAAATAATTCAATAATAATATCTCAAATGGAGCATGTTCTTCATGGTCATCTTAAAACTAACAAATGATATATAATATGTCAAATTCATGTAATTTTGGAAATAAACTATGTATGGAGTTTTCAAAACGTCCAACGTTTCGAGTGGACACTCCACCCATCATCAAGCATTATTGAAGCAATAAGTATGAAAAGAGTGTCGAGGTGGAGGATATATAAAGGTGAAAATAATATGAGTGTTAGCACAAAGGATAGACATAGACGTTATAAATTACTCGTTGTGAAAAAATGGGAATTATTTCGTTATTATTATTAAGGTAAAAACATATAATAAAAGGTTAATTTTAAAGCTAAGAGAATAATTCATCAATAATTATTATTAAATAATAATATAGTTAATAATGGATGGTAAACGAGGTAAATCACCCGGCCTGATTATGGGCCTAACCCGATGGGGACATCATGTGAGGCCCTAAACTGGCTCATGGCCATGGATTCGACCCCAAAACCTCATTTGAGCAAACAACACTCATCCACTTGAACTAACCCATCGGGCTAGATGACATGGCATTTCACTTTAAAATATTGTTAATATTCACATAAAATAAACCAAAACAATAAGTGAATCTACTTAACCATTCAAAATCATCTAGTAGCGACCAAACCTAATAACCTCAAACATTCGATCTGGCTCTTGTGGTTTCACGTAGATTTGATAAATGTTGATAAGTTGGGTGAACGATGAGCTAAATGTACGACGAGGCCGGAGAGATGTGTTAGAGAGTTCCACGATAGTGTCTCTACTCCAGTGTTAGAATCTCAGCTAACTCAACGAAATAGTAACTTGCAAACAAAACCCTTGACGCAATGGCAATTTGGTAGGTGTTCATGGTTGTACGAAGGCAGATCTCTGAAAACCCCAATCTGCAACGAAGAAGGACAAGGGCTTTTTGATAAAGGTGAACAAGGAAGCAGTCGAAAACAGTGATTTTCTTGTCGGTTGTCACCTCAACATCAAAACCACTACGAAATGAGGGAGTCGTGAAGGGCCTCCTCAATACAGTCATATTGATTGTTGAAGGCCGAATATAGTCACCTTTAAGAGTCAAAAACAGACTCGACAAAACCATGCAAAGAAAGAAAGAGATGTCTGGCAAGCAAAACAATGGAGAGAAGGATGAAAAGAAAACCATAACACCTACGAATGGCACATATGAGGGCACAGATGGCAAACTAATGCAAATAGGGATGAGGAAGGTAGAAGTGGGCACAAACAACAAAGTAACGCTCACGACATGAGAGACCTCGGGGAATTTTATAGGCATTTATGCACACAATCATGGAATTAAAACCTACTCTAATACCACTATCCAGGCAAGTATGGGTAGAGGAATGATTAACTCCACGAATGATTTTTCATTAACTCACATCATGCATATATACAAGAGGAATTGAAATTTGATTTCATCTTCCAAGAGGTCTGAACGACTCTTCGTATTGCCTACAACTCCAACAACATGAAAGGCACGAACAGTTTAAGAATGAAGGAATTTGCAAGATCAATTGAGACCAAAATAAGACCTATCAAAGTGTGGCATGTTTGTTTTAGACACTTGAAGGTTGATGGACTTATTTAGCTTCAACAAGAAGGAATGGTAAAAGGATTACCTACATTTCACAAAGAAAATGCAAAATATCTTGCTTACATTTATCGTAAACAAAAAAAATTGCATTTCCTAGAACTACTTAGAGGGCAACTAGAAGATTACAACTTATTCACAATGATATTTGTCGACAATTGAAAATTTCACTTGAAGGATATAAATAATTTACTCTCTATATCAATGACTTTAACAAGATAACTTGAGTATATTTTCTAAAGGAAAAATAAGAAGCATTTGAAAAGTTTAAGTCTTTACAAAGATTAGTTGAAACTACAATTTAAAAAAAATACCACTTTGTAAACCAACAATGGACGGGAAGTCACTTCTAAAGAATTTCTCACATATTGTCAAGAATAAAGAATCAGGCAACAATTGACTAACTTATACACTCCTCAACATAATGGAGCCACTAAAAAGATGAATCAAACATTGATGTGTATGGCTAGAGCAATATTAAACTTTAAGAGATTGAATTCATCTTATTGCGCTGAGAAAATGAATTCAATAGTTTATCTGAAGAATCAATCCCCCTCTTCATCTTTGAATGGAATAAATTCATTTGAAACTTGGTATGAATTGAAACCAAAGATAAACATCTTTGAGTTTTTGGTTATGTTTGTTATGCCTTTTATTCCAAAAGAAAAACAAACTAAGTTAGATTCAAGAAGTATGAAACTCATAATGATTGGGTATTCCAAACAAAAAAAAAATTATATGAACTTTTGTCAAATGAAAAGTTTTATGTTAGCTGAAATGTTTTTTTTAATGAAACAAAAAATCTAAGTACAACAAAAATTGAACTCCTTAGCCAATAGGAGCAAAAAGTGACTAAATAACGACAAAGAATAAAATACATAAACAAATCAAGGGAAGATCTTTGGTTTGCAATGTATTGGGCATCAAAAAAGTATGTGGAAGATCAATGATTACAAAATTATTCACAAGTTAACTTAGAAAACTCAACTCAAGTTAACTTAGATGATATCTTTCAAGTTGACAAATCATATCCATATTAGGTTCTACAGAGGATTCTAAAATGGACATAACAAGTTCTTAAAAAGTGAGACATGATGAAAACCATAACATAGGGATGAAGAATTCTATCACAAGTCCAAAAAAAATTGCTCTTACTCCTAATGTAACCATAGAGCCATCCACTTTCACAGAGCTCGTCTAACATGCAAATTGGAACAAAACAATAAAAAATGAATATGCAACTATGATTAAGAATCAGATGTTGAAAATTGTTGAGTCACCTCAAAATGTGAAACCCATTGGTTGCAAATGGGTTTACCAAGTAAAAAACAAAGGAAATAGTTAAATTGATAAATATAAGGTGGGACTAGTGGCAAAGGGTTTTGCTCAAAAAGAAGGGATTGCTTATGACAAAACCTTCACTCCAATAGATAAAGCAAGACTAATGGCAAAGGGTTTTTCTCAAAAAGAAGGGATTGATCATGAGAAAACCTTCACTCCAACAACTAAATGGAATAATATCAAAATAATGTTTGTTTTCACCACACAAAATGGATGTAAAATGTGTCTTTCTAAATGGTGATTTACAACAAGACATATATATGTTTCTACCTCCTGGTTTTGAAATTTCAACGCATGAAAAGAAAGTGTGCAAATTGGTTAAGACATTATATGGGTTAAAACAAGGTCATGGAACTTGGTATGCTAAAAAAGATGTTTATCTTCAAAAAATTGATTTTTTGAAGAGTGAATCGGATGATACTTTGTATGTCAAGCTTCAAGGAAATAACTTGGTCATCTTGGTGATGTATGTTGATGATTTGCTCGTAACAAAGAACAATGATGATCATATTCCTTAGGTAAAGAAAGAACTTTAAACAAATTTTGAGATGATAGATTTGAGATTACTTCACTACTATCTTGGAGTTAAAGTAAAACAAAGATAAAGAAGCGTATTTTGTAATGTCCCCAGCCACCGACCCCTGTCGGGTAACGCTACCCAAACAATCCTTAAACTTGCCTTTACTGCTCTGATACCATTCCTGTGACATTCTGGCCTTAAACAGCAGGCCAAGCCATGCCATCGAGTAACTTTGCGGAAATAATCACATATAAAACTTAACCGGAAGATAGAGATAACATTCGGTATTCACACTTATACATATATATCTATCTAATGCAATTAAACAAAAGCACATTTAACACATACATGCAAACATATATATATAGGCATTACTCATTAATTATAATGCAAATACAAATACACAGAATTGGTACTTATCTTTTAATAGACGATCACTAACTGCGTGCAGACCTTCCACGAACCTCCCAGCCTTAGACCACGCTGCTCATCGTGCTCAACAGTGGATCACCCTCGAGCTGGGACTAAACTCCACCAGGCAAGCTAATTCTAGGCTTGGCAAGGACAAGAAGGAAATTGCACCAAACAACAGGAAGGATCTTTTATCCCAGGAGTCACTTACGCCCACAGACCCTCATTCCCCACACACCTGCTCCACCCTAGGAGGGTACACCTTCACTAATACAAGTCTATCGACTACTACACCTCCCTTACCTTGGGCTTCAGCAACAGGCTGGACCAAAAGTCTCAGTGTACTGTAGCTGCTATGGGACTCCCAGGAGAACTCGCTTCCCAGCAAACTCTCTCACCTGGGAGAGTTGCTCACAGGCCTGACAACCTGCTTCTTCAATTCAACTCCTAAGAAATACAGCAACAGCATTCAGCTAACACACGAGTGATGACAGCAACAGCAAACAGGTATGGACACTGAGAATGGCAACAACCAAACACTAAGACACAACACAGCTCAAGCGAATACAATTTCGTCGAGCTTCACAGGAGACACACGGGGTAACTCAAGTACGATCCCAGGATTCCAAAGGTGTGTGCTAGATACAAAGGCGATGATTATGGAGAACCGGTTCAATGCATGAATCACTGATCAATCGAGAAGGTGACAGACTTCCAGAGAATCGTAAAGGTCGTGAGGAAACTCTCAACTGGTCCAAATGCAAGGATGGGAACAACACCAAAGTGGGAAGCAAACCACCAATGAGTTGGCTTTCCCAGCTATAAACTGCATGCGCCCAGGTTGACACATGTCTTCCTGAAGCCGCATGAGTTCCACTTAGCACTCGTTCCCCTTTCTCCTAGGAACTTAGGTCAACATGGCTTATGTCAACCATAGCTTTTGGAAAATAATAATAAAATATTATTCCCTTGGAGATAAGCCCTCTAGCTTAGTCCCTAGGCCTAGACACTTAGCCCCCTTCCCTTACCCTACCTAGAGGAGCTTAGTACCCCATAACTCTTCTTTGTGGTCGGTCTACACACAGCAATGTAATTTTATTAATGATGTGAGTGTTTACATATACAAAAATCAGGCTCATTGGCCTTAGAATCTGGCTCACCAGCCTAATAAACACATAAGTCTCTCAGCTTATAACCACTCGGCTAACCAACCTATAAACATAATTACAATTCAGTAGGGGTTCAGCCTTGGGGTGTTACATATTTATTTCTCAAACTAAGTATGTCTCTAAATTATTGAAGAAGTTTCCTCTAGAAGATTGTAAACCATCATCCACCCCCATAGAACAAAATTTGAAACTTTCAAAGTTTGAAATGGGGGAACTTGTTAACAATATCAAGTACAGCTAATTGATTGGAAGTTTAATCTATACTCAACAAATACTTGTCCAAACTTATCCGTTGGAGTAAGTATCCTTTCAACATATATGCAGAAACCTAGAGAATGTCATTGGAATGCAAAAAAAAAAGAGTACTTCAATATCTTCAAAGGACAAAAGATTTTGGACTTGAATACAAAAAAGATAAACATTTTAGACTTGTTGGATACTCACATACAGATTTTGTTGAAATATTGATGACAAGGCCTCTACATCCAAGTATTTAATGAAAATGGATGGAGTTGTAAGAAACAAGGAACAATTGAAAATACAACAGAAGCATAATCTATTTCAACTTGGGAAGCAGCCTGTGAAATAGTGTAGTTGCGAAAAAATTTATAGGATCTTGGGATTGTTCAGAATGAAGCAAATTTTTTATTGATCGACAATCAACTTAGTTGGATATCCAATGTTTCATTCAAAGACAAAGCATGTTGATACAAAGTTCCATCACATCATAACTCTTATCATAAAGGGAATCGTCAAACCAAAATATTATCCAACAAAAGATCAAACTTAAAATATCTTCACCAAATCCCCTGAAAGAATTAAATTCCACAAGTTCAAAACTAAACTTCAAGAGAACTTTTGGATCCATGGGGGATTGTTGGCACTAGTGATCATAAAATTCAAGTTTTATATCATAGGTTCATAATTTTCTAAAATAAAATATTTGTTGTAAATGAACATCAATCACATTCACATGATTATGTGGTTAATAGTCCATATTAGTTTTAGGAACTACGTTTTTAGTTATAGAATCACATTCACATGATTATGTGGTTAATAGTCCATATTAGTTTTAGGAACTACCTTTTTAAGTTATAAAACTCACTTGCTTTGAATGTGAGGTTGATTTTGGCCCTCAAAAAATTATTAATAGAGAAAATAAATTAAGTCAATCATATGTGAAGAATAAGGACCAAAACCTACCTCACATTGAAAAGAAGTGAGTTTAAATAACTCAACTTATATAATTGAAAAGGTAATTCCTAAAATAATATGGACAACCAACCACATAATCGTGTGAATTTGATTGATGTCCATTTGCAAAATATTTTATTCTATAAAACTATGAACCTATCATATATAATTTGTACTTTAGAATCACTATTGCTAATAACAATTCACTTTTTAATCTAAAAATTATTTTGAACAAACACCAAGTTTAGTTTTGACCTTAATGAATTTAACAAGTGATTTGGTGAAAATATCCAAAGTATGATCTTTTGTTCGACAATATTTTGGTTTGATGATTCCCTTTATGATTAAAGTTATGATGTAATGATACTTTTTATAATGAAAAAAAACTAGATTTCTGACTAACTTGATTGTCAATCAATCACAAAGTAGCTTCATTCTAAACAACCCCAAGATCCTATTAAATTCCATGAAACTGAAAGTACATACCTTCACCTTCACCTATAAATGTACAATTGAACTCCCATTTAAGTAGCATAACTCTACTTACATATTATAAGATCATTTTTGCAAGCTGTTATGCTAAGTTAAAAGACAATAATCCAAAGGTCACCTCTTTTGAAATCCAGAATGAAGGTAGGAAATAGATTTGTGTTTTCAAATCCGTGTACTTTATTCATCAAGTGGATATTCAAATGGTTCATTCCCCATTACAACATGAAACAAAACATTCTTTCCTCGTGTTGCTCTATGTTTTGTTTTGGTTCAAGCCCCATTACAACACGAAACAAACATTGTTTCCTCATGTTGCCCTATGTTTTGTGTTTTATTTTCAATAATACTAAACTTTATCTATGATTATCTCGATGTTTTTTATTCTTCAACAATAAGATGTAGTAGATGTAGAGCTTCCTTCTTAATCAAAATCAAGAGTCTATGAATAAATAATGTTTAGTGTTAAATGTTTAATAGCAACATTTTTCTCTTTGGAATATAAAGCAGCATTTCCCATCTTAACCCTACAACTTCGCAATCATACAATCTTGGACGTAACATGGCTTGGGTTATGATGTTTTGGCTTGAAAAGAAAATATATGCTTTATATATATAAAATATCTGCAAGTATAACAAAGCTTTGACTACAACGTTCTACGTTGAAAATTCAAATAGATGCCTATAGTCTATAGTTTGGTGTGTTGAATATTTATTCCAATTAATATATAGTATTAAATGTTATCTATATGGAGAGTTTTGTTTTTTGTTTGACAGGTTTATAGAACTTGAGGGTCAAGACATGCCTATAGATAGATAATGTTGATGTGTTTGGCAGATTTAGGTATATTAGCTACTAATCAAAGAGTTGCAAGAAGCTACCAAGGAGGCCATGAAAATTGATGCATTTTCAATGCAGAATACCTATTTTAATAAGATTCTCTAAAGAAATGACAAACATTTGCACAAATTAAACAAACCTCTAGCCACCCAAATCTCTCGATGATTTTAATATTTTCATCACACCAAAGTCAAAATCGAAAGTTAGATTACATTATCACTCTGAATGGTTTCATCACAACAAATTCAAATCCCAAAGTTAAGTAGTTTTGCATTGTCAAAGTTACGTAAGTCTGCAAATAGAAAAGAATTAAAATTTGAACGACTGGCAAGACAACGGCGCGTATACAATGAAAGCATGATCAGGAATGATACCAATATCGTTAATCTATCCGACCTACAGCTTGATCCTCAAACCCAGATAGTATTAAAATATGGTCTTAACTTTTCCATTGTTCCATACAGACTACTAATGAAAGATCTAGTTTGCAATATCGAAAGCACCATCAGAGATCTCCCCATTGATACGGTAAAAACCATCAGACAAGAATGTGTTGTCACCATCAGAAGAGCTAGATTACCTAAGAGGAACATCAACAAAGATGAGACTGCAGCTCTAAGAGAATTGAGGAAAAACAAAGACATTAAAATCCTCAAAGTGAACAAAAGAAATGCCACAGTTATAATGGACACTACAGACTATGACAAAAATATGCTTAAGCATTCCACAAATGCTAGGAGTTATAAGAAACTAAATGGGGATCCAAGTAATAAGATTATGAAGGTGGTCTTTCAAGTCGTTAAAAAATCCTCATTGGATGATGAAACAAAAAACAAACTCATCCCAAGGAATTGCATGATCCCTAGAATCTATGGGTTACCAAAAATCCACAAGGAGAATATCCCCCTCCATCCAATTGTGAACACAATCAATTCCCCTACATACTCTTTGGCTAAATATCTGGCAAACAAACTCAAGCACTTAGTTGGTCGTACAAACTCCTTTGTTAAAGATTCAACCGACAAGGTTAATAATATTAAACAACTGAAGGTGGCAGAAAATGGTATCATTGTTAGCTTTGATGTTGTTTCATTGTATACCATAATTCCAATTGATGAAGCTATCAAGGTCATAAACGAACTTACTGATAAAGAGACATCGTTGTTGGTAAAGGTGTGTTTGACGTCAACCTTTTGCACTTTCCGAGAGAGTTTTTATGAGCAAACAGAAGGAGTGGCCATGGGGTCTCCTCTCTCGCCTGTGGTTGCAAACGGCTAAATGGAACACATGGAGATTCACGCATTAGACTCTTTCCCTCTTAAACCCAAGTAATGGAAAAGATATGTGGATGATACACACTTTATGTGGCCACATGGAAGGAACAGTTTTGTTGATTACTTTAATCACCTAAACAACCAACATGAGAAACACGAATGATTTTAGGGGCTAAATTTTGCAAATGGGTTAATTTTCCATGGCTTTTCCACAATAAAGATTTGCCAATTTTCATTTTTTCTAAAAATGATTTGCTCAAATTCCATGGAATAAAATTATTTTACCTTAAAAATCGCCCGAATTTTATAGAAAGTATATAAAATCCTTAGAAATTTGAATAATTTTTACAAAACTATCGTCAAACATTTCACATTTTGCATATTAAGGAATAATAAGATTAGCCCATGTTTCTACATTTTAATATAAATTTCCATCCTTAAAATCATCCCTGATGAGAAATAAAGTTTACAATGGAAATAGAAGATAACAACAGCATGCCCTTCTTAGATGTCCTTGGCACAAAGAAAGATTATGGCACCCTTGGGCACCAGGTTTAAAAAAAACCCACTCACACCGGGAGATATCTGCATGCTAAACCCCATCATTTCCCTTCCCAAAAACTAGGAGTGATCAACACCTTGGTGACTCCAGCTTCAAGAATCTCAAACAAAAAACATGTGGAACAAGAACTGGGTCATTTGGCTCAAATTTTCAGGAAGAATGGATACAAAGGTAACCAATTTAATAAGATTGTGGCTAAAGCTAGACGGACCAATGTTCGACAAAGAAATACCACTCAATTAGAAAAGATATCTCTTCCTTACATCAAAAGGGTTTCAGAGAAACTATCTAGACCGATAGAACTATGTTCTTGCGGTAAAGACTACATTGGTGAGACCGATAAAACTATGAAGATTAGACTCCAGGAACATACCACAGATCTAAAATGGAATATGACTCACGAATATACCTTAACATAGCACTCTTCAAGGACTTGCCACTTAGTTTGTTTGAAGGACGCCAAAATCATTGTCAAGGTTGATCATTATGGGAAAAGGAAAATCATCGAAGCCCTTGAAATAGATCTGCATCCAAATAACCTCAACAAAGTTGAGGGCTGGAAACTCAGTGAGCATTGGAAACCTCTAATTTACCTTCTCAAAAACAGTCATGCCTCCAATATAACGCTAACTTGATGATATTATGATATATTAGAGTTTAATGTTTATTTATTGGACATAAAATATATGTTATCAAGTGAGCATCATATAATCTAAGGCTCCTGAGGATGATCCCAATGGGCATCGAAACGCGTCCAGCTTTCACTCCTTAAACGCAGAGATCTCATACTCATTTCATTGTCAATCTCGTTCTAATTTAATTGATCTTTCGGGGGGGGGGCATGCAAATCATCCTATCAAGATTCTAAATAATGTTCTTAACAATGCTCCAACTCAACGTAACATGTCTAACAATAACATCAGGGTGCTATCGGCAACTTTGCATGAATCTAACTACTGACCTGATAAAAAGCAGCAGCAATTGTGATTGAATGGTTCCTCCCCATTTGTATACACCATCCTTTTCCCATCTTGTTTTTAGATATCAACAAGAGATATGATTAGTTGTTATGTAGCACTAATTTCTATAGAGTAGACACTTAAGAAGTTGTTATTTTCACGAATCTCTTTATAGCATTATCTATATCGGCTCTAATTGAAATTTTTACAGCCAATCTTCAGCAATATTTAAAAACAGCATCAATTTCTAAAATAACAATAGTCCAAGACAACCTAAAGAAAGGCCTTATTCGACAAACTTGTCCAAAAAAGTTGTTTCAGGATTGCATTTAGGCTCAAAAAAGAGCCACTCCCTAAAAGGTGGTAGTTTTTTCTTCACACCTTTACCTTTACCAAACCTGGAAATTAGTTCATAGCAACAACGATGACACCTTTGGCTCCATAGTTCCACCTCGCAGCAATGACACCTCTTGCTCTGTAGTTCTACCTTGCATCGTGATATCAGTCATCATTTCCACTACAAATAATAGCTCAGATTTTCAAAAAAAATCTTCGCCTACAAATTTTCGACTCTCAGCAAGTTGAAATGTTTGAACCAAAGCTTCATTATCAAAGAAATGGATTATCAGAAAGGAAGCATGCATTCCAACAACAAAGCCTTGCTTTGTTGCATGTAACACCTCTGGTTGAAATGCTTTTGGTATTTTCAAACACAAAGATGGCCCAACCTAAATAACAGTGTGCAAGTCCAAGGGGTTAGCTCAACCAGTTATCACCAATGTTGTTGGACATTTGGCTAGTTCCATACCAGCAGGTGTTTAGTCTGAATCTCCTTGGGTTAGGCTCACTAGTCTACACAAGGTTTTCCTTGGGAGGAAAAAGAAATAGTGCATGCCATCTCTTCTACAACATAATATATCCTATGCGCACAGATTTTTATTACTACTAGTAACATAAAGCGAAGCCTTACATACCATCTATTACGTAAATATGGTGTCCTGATCTTTTACAGTGAAAATAAGAATCTCCATTAAGACAGTAATTCTGCATAAACAAAAAAGAAAATATTACATCAACAATTATGAATGGTGAATCTCTAAATCCCAAGACCATACGTACAAATAAAGGAGCTTGTTGAACAGTAAGTTGACTAAAACCTCCATTTATTGCAAAATGGCAAGTCTAACTGGAAATCATCTTAGAAAGCTCAAAAAGAAAAAATAAGCATGCCATCTCATCATGGTATCAATCTCTACAATTTCTAATATTTACCCACATCATACCTAAACATCTGACGACTTGCATATACATCCCTGCAATACTCATCAAATTGCTCTGTTGTATAGTCACAATTTATGCCCTTGTTTGTAAGAAATTTATTTATATGAATATGATTCACAAAAGTTACATCTCTATATCTTGTGTCACTATGGAAAGAAAAAGACAAATTACATGCATTCGTAAAAGAAACAAAAAGACAAGTAAGCATCAATCATTTGCAACTTATATTTTTCTAAATCTACAATGCAGCAAAAGATATATAACCAGAGACTACTTGGAGACCAAGTTTCTAAAATTCTAATCTTCACAGGAGACAAAATGGGTACATGCTAAGTCTAAATAATACATTTTAATTTGGAGTATGGACAATTGTTTCAATGGAGACCAGTGCTGGTCCATGCAGGCGAAACAATCATGTGACATGTTCCAATGCGCAATACATTAGTGGAGCATGAACTGCTGCAAATATAATAATGTTGATCTGCATCTATCATATTGCAAGAACTTCAAATAATCTTGCCTAGTCTTAATTACTCAAAAACCCATCATATCTTTTTCTCCTAACTTTTGTCATCATTATCTTTGACAACATTTTCTAAAAATGCTGACAGAAACCCCTAACTCAATTCTTAAAATAATTGGGCAGATCTTGAAAATAAACATATAGGCTCAAATGCGTGTCCTATCCTTTTCAGTCAAACACCCGAATAGGTAATAAAACACCCCCTAAACACAAAAAAATATCATTACACAAGCTCCTTTCAATAGAGCGTAAAGAGTCTAGCATGCATATGTACTTGCTGCTCACTTGTACTCTAAGAAAAGGGTCCATTAGAAGCTCTCCAGCAGGACTCATTGATAACATTGCCAAGCATTTTTCAATAAATTGACTCATTTCTTGATTGGTAATCTTTTCCCAAGCTGCAGGCCTTGTGCTAGAACTCACCTTATATTTTTGAGAAATGAAATGGCACGTGCTTTAAGGAATCTCCAAAGTAACAATCTCCAACAAGCACATTCCAAAAGAATAAACATCAACAGGCTCATTACAATCCTCTTCATATAATTATGGGGCCATGAACTCCAGTATACCAATAATAGTGCGCTCGACATGATCATCTCCCAATATAGCAGAAAGACTTAAATCCCCAATCTTCAGAATGCCAGTATTGGCATTCACAAAAATATTGTTGCAATTTAAATCTCTATAAAATATGCAAGGGTTATGATTATGCGGATAATGCAACCCCTCCAATGTCTGGCATGCTGACTTTTTCACAGTGTTCATGGAGACATGTCGGTGCCTCTAGCAATATTGCTTCAGTGTCCCCAAGGTGCAGACCTCAATAAATAATGTTCACATGTCTTGTCTTTTTATCAAAGTTCAAACCATGCATTGTAGAGCATAATGATGTTTTCATTCCTGAGAGACTTCAACACACATACCTTTGCATAGATCCTATGAATTGAAACATCATCAAGGTTTTGCAATGACAACTTGCTCCAAGCAACCTCAATACGATCTTACTAACCAAAAGCTCAATATATCGATTGCATGGCACCACAACCTAGCACTTCATCATAGAGGCCATGCCTACCACTATGATCTACTTCCACAAAGAGCTACATGTCCTGATCACTGGCATCGTATTCTATACCAGGTATTCTCTTCTTCTTCTATAAAGGAAAGGAAAACCTAACCCAATACCATCTTCCTAATCAAAAGCTCAATATACTAAATGACACCAAAGCCCTGACACCTCATTATAGCATCCATGCCTGCCAATGGGATCCACTTCCATTGAGGGATCCCTATCCTTGTAACACCTTGTTTTCCCCCCTAATTGTAATTATGCTAAGGTTGCATGTAATGTGATTATGGAGCATGTGATTGTGTTAGTGATTAATAGAAAACATAGACCACTGACTGAGAAGGAAAAAGCCTTGAGTATTGGCCATGATATCACAAGTGGGAATTGGTGACGTGGACTGGTGAGGTGGAATGGAGAAGTTTCAATGAAGAAAACAGGAAGCTTGCTTAGCATTCCAACCTATACCTGTAAAATTGAATTCATCACCTGCCAATGTACTTAGATCAGCATAAAGCCACATGATCAGTATGGCGAGCAAGATTGGTGGTTGAAGCAGTTATAATTGTTGGCAAATTTGATATTTGGAAGAAGCAAAGAGCCAATTTGAACCTAACAGAAGGACGCACTAGATTGCCCCATCGAATTCGGGAAACCTGACTAGGGGGATTGTGTATGACAACAGCCACGAGAGTCCCGAGGAACGAACGAAAGAAGAGACCAAAGTTGAAAAACATTACAAAGGGATGAGGAGCAGACACGGATGAGGAGAACAGAGAGTTCGCAGCAAAAGATCGAGAGAAGACCCGATGAAGAGAGTGTGAGAACCAGCGCGTAAGTGCCTAGCCAACAAAAATTCTCACACAGATCAAAGAGAGTTGCGGACTCTCAAACAAATGGTGCAATGAGGAATAGAGACTCACGCACACAGTTCTGGACAACAAAACAATTGGGAAGTTCTCCTTGAGGAAAATTGGAAACTTGCCCAAGGAATTAATGGCCACCCAACAACAGAGAAGACCTGGATCCAAACTAGAGCAACAAAGGACCGCAACTTGGTTCACTAAATCAATTAATTTTTTTGTTAACTGATTCTGCCAGGTTTTCTTCACAAATAAATTAAACACAACAGAAAGTAATAACCAAGAACTTAACAGTAAAAGATAATAGCAATCACATCACATGTACACAAGTAATTTTTGGACAATTTGTCCTTGGAAAAACCCCGAAGGGAAAACCAGTGCAGCAGATTTGAATTTTATTATTATTGAGCAGAAAAATATAGAGATCTCTTACAATAAAATCGCCCCAACCTAATACAAAACCTTCTCAACAAATGTATGCCCCCCTTCTCCAAATCCTCATGATCAGATCTGTAGGAAAAGACCTCTGCATTGTTGAAGATGTGTACCAATCTCAGTGTAGAAGCCTCCTTTGTCTCCCTGCAAACTCTCTCTCCAAACCCTCAAGTAATTCTCCTCTTTCTCTCTTTAGAAAATTGCCTCTCTCTTGTGCATAATGCACCACTCTTCAAGTCGATCTCCTTTTTACTCAATGAGCAAATGAGAAACCCTATCTCCAAAAGGATGGAGGGCCAAGATTGATCCTCATACACCTTATGAGATTAATGGTCAAGATTAAAAGACCACAACTTAAATTATTTCTCACTTTAACTTTATAAAAAGTACTCATTGAGTCAACATTAAAATATAACCCATTTAATGTACTTTTTCCCAAGTACAATTTTAAGAAAAAGATTAACCCATCAACTTGGATAAGTTTCATTGTCATCCTCCATGCTAGGATGCCATGCATGGTGAAGACCTTCCTTGCTATCCAATCTCAACACTCCCTCTTAGCGAGGAAGGGATTTTGTCTCAACCCCATCTGATCTCTGAACTTTTCAAACTTTTGTCTGTTCAGTGCCTTGGTGAAAATATCTGCCATCTACTCATCAGTCTATATGTAATCAAGCCTCACGGCTCCTCTTTGTACACAATCCTAGATGAAATGATCCATGATATCGATGTGCTTGCTACAATCCTGAAACACTGGATTCTCAGAGAGCTTGATGCAACTCTAATTTTCATAGTGAATCACAGTAGCTTCTAGATCCTGCCTGAACAATCCCAAGAGTAGCTTCCTAAGCCATAGTGCCTCACATGCTGCTAAGCTAGCAGCCATGTACTCTGCCTCAACAGAGCTTAATGCCATTAATTTCTACTTTCCTGCTTAACCAGAAAATGATGCTCGATCCAATGTTGAAACAACAACCCGAAGTACTCTTTCTATCCTCTGCACATCCTTCCTAATCAGCATCTGTAAAGCCTGCCAATCTCACTCCACCACTACGCTCATATAACAACCCGTACTCCATTGTACCACTGAGGTAGCGAAGCATATGCTCCGCAATTATCCAATGTACTCTCTGAGGGTCCACCATGAACCGACTTAAAGAGTTTACTGCAAAGCTGATATCCGGTCAAGTATTGACGAGATACATGAGCGATCCAATTAATCGACGATACACAGTTTGGTCTACTGTCTTTGAATTTGATGCATCAATCTTCCTCCAATTTGTTACTAGAGGCGTGGACATGGGCCTACAATCTATCATCATGAACCTACGCAAGATCTCCATTGTATACTTCCCCTACCCCGAGAAGAAGCGCCCATCAACCCAAGGTCTTTCATCTCAAACTCAACTGCAAGGTTGACCTTGCAATCTGTTATCAACTGCTCATCCCTTGTCATAAATAGGTCATCTACAAATAACACCAATATGAGAGACAACTCCTCTAAAAGAAAATACAGGTTCGGATCAGCCTTGCTCAACTAGAAACCCATCTCCCTCGAGTAGTTGTCTATCCTCGAGTACCATGCCTGAGGTGCATGCTTGAGCCCATACAAGGATCTCCTCAGTGTACACATATGCATCTCTTTGTTGCCTCCCTCAAATCCCTCTGGCTACTCAACATATACCTCTTCCTCAACAACTCTGTTAAGGAAAGCAGTCTTCACGTTCATCCGATGAATGCGCCAGAGCTTTTCTGCTGCCAACGATAAGATTGCTCAGATCGAGGAATACCTAGCCACCGGGGCAAAAGTCTCCTCATAGTCAACTCCCTCTCGCTGTGAAAACCCCTTGGCCACGAAGCGGACTTTGTACTTGTCCACGCTTCCATTTGCTCCATGCTTGACCTTGTAGATCCACTTGAATCCAACCACCTTCTTGCCTTATGGCATGGGCACCACCTCCCATACATCATTTTGCATAATGGAGGCATATTCCTCCATCATGGCCTCTTGCCACACTCCATGTTGTGCGGCCTACTCATAAGTGGAAGGCTTTGCATCAATGAGTTGTGTCATTAGCGCCATGTACCCAAGTCTCTCTGGTGGTTTACTTTGTGTGAAATCTCTCTTTGGAAGTCCTGCCAACCTGGAATCACTAGTTGTGGACTTATACCACTTAGGTCGTGGCCTAGTATTATGCTCCTGTGGAACTGCATCACGTTGCTCCTCCTCATCATCTTGCTCCTGATGATCCTGTCCAACTACCTCCCTCTCAACAAGTGTACCTGTACCCTGTGTCTGACTATGTGATCCAGTGCTCTGACTTTGTGCCTCCTCATGTTGGACTCTCGAATCTTGTCCTTGTTGGTCTTGTGCCTACAAGTCTTTAGACCTCCTCAATGCACGCTCCTCCTTGAACTGTACATCCCTACACACTATGATCTTCCTACATGCTAGCACAAAGATCTTGTAGGCTTTGGAAGCCTCGCTATATCCAACAAGAAACCCCTTATCTATTGTGGGTTCCAGTTTTGTCCTCTTCTCCGAAGGGACATGACAATAACATATGTTGCCCCAGATGCGAAAATGACTCACATCTGGTTTGGTACCTGTAAATACCTCTTCAAGTGTCAACTTCCCCAAAATTGTGTGGGGACTCATGTTCTGAATATAAATATTCGTGCGACTAGCCTTTACACATAAAAACAGTGGCAAACCCTAATCATGTATCATCGCCCGTGCTGCTCCAATTATGGTCTTGTTCTTTCTCTCGGCCACTCCATTCTGTTGAGGATTGTAAGGAACAGTGAGTTCCTTCTTGATCCCCGCTGCCGCGCAATAATCCAGAAACTCCTTGGAAGTGTACTCACTCCAATTGTCGAATCTAAACACCCGAAACTTCCTGCCAGTCTAGTTCTCAACCAGAGCTCTAAACTCCTGAAATCTGTCGAAGACTTCATCCTTAGCCTTTAGGAAGTATATCTAGGTTTTCCTGGAGTAGTCATCAATGAATAGAACAAAGTATTTGAAGCCACTCACTGACTCCACGCTCATCGGACCAGATACATCAGAGTGTATCAAGTCCAATACTCCCTTGGACCTGTGCTCACTCGGTGGAAATGGTCTCCGCGCATACTTGCCCATTGCACAACCCTTGCAAGGGTCATGCCTCTCTGTTGTGAACTTAGACAACCCTGTGATTGCCTATCTTAAGTGCCCCAACGCACCAAAGTGTATGTGCGCCATCCTCATGTGCCACAACTCTCCCATGTCTGTGGTTGCACTCACTAATGCTCTCCCTAGCTAAAATTGAAGCTTGTACACCTTCTCTTCTCGAACCCCAATCATCATGTCCATCTTCTCACTTGACCTTGTTGGCTTGACGAACACCCTTCCATTACAAAAGATGACCTCATACCCTTTATCCTCAAGAGTAGAGACCGAGATGAGGCTCTTTTTCAACCTCGGAACATATAGTACGTCAACAAACTGGAGTGGTTTACACAACTCCCTCTGAAACGAAACTGTACCAACCCCTTGCGCCTTATAGTGCATGTCATCTCCGAGTTCTATAACCAGATTCACGCTTCCCTCTTGTAGCCTAGTGAGAAACTCCTTGCGCCATGTCATATGACAAGATGCTCTGTTGTCCACAAACCACATGCGTGAGACTGTTGTGCTAGACATACAAGCTATGAAGCAGAAATCATCCTTGAAGCTTTTGGCAAACTCATCCACTGCTGCTGAAGCTGCCATCTGCGGTTGGTTCTTCTTCTTCTTCTTCTTTGGACACTGTGAGGCAAAGTGTCCCATCTTGTGACACTGGAAACATTTGACTTTTGAAAAGTCAATGTTCTTCTTTCCACCCTTCTTTTTCTTAGAGCCAAGCCTTCTTCATCCACAATCTGTGGTGAAGATGAAGATCCGCTAGACTGACCAAGTATGATATCCTCCTGCACAAAATCATCCTATAAATGTTGTCAATCAGGGAGTTTCTCCCTAGCTACAACTCCTCGCACGAACGCATCCCATGACTTTGAAAAGCCATTCAGTGCCACACGTAGCAACCCAGACTCTTCAGTTTTCTCACCTAATGCACCTAGCTCATCCCTGATCTGTGTAAGTCAAGTAAAGTAGTGAACCACACCTTTCCCTTTAGACATCTTGGTACTTCTCAGTCTTTCCCTGAGCACCATCACCCTGTTTTCATTTTTACTCTGGTAAAGGTCATTCAAGGCAACCCACATCTCCTTAGCATACTTTTTCCCTGTGAGCTTGGGGATTATGTGATCCTTTACCCCATCAAGGAGTATGCTCTTGGCTTTAGCGTCACCCTTCTTCCAGGTCACCAATGCAGCTACATCTGTGGGAGTTGCAGCCTAATCATCAACATGGTCAAGGACATCATTGACATCCAAAACCATAGTGACCCTTTCCTTCCAGGTGACAACGTTTGAGCACCCTGAAGCTTATCCTCCATTCTCAAGGTCATGGCCATTTCTGAAAATGATTCTATGTTGTAATATACCCTTTTGTTTTATAGATCTGAACTCCACTAATGCAGATCTATGTTTCCCTTTGCAGATATACACTTCTATGTTGCAGATATGAACTTTTGAGTTGCAGGTCTCAAGTTGTGTTGCAAATCTGAATTTATCTGCTGCAGATCTGAACTTTTGTGTTGCAAATCTAAACTCATCTGCTGCAGATCTGAACTTATCTGTTGCAGATCTGAACTTTTGTGTTGCAGATTTGAATGTAATGTTGCTTCTTCAACAGTCCAGCTCTAATACCATGTAAATTTTCTTCAAACCCAGTTCACTAAATCAATTAATTTTTTGTTAACTGATTCTGCCAGGTTTTCTTCACAAATAAATAATACACAAAAGAAAATAATAAACATGAACTTAACAGTAAAAGATAACAACAATCACATCACATGTACACAAGTAATTTTGGGACAATTCGTCCTTGGAAAACCCCGGAGGGAAAACCAGTGCAGCAGATTTGGATTTTATTATTATTGAGCAGAAAAATATAGAGATCTCTTACAATAAAATCAGCCCAGCCTAATACAAAACCTCCTCAACAAATGTATGGCCCCCTTCAGCAAATCCCCCTGATCAGATCTGTACGAAAAGACCTTTGCAATGTTGAAGATGTGTGCAAATCTCGGTGTAGAAACCTCCTCTGTCTCCCTGCAAACTCTCTCTCCAAACCCTCAAACAATTCTAATCTTTCTCTCTTCAGAAAATTGCCTCTCTCTTGTGCATAATGCACCCCTCTCCAAGTTGATCTCCTTTTTACTCAATGAGCAAGTGAGAAACCCTATCTCCAAAAGGATGGAGGGCCAAGATTGATCCTCATACACCTTATAAGATCAATGGTCAAGATTAAAAGACCACAACTTAAATTATTTCTCACTTTAACTTTATAAAAAGTACGCATTAAGTCGACATTAAAATATAACCCATTTAATGTACTTTTTCCCAAATACAATTTTAAGAAAAAGTTTAACCCATCAACATGGATAAGTTTCGTTGTCCTCCTCCATGCTAGGATGCCATGCACGGTGAAGACCTTCTTTGCTATCCAATCTCAACAGGTCCCACCTGTTCACTTAACGAGTAACTAGAGAGATGGATAATATCCATCAAGTGAATAGAGGGGCCGACGAAATTGGAGTCGTTGGTTCCCGAGTTCGAGAGTCATTAGATCCTTAGGAATGATCCATCAAAAAGGAGTCATCAAAGTGAAAATCAATACTGGTGATTTCGTGTTTCAATGGGAAGGATTTCGATCATTGATCTGGTGGCAAGGAGTAATCCTAGTCGTCTGATTGGGGACACTAAGCTCCTTGGTTGTCACAATGAGATTACTAGAGGGATCTCGTTGATAGTTGGAAGTCGAGCTAGGAGATTTTCAGTGTGAAACTGAGTACTTGGTTTAAGAGAAGGATGAAAAATAAAACATCCCACCAGCCTTAAAGGAATAGCGGATCGGATGTGTTATAATCCTTATCACTAGCATCATATTCTACACCAAACATTTCTCTTCTTCCTACAAAAGAATGGAAACCATGACCTCAAAACTCCTACTTGTGTTCCTCTCTTGTTTGAATTGAATAAAGAGAAACCCTTACAAGGTTAAAGAAAGACAGAGAAATGAAGTTGTCCATGAATTCAAAGGATGAATACATGGCAAAAACACTTGAGTTATTGAAGACACCAACAACATTTTTGCTCCATATATATGCTCAAATGACAGAGCTACCAGAATTGAAAATCTAACCAAAACACAATTTCAATATAAGCCTAGAAATATAAAGCTCAATAAATATACAAATGGATGATTTCATTAACAGAAGCTCAATAAATATACAAATGGATGATTGTTTGTCTTCCCCTTCCAAGTGACTCTTCCTATAACCTACGACGCTTCATATTTCTCCTAAATGTTATTTACACAGGAAACGCAATCCCAAGGATTGTGTCCAACATCCCCCCCCCAATCTGAAGGGGTGTTTGTGAGTCCAACCGTCATTCCAAATTTTTCAATTTTTTCTCTTCCAAGCACTTTGGTGAAGATGTCGGCAATTTGCTCATTTGTGGAACAATGCCTCAAGTGAATAGTCTTGGCCTCTACATGATATCAAATCGGATGATATTTTGCATTGATGTGCTTCTTAGTTCGATCATGGAATCTCGGATTCTTTCCCAACTTGATTGCAGAAGTATTGTCAATTAGAAGAGGAGTAGAATTCACTTGTTTCTCCTGCAAATCTTCAAGTATTTTCCTAAGCCACACAATCTCTTTCGTTGCCTCTGCAGCTGCCACATATTCAACCTCTGTTGTGGAATCTACTGGAACTCATTGTTTGTGTGATATCCAAGAGACAACAGCTTATCCAAGACTCGTGAGATAACCTTAAGTTGACATTCCATTTTCTTTATCCCCAACAAACTTGAAATCAGAATATCCAATAAGGTTGAAGTCATTCACCTTAGAGTACTTGAGTCTGAAATCTTGAGTTCCCTTCAAGTTTTTTGCATGAACCTAGAAAGAATTCCAAAACAAATGAAATGCATGGTCTAGTGGTGGTTAGGTAGATAAGACTTCCCACAAGTTGTATGTACTTAGTTGCATCCTCAAATTCATTCCCTTCGTTTGATGTGAGCTTCAAATTTTGTTCCATTAGAGTGGAAACGTGATTACACTCAATCATGCCAAACTTTTCAACAATTCTCTAACATACTTCTTTTTGGAGATGAATATGTACTTGGATTTGGATTCACTTCAATGCCCAAATAATAGTGAAGATATCCCAAATTTGTCATCTCAAGGCCTTTCTACAACTCTTTCTTTATGGATGCATTATAGCTTTCATTGTTCCCGATTATCAATAGATCATCTACATATACTACAAGATATACAACAGTTTTGCCAACTTTATTGACAAACAAAGTTGCATCAACAAGATTGTAGTGCTTGAAATTCAATTTCAGAAGATCCTCACTTAGCTTTTCATACCAAGCTCGTGGTGCTTGTTTCAGGCCATGTAAGAATTTGATGAGCTTGTGTATTTTCTGTTATTGTCCCTTCACAGCAAAACCTTCTAGTTGAGACATGAAAACATTCTCTTTCAATTCTCCATTCAAGAAAGTGATCTTCACATACATTTGATGAATTTTCTAGCATTTTGTGCTGCTATGGAAAATAGAGTCTGGATGGTAGCCCATTTTGTTGTGAGGGAAAAAATCCCCTCTTAATCAATACCTTATTTTTGTGCAAATACTTTTGCCACAAGCCTTGCTTTGTGTTTGTCAAGTGAGTCATCTAATTTGTACTTGTTCTTGTATACCCACTTGCAGTCCATTGGTTCCAAATGGAGGATCCACCAACATCCATGTCCCATTCTTAATGAGAGCATCATATTCCTTCAGCATGACTTCTTTCCACTCATCATAATAAGTGGCTTCTTCAAAGGAAGTTGGTTCAAAGTTGGTAGATAAATTCAAATCACAATCATATGAAACATCCATGTCATCTACATCACCTGAATTTGAATTATCTACATCACCTCCATCTTGTCTTGAGTAAATTTTGGTTCATGTATTTCCAACCTCATCAGGATGAACACTTTCAAGTGTTTTTATGAGCCATTTTGGTGGACCTTTCTGAGATGGTCCAAGTTGCTCCATTGATTGACATGGTGTTGAATTCTCATCAAGACTCTGCGTTTCAATCCTCTCAATCACATTATCCAAATGAACTTCAAGTTTTGATGAAATGGCTGAAACTTCTTAATGAGAAGGAGATGGTGCTTCAAAAGAAAAAGGAGATTCCATATATTGACCCAAGATAGGGATCCAAGGGATCCCCCCTTCAAGACATGGAATCTCATCATCAAATTCATGATATGTCTTTACACGAGTGAATCTATCCAGATGATCAAGCTGCCTCTCAACAGTTTTTTCATTCTTGGAGGATTCAAGAAAGATTACATCTCTGGAAATAATGAATTTCTTGTTTGTCCCAAGAAGATACACTTATGACTCCTTGCATCAAGCTTGTTTCTTTGTTCCTTAGGAATTAAGGCATAGCAGGTGGAACCAAAGACCCTCAGATGCATCACTGAAGGAATGCGGTCATACCAAATTTCATAAGGAGCATGAGATGGACACATGTTTTTCACATAAACTGCACATAGAACAACATCAACCCAGAACATCAATTTTACATTCTTGAAAAACATCATGGAATGAACCATGTTTAGAAGAGTCGTGTTCATTCTTTTAGCTACACCAGTATGTTGAGGATTGTATGGAACTGTTGTTTGATGCTTGATCCCATGTTGGTGTAGGTAACTTTCAGATTCATTAGATGTATATTCTCTTCCATTATCAATGCAAAGAGAGCCAATACGAGACCGAGCTTCATTTTAAATCCATACATGAAAATTTTTAAAAGTTTCAAAAGCTTGCAATTTTTCTTTCAACAAGTACACCAAACACATCCCGGTGTAACCATCAATAAAAGACATGACAGTCATTGCCATTTGCAAAAGGGACAGCCATGGGGCCACATAAATCAGAATGTATCAGTTCAAGTTTTCTACATGCTCTAGAAGTAGAATCATGAAATGGTTGTTTGTTATGCTTTCCAAGGATACAAGTATATCACATTGCTTCAAGTTCCTAGGAATAGTAGGAAAACCAGAAACACCATACGTTTTTAATACACAAAGGTTGTCATAATTATTATGACCAAATCTAGCATGCCACAAGAGACTAGATGGCATTGTACCTTCAATGGGATGAGAGATGTATGCAAAATTGTGTGCATGTGCAGATGTCCCTTTCTGCTTCAGCAATCTTCCATCTTCCACTGAGGACAACAATCCATGTTGTTAGAATCCTTCTTTATTTCAACTTTGCCACCAAAGATATGAACAAAGTGGCCTTGTTGTCGGATGTGCACAAGGGGCACTAAGTTCCTTTGCAACTCGGAAAGATAGAGCACATTATGCAGAAGAATATCAAGGAGTCCAAGCAACTTGAGTCTGATGGTGCCCATTCCCGAAGATTTGAGACTTGATTTATCTACAAAATACACTATGTTATCTATATTGTCATTGAAATCTTCGAATAACTCTCTTCAAAATGTCATGTGGGAGGTTGCACCTATGTCAAGAAACCATGCATCTCTCCAAGAAGTATATGAAGTGTTAACCAAATCTTCAGTTACTCCTATATTTCAATGGACAACAATGTAATGAGTAGATCCAAGCACTTTACCTTTGGGTGGTTCTAAAGTTTTACCTTTGCCTTCTTTCTGATTATGTTTGTCTTTTTTGATCTTCTCCCGTGGGACGATGCAGTCATTTGCTTCATGTGACCCATTCTTTCCACAACAGGTACAGTAACGATGGAATCTCTTGCCTTGGTTGTGTCTACCCCCCTACCACTAAAAGTCTTTCTTTCACATCCTCTTTTGTTGCCATCTCCTCTAGAAGAATCATGTGGTTGACTCTTCACACCTAGTCGCAAACTAAAGTGGACAATAAATTTGTAGCAGTTATATGTGGTAATCAAACATGGATGTGGTGCATCTAATTATGCAAGTGACAATTAGAGATGACCACTAACTCATGCCATATTGACTATTTTTTACTGTTAAATTTACATGCAGCAGCGAGAGCCATTCTCCTGGAGGATAGCTAAGACCCTAGACAGATCTAGGGCCCCCAGTGCACTCCTGGGGTATGTGGTCGGGGACCAAATTGATAAAGACCCTAGACGAATGTCTAGGGCCCCTGGACTGGATCCAGGGTAACCATGCCTAGGGCATGGAAGTCTTGGTCTGGGACCAAGCATTTAAAGACCCTAGATATCTCTAGGGCCCCTGGACTGGGTCCAGGGTACCCATGACTGGGGCATGGAAGTCTTGGTCTGGGACCAAGCATTTAAAGACCTTAGATATCTCTAGGGCCCCTGGTTTGTAACCAGGGTAACCATGCCTGGGGCATGGGAGTCTTGGTCTGGGACCAAGCATTTGAAGACCCTAGATATCT
>ML777416.1:513340-543857 GCA_009831015.1 Picea engelmannii
GCCTTATTTCTGCTGATATGGAAGGCTGCCGTGTCTCATCTATAGCTGCCACATCTTACCTCTGCCAGCTGTTACCTTTTCAGCTATTGGGTGTGGAGCCTTGAAGCTCACTGTTGTGGCAAAGAGGGTTACACTCAGTCTAGATAAACCAGATCTGAAAGGATAAGGCCAGATCTGAAAGTCTACTTGGATAAGTTTTGATTCTTGAGGATTTTGAAACTGTGATGACTTTTCCCTTAACCTATTGACTCGGTGGCAAAGAAAACTCCTTCTATCATTGGCTTAAAGGATCGTGTGTAGATCCATGAACTGAATCTTTAACTGAGCATAACTTTCAGGATCTATCTCTACTGTGGTTGTTGAGCTATCTTCAGGAGTAGGTTATTGTACGAGGTATGATCCTACTTGCTTCTACTTTAGTTTAGATCTAATCTGATTATATGATCATGGAGTTAGCTTTGTATGGATCTATGAGTTGTGCTCATTGTCATTTGTTTATGATGAGTTTCAGATTTGAATTCTTCTGAAGTCATATGCTTCTGTGTGTTAAAGATCTGAGTTATATAGACCTGTTGTATTCAGATAAGATGTTGTCTTAGATCTGAGCTAACTTACATATGATTTCTGTGTTGTATCTTTAAGCTGCCTCTAACTRTTCTAGATCTATCCTACTATGTRHTGTTGCAGACCTAAGTTGAGTGTTCAGTTCTATAGTTACAATTTTAGATCTGTCTCTTAGATCTGAGTTTAATATATGATCAGAGCTCCTCTATTAAACAGCTGCAGTTTGCCTTACTTGTGATTGATCTAATTTGTCTTGTTTATTAGAAAAATTAAAAGAGACTGACATTCTGCATTTTACCCTAAAATCTAACATTTACACCTGGGGACATCAATCATAAGATTAGTACGCACAATTATTATGAAGCAGATCTAGTATTTGAATGGATTTATGCAACTCTTCTTGATGGGACCTACACAACAAAATTTTCATCTCTGTGACAACTTATTTCACCTTAGAAAATTGTGTTGACTAACAAATTTGTAGCAGTTATATGTGGTAATCAAACATAAATGCGGTTCATCTAATTATGTGAGTGACTATTTGAGATGACCACTAACTCATGCCATACTGACTATTTTGGACATTTGTGGACATCAATCGTAAGATTAGTACACACAATTATTATGAAGCAGGTTTAGCATTTGAATGGATTTATGCAAGTGTTCCCAATGGGACCTGCACAATAAAATTTTCATCTATGTGACTTATTTTGCCTTAGAGAATTGTGTGTTCTAGTCAACCATGAACATGACAAGCTTATTTAGGAGACATTTGTCCAAGTCAACAAGTCATTTTAGCACCCACAAGACTCATGCCATACAAAAATATTACTATTGGCCTCACCTCTGCACCTTTTCCTACTCCTTTACAACCAGGGGAATCTATCTCAGTAAAATTTCTAACATGCACCCAAACCACACATCACAATCATGATGTAGTGTTTATTGTAGTTGACATGTTCTCAAAGATGGTTTTCCTTGTATCTTGTAATAAGACTAACTTTGCATAGGACACCCAACAACATTTCTTGGTGCACATTTGGGTCAATCTTGCATTGCCTATATCAAGTACCTATAATACAATGTAGCCCAAATGAATTTTGATTTGGATTTTAACATGTGGTGCTTATGGGCATTTCTTGTTTGTATCCATCAATTGTAAGCACTTCTAAATCAACACAAAAAGAGATTCACCAGGCAATGCACTCCATCAAGAAAATCAGAAATGTTCAAGGTCGGGCGGATGGAATTTTGCAATAGACCTCAAAGAAGTATAAACAGTGCCATGATAAGAATCACATTCCACACAACTTTTTAATGGGATATAAAGTATATCTCCATATCCATAGCAAATGGTTTAAGGGCCCACATCAAAAGCCCATGCTACTCCAATATGATCCATACACTATCATTGAACAGTGTGACAACATTACCTTCAAGTTGGATCTATCATCAACTCCATTGATGCAAGGAACTTACAAAGTGCACATTTATATATTTATGTTCACAATACTAGAAAAAACACAATCCATGAAAGAAAAAATGCATCCAATGCCAAGGACAAATACTAGAAATAATACACAGAGATTAAAGGTTCAAAATGGATGATTTATTATAACTACATGGTTGGCAGACAAACATTTTTGGCCATTAGATTATAGATTTTATGTTCCCAAATATTCATTTGCAATGTTGATCCTTCAATCCTCACCCATACATACCAACAAGTCATAATGTCTTTCCAAAATGAAAATGACGACATTTTGCATTAATCATGTTCTAAAATCTCCTACTTAGACCTTTATACTAGTCAATCACACTCTATTATTTGATCTCAATCGGGTCTCTTAGTTCATTTGTAAAGTTGCAAAAACCCATGGAAGACTAACGCATTCAGTGGTGGAAACTCCAATGCAGGAAAGCCACAGTGTGAATCCTTATGACCAACATGGTTGGCAGACAAACATTTTTGGCCATTAGATTATAGATTTTATATTCCCAAATATTCATTTGCAATGTTGATCCTTCAATCCTCACCCATACATACCAACAAGTCATAATGTCTTTCCAAAATGAAAATGACGACATTTTGCATTAATCATGTTCTAAAATCTCCTACTTAGACCTTTATACTAGTCAATCACACTCTATTATTTGATCTCAATCGGGTCTCTTAGTTCATTTGTAAAGTTGCAAAAACCCATGGAAGACTAACGCATTCAGTGGTGGAAACTCCAATGCAGGAAAGCCACAGTGTGAATCCTTATGACCGCACAAGGGCTCATTAAAGAAATTCTTCATAAATCAAGAGATGTGGTAAAGAGTTGTTTAGATATCTCTCTTGTGCTTTTACATGCTTATGGAAGACCAAAAGTTCCATTTTGTGAAAAATATGTAATGCAAAGGTTGTAAGCTTCTAAAAGATGCAAACAATCACAAACCTCAAGTTACAAGAATATCACAAAATTGTCAATTCAAGTCATCAAAATACCACAACCCATTGCTACAAACAATCACAACCTTACAGTTGCAAGAAGTTTGTAACCCTACGAATGTGATTCATTGGAAGACTACAGCTCCAAATTACAAGAACCAAGGAAGATTGTAGTACCCAAGCTATAATATCTTAAGGAAATGTGAACTAGCAAAGAAGGTAAACAATTTGAAAGAAGAAAAGGGGACTGAGGATTATAAACTCAACAACCCTTTTGTATAAATATATAAATATTTGTAGAGTAAGTTACAACTATAGTGAAAATCTTTTCCCAAGAGGAAATTGTAAAAACTATGGCTAATGTATTTTCTCTTGAATCTTGTAATTGTTTCCTACTTCACATGATTCCTAAGACTTGGATAGTGTGTTGATTGGATGATCAACCCAAATACACATAATTTAACATGAATGTTGTGAAATCTATGTCGTAATTTGTCATCACATAATCCATAACCCAAATACACATAATTTAACATAGATGTTGTGAAATCTATGTCATAATTGTCATCACATAATCGATAAACTAGTCATTTATAGTCACAAATACGTTTAGTCTATAAACTCGTGGCATGCCATCCCTTCAGCATGTATAAACTCATGGCATGCCATCCCTTCAACATGTCCATAAGGCCATCAATATGAGGGATTAAGTACCTTTTCTTCATTATAATTTTGTTATGGGCATGGTAATCAATGTATAAGTACCAAGTGCCATACTTCTTGGGAGCAAGGGTAATGGATCTTTCACGAGAAACGCTTGATGATCATATATGTCTTTTCTACAAGAAATCACATATCCGATGTCGAATTCCTTCATTCTCTAATAAACATGTATGATACAAAGGTCCTTTGGGTAAAGAATATTACAAGGAGTAGATCAATATCTTGTTGGACCCAATGGTGTATGGGACTCCAATAGGGTCCTTGAAGATATCATGATAAACCTCCAAAATCAATGCCCTGTAA
Source organism: Picea engelmannii (assembly GCA_009831015.1). NCBI lineage: Eukaryota > Viridiplantae > Streptophyta > Pinopsida > Pinales > Pinaceae > Picea > Picea engelmannii. The sequence continues at coordinate 517,365 of ML777416.1, forward strand.
TTTTGAACATTATAAACATTGGGTCAAGGTCTATGTTTACCTAGACTCTTATTGTATTTCCTAGTTTTTAAAACCGGGACAGTTTGTTATCCAATCCCAAAACCAGTCAGTTGGATACCTGGGCGAATTGAACCGGACTTCAAACAGGGCGAATTGAACCGGACTTCAAACAGGTGGACGCGGCCAATTCCATGCCTGACCAACCGGTCGGATGCCAGAACAAACAGGTGGACGCGGCCAATTCCATGCCTGACCGGCCGGTCGGATGCCAGACCCGCCCATGGACTAAAAAAATAAAAAATTATAAAAAAAAAACAATTTTAAAACCTAATCTAACTCCTAAGTTTCTCCATGCGATTGACCATAGATTATGATTTGCTTCCTCTTGAAAAGCAAAATTTTCCCAATGAAATAAGTTGGAGGATCCGATTCTCTATCATTATGCATTATTTTCTGACAATGTATTGGTTGCATCTGTGGTTGTGAATTCAACTGTCTCGAATGCCAAGGTGATGTATAAGTACTATTACTTTTAACTTCTAACCCTACACACCAACTACATATACACCTCTCGAACCTCACATCTCACATATCAGTCTGTATACTACTTCAGCTACTGCAGTGGATGATGTCCCCAAGGAGAACGAGGAGCCTGAAGACTTTGAGTCAGAGGATGATTTTGTAGCTGGCATAGTTGTTGATGATGATCCCATTCCTAGCAGTGGTGATGAGTTTGATGATTTATCATGTCGATCAATGATATGTAGTAGATTAGTAGATTGTAGTTTTTGCATGCTTTATGGACTGTAGAGTCCATTTAGAGCCTCATTGATTATCTATTTTGTTGCTGATATGTATTGCACTCGGTGCCATTGTAATGTTCCCAACGAATTTTCGGCCAAGAACTAGGGTTTTTGTTTGATGTTTTGTGTTTTGTTTTGCAGATTGTTACTACAGAGAGATGTTTTGAAGTATTTTTGTTGAGTTTATTGCATAGAAGACATTGTAACAAGTATGGAACACATGATAATGAAGTAAACTTATAAACAAAGATAACAAGCTTCAGATCTGACCTTTATTTAGATAGAATAAGTGATCTTCATACATAGATCTGCAAATCTGGTACAATATAAAAGATATAGAGACCCTAGGTCTTCCTCCACTAAATATAGTTGATTATAAGATTAATTTATTTCCCTTCTTGAATAGATTCCTTCATATCCCTGTTGGTACATCCCTGAATGACCAGATCTTGAGATAGTACGACCCTGGAACTCTGGATCTGGAACTGATACAGCCTTGACTATCTAGAAATGCTCAATATTTCGGCCTCCTAGTAAATGATCTCCAAATTATGTCAAAACACCCTCAAAGTGTAGATCAGGGGCTCTAGTGTAGGAATGAAGCAAGTTGGAGTAAAACCCCTCAAGGTTTCCCTCAAATCTATGAGTATCCTCAATGGGAGTTGCGCCCTCCTTCAGCAATTCCTTCTGAGCCAAATAAAATAATCCAAGGGAGGTACCCTTGGTATCAATGCTGCAAAAGGGCACTATGACCCTAGAGATGAACCTCCAATGGCATAAAACTACAGATCTAAACTCCTCCAAGTAGATCGAACCTTTTCTCTTCCAAGGATGCGCCCGATTGTAGAAAACCCTTCAGAACTATGCACGAACTCCAAGTGTTATTTGTTGAATACCTATGACTAGATTAGAATGGTGAGGGAGGGATCTTTCACCTCCTTGGCCAAGCTTGAACCAGGAACAAAGGAATCTTTCACCTCTTTCCTGGTTGCTAGGGTTTGTTTACTCAAAACCCTCAAAACGTACATTGTCTAGTTCAAGAGTGCAAAGTGCAAAAATGAATGATGAGAATAGAATGCTAAGAGGTGTGCCCTTCTCCTTCTTTTTTATACCTCCTTTTTTAATTTTCCATTGAGTTTCTTTTTCCACTTGCTAAGGGTTTTTATTTAATTTTCCTTAGTCTTTTACCTGTCGCTTTAATAATATAAAATTAGATCTCTTTAGTGACAAAAACCACATTTCCTTCCCCTTGCTTATCTTGGACTATAGTCTAGAGGGGTAGCTAGACTACTACGTCCCTGAGCTCTTGTGTCAATGAGAAGGGGATATTACAGTCTCCCCTACTAGAAATTGCTTGCCCTCAAGCAATCCAGAACCATTGTCTTGCACTATTCTTTCGTTTTCCCAAGTAGCATCTTTTATGGTCAAATCTTTCCATTTAACCAAATACTCTTTAATGGCTCTACTCCTTAGTTGTTTCACCTTGGTTTCCAAGATGTTTTTTGGTATTAGGTGTAGTTGTCCTTCTTTATCCACTAGTGGCATTGTCTCAATGACTAATACATGTTGGCCTAATGCTTTTTTTCAAACAAGACACATGGAAACATTGTGGATCTTACTCCCTGGGGGCAATTTCGATTCATATGCTACTTCGCTAATTCTTCTTTGTACTTCATATGGACCATAGAAGCGGGGTTGTAATTTCTCAACACCACTCTTCTTGATAGATGCTTGTCTATATGGCTGCAGGCGCAAGTATACCAGATCCCCAACCTCAAAGGTGCGCTCCACCCTTTTCCTGTCTACATATAATTTATGTTGGTTCTGCACTCTATGGAGATTCTCCTTGAGTTCTTTGATGGTGTCCCAATTAACCTAGATCCACTCCTTGGCCATAGGAGCCTTTCTTTCTCCAAATACAATATCTTCAAAAGTAAGAGGATCATAACTCTATAAAGCTTTGAAGGGGGACATGCCAATGGACATGTGGTAGGTGGTATTGTAACAATATTCCCCCAAGTAAAGCCATTTAACCCAAGCTTTTTGTTGTCTTGCTACATAATTTCTGAGGTAACCCTCTATCCATTTGTTGACAATTTCAGTTTGTCCATCAGTTTGGGGATGGTAGCTAGTGCTAGGAGTCAATTTAGTGCCCACCAGTCTAAAAAGATCTTGCCAAAAGATACTCATGAATTTGTTGTCCCTGTCACTAACAATGTTCTTAGGTATGCCATGCATCCTAAAGATCTCTTTGAAGAATAACTCAGCTACCTGTGATGCGTTGTAGTCCATGGAGATGGCAAAGAAATGACTGAACTTGGTTAATCGATCCACAACTACAAATATGCAGTCCTTTCCTTGCGTTCTGGGGAGACCTATGATGAAATCCATTGAGATACTTTCCCATTTGTTCTCCGGTATTGGAAGAGGTTGTAAGAGTCTTGTTGGATGAGAGTGTTCATCTTTATTTTGCTGGCAAGTAGCGCATTCCTTGATGTGGCGCAAAACATCTCCTTTTAGTCCTTTCCAAGAGAACCTTTCTCTTACCTGTTTGTATGTCTTAAGGAACCCTTGATGGCCCGCTATTGGAGCATCATGGAAGGCTTGGAGCACCTTTCCTTTGAATGTAGATCCGGGTACCAAATAGATCCTTCCTTTGTAATAAATGATGTCATTTACGACCCTGTACCTATCATCATGTAATTGTCCATCCATCAACTCACACGCAAACCTGTTCTTTGAGTATTCTACCAACAATTGTGGTTTCCAATCCACCGATAGTTTGGTCATAGAGAAGGTCGAAGGTCTTCTTGATAGTGCATCTACAACTACATTATTCTTTCCCTTGACGTAATCAATATCAAAATTGTAAGCTTGAATCTTGCTTACCCACTTTTGTTGTCTCTCGTTCAAGTCCTTCTGGGATAAAAAGTACTCGAGGCTGTTGTGATCAGTTCTTACTACAAATTTTGCTCCCACTAAGTACTATCGGAATTTGGACAAGGCATGCATTATGGCCAGCATCTCCTTGTCATAAATTGTATAGAGCAACTCAGGGCCTCTCAGCTTGCGGCTCTCATAGGCGGCAATAGGATGCATATTTTGCATAAGGACAGCTCCTACTCCTACACCTGATGCATCACATTCTAATATGAAAGGTTGAGAGAAATCAAGTAGGGAAAGTATCGAGCAAGTACTCGTGACCTTCTTCATTTTCTCAAACGTGGCCTGTGCTTCTTCACTCTAACTAAAAGCTCCCTTTTTGGTTAAGTCTGTCAAAGGGGCGCAAATTTGGGAGAAGCCCTTGACGAACTTTCTATAATAGCTACAAATTCCAAAGGAACCCTTTGAGTTATGTGAGTGTCCTTGGGGTAGGCCAATTGATGATAGCTTGTATTTTTTCTTGATGGACATGTACTCCCTTTGCCCTAAAAATATGTCCTAAGTACAGAACCTCGATCATGCCAATCTCACACTTCGACTCTTTAGCATATAAAGATTGTTCCTCCATGATACCCAAAATTTCATCTACATGCCTTAAGTGATCCTCCCATGTCCTACTATAGATCAGTAAGTCATCCAAGAAGACAAGCAAATATTTTATCAGTTGCTTGTTGAACACATGGTTCATACATGACTGAAAAGTGGCAGGGGCATTGGTAAGGCCAAAAGGCATCACAAGAAACTCATAGTGGTCGAAGTGACATCTGAATGCAATTTTATGGACATCATGTTCTCTCATTTTGATCTGATGATAGCATGATCGTAGATCTATCTTAGTAAAGTACACCGCACCATGAAGTTCATCCAACAGTTCATCAATCCGAGGAATAGGATACATGTTCTTAATAGTCCTCTTGTTCAATGCTCTGTAGTCAATGCACATGCACATTGTTCCATTCTTTTTATTAACCAACACAACTGATGATGCAAATGGACTTGAGCTCGATCTAATATGTCCCATAGCCAACAATTCCTTGATTGCACTCTCTATTTCATCTTTGTGCTTCTTTGGGTGCCTATAAGGTGTAGTTATGATCGGTTTGGCTCCTTCTTCCAACTTTATGATGTGTTCAAATCCTCTATCTGGTGGTTGAGAAGAATAGGATCAAAGACTCTTTTGTGCTTGTGGAGAATTTTTTGTATATCTCGAGAGTATGGTTTGTGGGGCTCTCCTTTAGTATCCAAAATAAAGCATTCAGTTGAGTAGGCTATCTCCTCTCGCCTGAATATGGCATGCATCTTTTTCACTGTCACGATTCTAGGAGAATCCCCTGTCATTCCTTTAAGTGTAACTCTCTTCCCTTCATATGTGTTGAAGAACATCTCCATTGTTTTATAGTTGATTGTGATAGGCCCCAACGTGTTGAGCCACTGCACCCCTAATATGATATTGGTGTCAGGATTGTTTACCACATAGAAATCCTATGTTAAGGTGTATCAACCTAGAGTCAAGTTCATTTGTGGAATGTACTCGTCACAAGCTATGGTACGGCCCCCTGCTACTTCAACCAAGAATCCTTCAAATTCCACAGTGGGTAGATGTCTCTTCTCTACCATGGCTATATCAATAAAGTTGTGGGAGGCTCCTCCATCTATCAACACAGTTGCATGTTTCCCCTGAACCACTCCTTTTATTCTAAAGGTGTTGAATTTCGATATCCCACTCATAGAAGCAATGGTGATCTTTTTATGGCCTTTATCTAGTGTTTCATGATCCAGTAGCGCTTCCTCTTCCTCTTTGAGATTTGCCTGCATAGTATGGATAGCCCCATCATCTTCATCATCTGCCTCCTCCTCACTGTCATATACTACCTCAACATAGTGTATTTTCCCCTTGCCTAAACATCTATGTCTTGGTTGCCACAGATCCTTGCAAGTGTAACATAGTTGATTACTCCTTAGATCTCTTCTTGTAGTCTCATCTAATTTCCCTTTTCCTCTGTCCACTGGTCTAGTGTCACGGCCTCTCTGAACCATGGGTGGTTTAGGTGTGAACCTGTTTTTGTTGGCTGCCCCCACTAAATCCCCAGTGCATTCAATGGCATCCTGTAAGGTTATGGGCTTGAAGGCCTTAACCCATCCTTTCACTAGTTTTGTCAGTCCTTCTATGAACAACATCAGTAACCTTGATTTTGCCACATTTGGAAACATAACTGATACTCTTTGAAACTCTTCAATAAAAGCCTCAGCCGAACTTGTCTGTTTAAGCTGTGTAAGCTCCCTGATATGATGATTTGGGTCTCCCTTGTCAAACCTATCAATAAGCCTTTGAGTGAATTCTTGGTAAGAGGTGATGCATCCATGACCCAAGGTGGTTATTCCATGAAACCACCATTCAAGTGCCTTTACCATCAAGCACATAGTTGCAAATTTGATAGCTTCCCTTTCCTCCATAGGGTTCAATTGGAGGTACACATCCATCTTTTGTACCCACGTTGTAACCGGAAGATGATCTGATCCATCAAAAGTGGGTGGCTCCATTTTCCCAGCTTTTCATCCAAGTTCATTTATACCTCTGTAACGCTCCTTGGATCTTCTTTTCATCTTCAAGTGGAAGTACTCTCCCATACAGACCTGTCTCCTAAATCCTATGCTCATAGTGTTGTATTCCCTCTCTATTGTTTCCCATTCTTCCCCTGGGCTTTCTGAATCCAATGCATTAGCTTCCCTTCTTTGTGTGTTGAGGAAGGTAGGCATGTATGGCCTAGGGGTGGTTTTGTTGAGTGTATGGAAAAGAACCGGCTCTCCCTCATTGGAACGATGCTCCTCCATTTGACCTCTGTGTATAGATTCTTCATGATTCCCATTGCCTCCACGAGATCCACTAGCTTCATGATTTCCACCATACAGGGGTGAGTCTTTGCCATGCCTCTGCTCCATCAAAAACTGAGAAAGGATTCCCTGAAGTTTATTCAATTCTTCCAACACTGTTATCATTCTATCTTGTCCCCTTTGAAAATTGGTAAGAGATAAGTGGAGCTCATACTGTCCCAATGATAAGTGGTTCTGCATTTCGTCCAGAGTATGTTGCATGCTTTCTTGATTGCTCTAAAGTACCTCTTTCACTGTATGGGCTACTTTATCTGCCAAAAGTTCAATCTCTTCATATGTAGCATTCTCTGTCTCATGTGTCTCTCCCATGTTGCCTTCCTGCTCATCCTCTTCTGGATTACCTGTCACGGGCTGGCCCCCACGGCCTCTTCTTCTGGTCATCTTGTTACTTTGCACAGGTTGGCTAAGGAAATTCGCTCTGATACCACTGTAATGTTCCCAACCAATTTTCGGCCAAGAACTAGGGTTTTTGTTTGATGTTTTGTGTTTTGTTTTGCAGATTGCTACTACAGAAAGATGTGTTGAAGTATTTTTGTTGAGTTTATTGCATAGAAGACATCGTAGCAAGTATCGAACACATGATAATGAAGTAAACTCATAAACAGAGATAAAGGCTTCAGATCTGACCTTTATTTAGATAGAATAAGTGATCTTCATACATAGATCTACAGATCTGGTACAATATAGAAGATATAGACCCTAGGTCTTCCTCCACTAAATATAGTTGATTATAAGATTAATTTATTTCCCTTCTTGAATAGATTCCTTCAGATCCCTGCTGGTACAGCCCCAAATGACCAGATCTGGAGATAGTACGACCTTGGAAGGCTGGATCTAGAACTGGTACAGCCCTGACTGGATGGAAATGCTCAATATTTCAACCTCCTAGTAAATGATCTCCAAATGATGCCAAAACACCCTCAAACTGTAGATCAGGGGCTCTAGAGTAGGAATGAAGCAAGTTGGAGTAAAACCTCTTAATGTTTCGCTCAAATCTATGAGTATCCTCAATGGGAGTTGCGCCCTCCTTAAGAAATTCCTTCTAAGACAAATAAAATAATCCAAGGGAGGTACCCTTGGTATCAATGCTGCAAAAGGGCGTTATGACCCTAGAGATGAACCTCCAATGGCATAAAACTACAGATCTAGACTCCTTCAAGCAGATCGAACCTTTTCTCTTCCAAGAATGCGCCCTACTGTTGAAAACCCTTCAGATCTGTGCACCAACTCCAAGTGTTATTTGTTGAATACCTATGACTGGATTAGAATGGTGAGGGAGGAATCTTTCACCTCCTTGGCCAAGCTTGAACCAGAAACAGAGGAATCTTTCACCTTTTTGTTGGTTGCTAAGGTTTGTTTACTCAAAACCCTCAAAACGTAAGTTGTCTAGCTCAAGAGTGCAAAGTGAAAAAATGTATGATGAGAATAGAATGCTAAGAGGTGCGCCCTTCTCCTTCTTTTATACCTCCTATTCTAATTTTCCATTGAGTTGCTTTTTCCACTTGCTAAGGGTTTTAATTTAATTTTCCTTAGTCTTTTACCAAGTCACTTTAATAATATAACTTTAGATCTCTTTAGTGACAAAAACCACATTTCCTTCCCCTTGCTTATCTTGGACTATAGTCTAGAGGGGTAGCTAGACTACTACGTCCCTGAGCTCTTGTGTCAATGAGAAGGGGATATTACAGCCATTTTGATATATACACCCTTACATGGTATATAGATGAGCAAACTTTGCATATTTTGTCTTTAATGGTTTGGAATTATGGTTTGAAAGCTTTAAAATAAAAAATTTCATTAAAATTTAATTATTTAATGTATTTTTTTATTGAATCGAGTCGTTGAAATCAAACCCATCCAGTTGGATCGATGTCCGAGTTGATAGGTGACCGGTTTGATATCCGGTTCCGGTTTGATATCCAAGTTGATAGATGACCAGTTTGATATCCAGTTCCGGTTTTAAAAACTATGATGTATTTATGGTCATTTTGATTAAGTACAAATAGATCTATGTTGCAATTGTAAATCTAAGATGATGTGATATGTGCATGCATAATGTTTAGATATTGCATATATCATCAGCGAACATGAAGGCCCAACTATGGGTTATAGGGATGACTAAGGCAGGACTGTGTTTTATAATTAAGTTCATGTTCAATTTAATTAGTATTATGTAAGAATAAACTGATACACTAGTAATTGCACAGGAACCTTTGACATGTTCTTGTTTAGGCCAGTTGAGGCCTCGAGTGTATTGCAGTCCTTAGGAGTGATGAGACGGCAGACAACCAATGCACAGTGTCAATACAGAGCAATTGTGGATTTAAAAAGAGAAAGTAAATGTCAATTTTAGGATAGAAGAATTTCTTCACTAGCATCGTAGTGTCAATGGTTATACAATGACTAGCCATAAGCCATATTCCGTAACAATCAACCAAAACCCATTATAATCGGGTTCTTAAATTGGAAATGCATAAATGGACTTAAGTTCAAATAAAATACATAAAGTGTAAAAAGGAGAAATTATTACAAAGACTTATGATAAGTCACATATAGTTGGAAAAGAAATAAAAAGTCAAATGTGAATGTGCATGGGACCCAAGGTATGGTGGCTAACATTGTTGGGAATTACATCACAGTGGAGCCAATCAATGATGAATGAGGAGAATCAACCCGTTGGCTCTGTTCTTGGCCATTATGGTGAATTGTAGCCTGTAGGTTGTAAAGTTATCTAAACCAAGGTGAACAGATTCTGCACTGTAACAGAAATCCTACAGGAAACTAAACAGCCGAGACTAAAAGACTTTTCAAAACAGCTCTTTGTAATAATAAATGCTAGAATCTATAATCATATACTGTAGAAAACAAATAACAAAGCTCAATAGCTGACTGTCAAAACCTGTCACTATTTTCATTAACTCTGTACATGAATATCTGCTACAGGAAAACAGTAAAAAGGCCAACTAATGAACACAAAAATCTGTCATATCCATACCCCCACCTTTCTTATATAGAGATTAAAAAAGGCACACTTGGGTGTTCAAAATTAGATCTATGGATCTACATGAGGATGAGGTGCTCCATGGAAAGAGTTTAGATTCTCTTGGGATCTGCACCCTAACTAAAGTTAAACTTCAAAATAACTGAACTCCATTCTGTGATCTATTTACTTTAACTGGGGATTAAGGATAATGATAACCTTATCCTATCTAAAACTGGCACATGCATGCATGCATGCATCCACCCTTACTGCTGGAAGCCAAATTTAGTGCTGCACCCTCTGGTCTTCTTAATGCTGAGCCCTCATCTACATATCTGAATTAATGATGTACGGATCAGCTATGCTGTAACGGAAGGCAGCCAGATCTACTGTACGGATCAGCTGCTGCTGTAACAGAAGGCAGCCAAATCTGCTGTACGTGCTCCAGCCCATAGAAGACTATGCAAGGTACACACTGTAACATAGGTGGGAAGAAAAGTCATGGGTCACTTATTGCAAACGCTGACAACCCACCACAACCAATGATAATCGTGGGTGATCAATGTTTTGTTTTTTATTTTCAACAATAAAAAAATAATGATCAGATTATCCTCGTGTGTGATCTTTGTTTTGTTTTTTTTATTTTCGACAATAATACACTTTGTTTGTGACACAAAATAAGCCACCCCATCCTCATGTGTTGATCTATTGTTTTATTTTTATTTTCAACAGTAATACACTAATGTTTGTCATCCTCTTAGTGCTTTCAATGCATCCAATGAATATTCAAATAGTTTATTCCCTTTTGTGACAAAAAATAAGCCACCCCTTCCTCGTATGTATAATATATGTTAGAATGTTGTAATAATATGAAGCAATTATTACAGTACTTGAAAGTAAATAAATTAAGACCATTTTTTACCCCAAAAATTATTTCATGATATGAAAGCAAAAGTATTTCAAGAATATACACACAATAAACTCGTTGTCTAGTTCAAAAATGGATGGAAAATCGAGAAAAAAAAAACAAACTGACTACAAATTAATGATCAATTCTATTCTTAGAATTGTTATTGACTAACCCCCAAGAATCATCTGTAATTAGTTGGATTATTGACAACAACCCAAGAGTCCTGTGTAATTAGTTGGATTATTGACAACAACCCAAGAGTCCTGTGTAATTAGCTTATGTACAACAACCCAGCTTAGATTCTCAACTCCTTTCATAAGATATGGTTCCATAGAATCCACTTCTATGAATGAAGGATTTGTCATCATCAAATGGTATGATATATATGTAAGAAAGAGGTTAAGAAACAAGATAATCTTAGGTTAAATGATGTAAAAGTCCTTCAAAATGTTTTAAATATGAGATAATTAAGCATATGGCAAATAGGTTCCTATTTTTCATCTCAAGGGTGACAATCTATGAACTTTGTAGATGAGGAGATCATATGATTGTGATTGTTTTACAAGATGATTCCAAGGAACACAAGCAAGCAGAAACTGTTTTACTTGAGATTTTCAATACAGAAGTCATCTATCAGCAAAGCAACTGTGGTTGTATCTATTTTTCCGAAGTTGATAATGACTTGCACCCGGGCCCAACAGCTAACCCAAATACTAGTGTACAACTATCACAAGCACAAGCCTCAGAGAAATAAATAGCAACGTTACCAGACTCAGAATCGACAAAAGATCGGTGAGGCAAAAGAGCAAAGAGTTTGAATTGGATCGTGATTTAGTTACCCCACCAAAGAGTTTTAAATTTGGTTACCCCACCAAATTTGGTTACACCATTTAGTTACCCCCTTAAGAAGGTAAAAAATGGTGTAAACAATGAAATTGTCAATTTGGCAAGCTTATAACTTCCAGTTGAGGGGGTAACTAAAGAATCTGAATATGTGGAATGATAGACCATGTTAGATACTTCACATCCCAACCTTCATTATCCATCAAGAATGTAGTTTTGAAGGCTTGTAATCCATTTTAATAGGCAATGGCAGCATTGTTCAGTGCCCTGTTTGTACCTAGACTTGTTATTCTTGAGCAAATAGCAGCAGTTATGGACATGTTGTAGTGGTGGTGAGCATGTGAGATGAAGTGTCACTCATGAAGACACATCCACTTTGCCTCAAGTGTACATTTGATACTCCAGCTGTACATAATTTGGGCTTATGGCATGCATGTTTGGCACTTGGAGCATTTCAAGAAAAAATCCAAATTAAACCTATAGTGTGCATTCTTTACTGCATAAATTAGAAGCTGTCAACTTTGATTTTGATGATAAGGGTGGAACCTTATTTTGAGGAATGGATGATTTTGTTTTATTTAATAATAAAACAAACGAAGGGTGATCAATGTTAACTCTATCAATATAGTGATAGGTTCAAGATCCTTGTAAGAAACAAGGAGAGATTAATAATTTAATGTAATGATTATCGATCATCTTTGGCATAATCAAAGATGATTAATACATCTGATATCTATTTAAACTTGGGAGGAAAGATAGGCAAAGGAGGGAATAGACCTCTGTTATTATAATTCTTGAGGGATACGAACAGATTGTAAAAGGTGATCGTACTTTCATCTTACCCTTTATTTTATAGATCGAGCTATCATACTTATGCCACAATTGGAAGCGTTACCTATTATGTTGCATGAGAGTGTTTTCTTATGCATTCCATCACATGTGGAGACATACTAGACTGTTTTTTGGCACACTTTTGTTGTTTTTTTGGAGCTTGAGGCTAGTGGTTTTGGAACAAATTTGTTGAATACGAAGGCTGGGATTTTCATCTCTTCAAGTTTGTCAATGTGAGCTTAATCCGAGTATTGTTTTTCCTTGTTTATGAGAGTTTATGGATGGAAAATTTCCTCTTGAAAATTATGTGTTATTGATAGTTGAATTAAAGTGAAATTTCATGGTTAGAATTTGCTGGAATTTATTTACTTTCAGTTGTAGACATCCTCCTATTACATAATTGATGAATGTTCCATCATTAGGACCTACATCTAAATTCTGGAATTTGCAAACAACAATAAATAGGTGGCTGTAGCATGTTTTTTTTCCGCTGTAAACAGCCCTATTTTTAGGAGAAATAATCGGCATATGACCTTGTCCCATAGACCCCATAAGCCCAATGTTGTTTACGCACTAATGTTGTTGTCCAACCATTCAAAAATCTTCAAAATTTTCCCCTTCATTTTCTGTTAGATAAATCTAAAAATTACACTGAAAATGTTACAATCCAGATTTCATATAAGTCTAAGAAAATAACCTTGAATGCATCATCATCTTTATTAGACTTGTCATTTTCATAAGAAAAAAGGCACGTGTAATCGGTACTTACCTTACCTAATAGAATGAAATGAGGCAAAAAGATGTACGAACGTCCTTTCGCACATTCGTATTATTGTGAGGCGCACTCTTGTATAAGGTTGATATTTGCAAGTTGGATCAATCTTGGAAGCTTTTATGGTGATCTTGCATGGTATTTTCATGATTATTCTTGGTGCAAGTAGGTAAAATCTGCATTTTAGTCATTTATTGAATGGTTTATGTATGGTTGTATTTACTCATACAAGATTATGAAATTGCATGGTATACTTAATGCTAGAAGTAAGGAACTTAAATTGTTACTTTCTTACTTTCTATTTGCCAAGCTTTCATTGAATTGATCTAGTGACTAGTGAAACCCTAGAGCCCTAGTTTGTTAGCACTCTAAGGTTTTCACCTAGTTGTTTTTGCCTAAGTTTTTATCCCATAAGAAGCCTAAGGAGAGCAAGGTACTAAGGCCTAGAATTGCCTACACCCTAGTATCTTGTTTCTTGAGAAAAATGCACAAGGGCACTTAAGTTACTACTTCTCCTATGCTTTCTCCCTCTTGAACTTTTGTGCACTATCAAAATTGAATTGGAGCCTTTGAAGAAGCCGTCCACTTAACTCCATAAGCCCTAGAAGGTGTTGATATTATGGTAGTCACGGGAGGTATTAACCTCCACGTGTAACCTTCACAAGACTAGAATATTCTGGGAAGCAAGAGAAACCCTAAAGCTTTGAACAATAAGCCTAGAAGACAAGTCGGCTAAAGATATTAATTTAATATTGAGTTTTAGCCCCCAGGAATTGAAGTCGGCCCAGACAACTAAGAAGGAGTAGTATAAATATAGAGCGCTAGAGCTCATATACCACACACTCACTCGCAACTGCATAAATTTTGTTGTGCGCAAGTCTGGAGAGTAGTTGCAGCTGTAGCTACTGCAACTTGTATTTTTGGTTTTAGCTTGGACTTCCTCTTGGTTATGGTTTGGACTTTTTGCATGGTACGGTAGCTTTGGAGAGTGGTACACTACCTTGGTTGGCTATTGGGTCTAGGGTTTGCTTTCGAAATTATTCTCTTTGTCTAGGTTAAGGTGCTCGGGGGTGGCTTCGGCCATGGTTGGGTGACAATATTGCTATATTGTCTATGGTGAAACGAGCACACCTATTTTTCCAGAAGTAGATCTTAAAACCAATAGCCAATCAAGGTAGTGTATCTCTCTCCAAGGCTAGCATACCAAACAAAAAGTCCAAACCATAACCAAAGACCAAAATCCCAGTTGCAATAGCTGCAACTGCACTCCCTCTCCAAAACTTGCGCACTACTAGTCTTTATGTAGTTGTAAGAGTGTGAATGTCAAATGAGCTCTAGCACCCTCTTATTTATAGTTCTCTTTGTCACCTTTCCAGACCAACTTCTTCTTTTAGAGGTTAACACTTAAATATTAATTATTTTATTGTATCAACATGTCTTCTAGGGTTTCTACACATTTGTTTAGGGTTTCTATCGCTTCCCGGAATATTCTAGTCTCGTCAAAGGTTACACGTAGAGGTTAATACCTCTCACATCTACCATAATATCAACAGAGAGTAGTCCAGTTGATCCAGGAATAAAACGCGCCTAGTCTAATCCGAGGAGCGTCGAGCTCGATCCAAGAGAAAGGAGAACATAATGCTTCAGAAATCAAAGAGCAACTTGGAACGTTGATCTACAAGAAACCGATGGTGAAGGAGACATGGAGAGAAGTTGACATAAAAAGAGGATTAGCCTGGTCGATGCATAGCCTGGTAGTCTCTACAGTGAAGGAGATGTGTAGATTAGTTTAGCGCCAAGACCGCATTGTCATGTCCTTTGGCATTTAACCCATGAACAATTAAACTCTTGAAACACCATCTTTGAATTACATCGCACTTGGAGTCGAAAAGTGGTGCACACTTAAACATACAAGCAACCAAAACCTGTGAGTGGAGCCTTTGTAGAGGAGATTGTTGAAGTGATCAGATACTAGGCGTCTCAAGAAATTAGGACTTGAGCCAAGGCATGGCTTAGCTCCATCTATGCAGTTACAGAAAGAGAGGTGACCTCCTGGTGTTTTTGGATGGCGCACCTCTGTTTGATTATTTGCCTACCTTTAGATCACTTCGAAGCTTGAACTCTAGCACAAGCAACAAATCACTGTTATATCCAACAATGTCATATTTGAATTGAGTGCCAGGAAATCGTTGTAAAGCGATTCCAGGGTTTTTGTTCGCCCCCTTCAACTCTGTTAGATATAGAATAGTTTAAGTGTATCGCTTTAGATAAAAAGAAACTATGTGTGACTTCATGCTAGTAGCTAAATTTGCCACACCTAAAGGGTGCACCTTCCTCTACAAGCTTAATGCGCCTCTATCTCCCAAAGTGTGCCCCTCACAAGCTTGTGCACCCCTCCATTAGATGAATGCGCCCTCACACAAGAAGTAGTCCATAATCCATGGTAGACTAATACCAAGCTATGGCTCCTCCCAAACCCTTGACCTCATGCGCCCTCTCCTCCTCAAGAAATGCACCCAAGAGCTCTTCTCCTCCTCCTCTCCTCTCAAGTCTCTCAAGTGAAGAATGAATCTCATCTTTGCCCTATTCCCTCCTTTAGCCTCTCTTTGGCCAAACCCTAAAAGATCAATGGCCTAGATCCAATCTAGCCATGTCTAATCAATGGGTGAGATTTAATCCTAAAATCTCACTTAGGAAACCCACTTTCCTTAGTTTGCCTCATGTGCTTTAACTCACCCACAAAGTGAATTAAATGTCAATTTAATGACTTAAGTGACATATTTCACTTTTGACTTAAACTCCTAAGTCAAAGTGAAATTAGAACATAAAGTAAAGTAATGAGGGTAATAGTCTCCCCCTTTGTGTTTAGAAACTCACAAACACAATGGGACCACTTTCCAAGGTACCCAAATCTCAACACTCCCTCTTATCGAAGAAAGTGCCCTTCACCTCCAATCTCATGCCTATAGTGGACATGGTTGCCTACTGGCAAATACTCGGTGAGAATGGTTGTACCTTGATCATCAAAAGTAGTCTTTAACATAGATCTACTCAACCTACGTGATCTATAGATGGAAGTGCATCTCCGCCTATCTGAGATCGCCTAGATCTTGGTATCATACCAAAGATCTCAACCTTGGTCTCCCACCAAGAATTTCTGCCTCCTGGCATTATCGCCAACGGTCACTACTCTTGGCATCTCACCAAGAGTCACTCTCTTGGCATCTCACCAAGAGTCTCCCCCTCTTGGTATCTCACCAAGAGCATCTGGATCTCGACATCTCACCAAGATCCTAACTTGGCCTCTCACAAAGTGACTTCCACCTAAAGTGGATCCTAAAGTTGATTTGCTCGTCTCCATAGACAAGTGAGGCTCAAGCCTATGTGGTGCCCTGTTGCTCCTCCTCATCAATCCCTAATGCTCTGAAGCCCCTGCACCAACCCTATGTCTCGACAACTTTGAAACTGAAGTTGTCCCGGATGGACCAATCACCCCTGAAGATGGTGTCCAAGAAAACTGAGTCTGAGCTCCCTCTGAATCACTACTCTGAGTCAATAGGTCCTCCTCAACTCTGTCCCTCCACCTGACGCTGGATGGTGCATCAACTGAACAACAACTGACGTGTACACTCCCTCGCAAACTGAGTTGTGTACTCAACCTTCTTTGTTGTCGCTGCAATATCATCCTGTTGTTTCTTCTTCTTCTTGGGACAATGTCCTACACAGTGACCCATCTCTCCACAAGCAAAAGCATCTCACTATGTTCATGTCTCTCTCTTGTCCACCACCACTCTGCTATGGTTTGGCCCCTCCCTTGGGACCCTGTCTAGCACCTTTGTCGGTCTTCGTCTTGCCCTTAGTCCACAGAGCAAGGTCCTCATCACCCTGAGATATCCAATGCCCTGAAGACTCTGAGGTGCATCTTGTCTCCTCCTGTACGAAATCATCCCAGAGTCTCTCCCAAGTAGGCATAACCTCCCAGGCAACAATGCCTCGAACAAATGAACCCCAAGGTTTGGTAAAGTGGTTTAAAGTTGTCCTCGCCATAAAGTATGGGTCCACTATCTCTCCAACGACTGCTAGCTCATCTCTGATCTGAGTGAATCTACCAAGGAATGATGTAATCGAATCAGAATCAAGCATTTGAATGCTCCTGAGCTTGTCCTGCAGAACCATCTTCCGATTCTTGTTTGGACTCTGGTAAAGCTTGCATAAAGACTCTCACATCTCAAACGCATGGTCTTTACCAGTCAAATGTGGAATGACGTGGTCTCTCACCCCGTCACAAATAGTCCTTTTCGCCTTGTTGTTCCTCTTCCTAAACTCTGCCACCAACACGAGAGCAGTGACAGGAGAAACAACAACGGGAGCCTGAACTATATCCCATAGTTCAAGATCCTCTAAGGCGAAAGTGATCCTGGTCTTCCAAGGGGACCCGTTGCTAGCTCTGTCTAGCCTATCCTCTACCTACATCTGAGACACCGACATGGTTGTCCACTAAAGCTCACACTGATGCTAAAACTGCACAAGAGTACTGCCTCACTCCTGTCAACACAGGTATGAAAAGAGGCAGTCAAACTACAACCTCACTCCTGACAAAACAAGTGTGATAAGAGGTTGTCCAAAACAGCCTCACTCATGTCCACGAAGGTGTGATAGGAGGTTGTCCACAAGTGTCAAAAATCAATCCTACAACTGTCCAACAACTCTGCCCACAAGTTGTCCACTAATTCTGCCAACATGCTGTCCAAAAATCTGCCAACTAGCTATCACAAAACTATCCACTAAATGCACTAGAAATTAGCAAATCTTTGACACCAAGGGCTCTGATACCATGAAGAGAACTGAGGTACTATCAGGTTGTTAAATCTAATCAGTCTTTGACCAGATTTTAGCTCTAAGTTTGAACTTCCAAAACTGTCATTTACTGCCTTTTAGGACAGTAAACAACTAGGTAACTTTCTGTTGATAATTTTCATTGGTTATGTGTTGTTTGAGGTGCCCTTGCAAGTGTTTTGACATTCCAATGTTAGCACATGAAATAAAACTCAAACACAAAACACTCCTCGGATCTTTACAACTCTAAAATGTCGATCTAACAATTCTAAGAATGCATGAAATTGACACATAAGTTTTTGGTCAACATGACCCTAGAAAAACCCCCATGGGGAAAACCAATTTGGAGTAGATGTATAAAGAAGGCCTCAAAGCAAAATGTACAACACGGAAAACATATACAAGTGAACCTGGTACAACAGCAACCCTTCTCGGATGCCTTGGAGTCCCTTGAAGATGTTCCTGCTAGCCTCTTGAAGCTAGGCACCCTTTTCCTTGGTGCACCCCTCTTCCTTAGCTAGTGCCTTAACCTCTTTCCTTGCCTCTTGCTTTGACTTCGCCCTTTGCTTGTGCCTTTAACCCTTGCCTTGCCTTTGCTTTGCACTTGTTGAAGCGCCCTCCTCTCAAGAGTGCCTCCCTCCAAGTGATGGTGTGCACTATGCTCAAGTGTGCTCCTCCTCTAGCAAAACTCCACAAGTATGCGCCCTCCTTCACCCTTGCGCCCTCTACACTCTAGAGTGCGCCGAAGCATGGTGAATGAGGTTCCTCCCCAAGGTGCACCTTCCTCTACAAGCTTGATGCGCCTCTCTCTCCCAAAGTGCGCCCCTCACAAGCTTGTGTGCACCTCACAAGCTTGTGTGCCCCTCCACTAGGTGAATGCACCCTCACACAAGAAGTAGCCCATAATCCATGGTAGACTAGTACCAAGCTATGGATCCTCTCAAACCCTTGCCCTCATGCACCCTCTCCTCCTCAAGAAATGCGCCCAAGAGCTCTTCTCCTCCTCCTCCTCTCCTCTCAAATCTCTCAAGTGAAGAATGAATCTCATCTTTGCCCTATTCCCTCCCTTAGCCTCTCTTTGGCCAAACCCTGAAAGATCAATGGCCTAGATCCAATCTAGCCATGTATAATCAATGGGTGAGATTTAACCCTAAAATCTCAGTTAGGAAACCCACTTTCCTTAGTTTGTATCATGTGCTTTAACTCACCCACAAAGTGAATTAAATGTCACTTTAATGACTTAAGTGACATATTTCACTTTTGACTTAAACTCCTAAGTCAAAGTGAAATTAGAACATAAAGTAAAGTAATGAGGGTAATAGTCTCCCCCTTTGTGTTTAGAGACTCACAAACACAAGGGGACCACTTTCCAAGGTACCAAAATCTCAACAAAGGGAAGCAGGCATTCTGACGTCCACTGCGCTAGAAAAGCATATCAGGAACATAAATATTTATGGGGGATTCCAAAGTAGTCATTGACTAGATGATAAAAAGAAGAGAACATAGGTGCATTGGGCTACAAGGAATGATCCTCCATGCAGCTGAATTGAGAGACAGATTCCAATTAGCTCAGTTCCATCACATCTATCAGGAACAAAAACAAGAAGCAGACAGAGGCTATCCAAGCAAGTGTGCAGTCGCCTCCAAGTTCTTTGTTAATTTCATCTTCTCAAGAGGGGGTTGAGGATGTTTTCCCTCCAAAGATGATAGCTATTTGAGTCAAGTTCATATCTGTCTTATAATTTGAATGACATTGGGATCATCTTGGGATTTTTTATGCCATCTTCTGTGACAACTGCCTAGGGGTGAATGGGAAGATCTATGATGCCTTTTAAGGCTTCTTTGTATCTCTTTCATTTTAAATAAATGAAAGAGTTACAGTTTTTTTCTTTGTAAACTGCAACTAAAGTTATTGAGAAAAACTATGGATCTTCCAAACAATATGCAAACAGTCATTAGAGCTCATTTGAAAGGTCTTGTTCCACAAGATAAACATGATGTATATGAGAGATAAGAGAAAGGTTAAGCTAGAGTTATAGAGCCAAAGGGTTAAGACATGCATATGGCTGACTAAATAAAGATTTAAGTTGAAAATATTTTGCCGAAGGAAAAATTTATAACAGGACAAGCTTATGTATAGATTTCCAACTACAGAAAATTGAGGGAAAGGAAGTTGCAAAAAAGCAAATTCCACAGGAAGATTTTAAGATTCCTCAAGAGGACTTACAAGAGTCCATAAAAGATAGGAATGTTATAAGGCAAAAAAAGGAAGGTCTAAAAAAACACTTGATGTAGTTTCTTTTAATATTCACTGCACCAACATCAAAACCCAAAGTTAAGCAGTTTTGCATTATCAATCTCTTGATAACCCAATCAATCTTTAGGGGCAAACAAATTATGATTTATCTTAAAAGATTTCAAGAAATGGCCTTGCCAAAGCTTGAACTCAGCATAACATGCCAACCTGTAACATGAGGAAGCTATTTGTAAATTTGCATGAACCTAGCTACTAACCTGCTTAAAGCAGCACCAACAGTTACCCAATGGTTCCTTTCCATCCATATAATCCATCTTCTTTCCCTTCCTGTCTTTAGATAGTGGCAAGAGATCTGGTTAGCTGTTTTGTAACACTGATTTCTACAGAGGAGACTAAGTAGTTGATGAATTTTGTAATTCTCTTTATAGCATTTCCATATAGACTCGAATTGAAATTTTCACAACCACTGTCTTTAACAATATTTGAAATTGGCTATCATTTTCTAAAAGAGCAATAGTATAAGGCAACCTAATTGTGCAAAAACTACCACTGGGCTCAAAAAATTGAAAAGAGCCAGCTTCTTCTTCACACCACCTTTTTCCCAAACCTGGAAAGAAGTTCCTTGCGACAGATATAACACCTCTGGCTCCATAGTTCCACCTTGCATCTTGACATTCATCATCATTTCCACTACAAACAATAGTTCAGATTTTCAGATATATTGAAAAACTTTTGGACTCTCCGATATATAACGTACAAATTTTGGACTCTCACCAAGCACAAATTTAAAATGTTTAAACCAAACCTTCATATGATGTCTTACCATAGTAACGAATTATCAGAAGGGATGCACGCATGTCAGCAACAAAGCCTCAGTTTGTTGCATGTAGCACCTCTGGTTGAATTGCTTCCGATGTTTCCAAACACCTAGATTGATCATTGAACGGCCTAAATAATTTAGTGTGTACAATTCGCACAGTATGTCATCCTATCTCATTAACTGTACTTCATCAGCTGCTTATCCAACAATAATATCCTTTGTATACTGTTTTCTAATTCCATAAGTGACATAAAGTGAAGCCTTAAAGACCATATATGGCATCTTGATAGTTCTATTGAAAATAAGCATCTTCATGACATTGACTGGAATTCTGTGGAATCATAAATGCAATAATACATCAGCAATTATGAATGATGAATCTCGAAATCCCCTGCAATACATACAAATAAAGGTGTATGATGAACAATAAGTTGAAAAATACCTGAATATATTGCAAAATGGCAAGTCTAACTGCAAATCATTTAAGAAAGATCAAAGGAAAACATAAGCATTCTTTAAATTGGTACATAAGCATGCCATGATCCATCTGATCTTGGTATCTATCTATACAATTTGTAATATTTAGTATTTACCCACATCATACCTAAGCACTAGAATGCTTGTGTATAAATCCAAACACAAATCTAATATTTTCAAAACATTTTCATAAAATACAAAACTGGATGCAAATAAACAAAAAAACGATCAGAGATGGGCAATTTCTGATAAATAAATTATCAGCTATAAATATTTGAGGAAACCAAATTTTGTTTCCATCCTTAAGTTTGAAAGTGACTAGGCGTATACATATAGTATGTAAAGAAGCATATGACCAAGGAAAGGCAATTGATGAAAGAGTGCCAAAAATCAAATCTTTAAAGCAAGGGTTTTTATGCATAGAGTATATAAAGACCAGTTTTAATGGGAGATTGTAACTAGTCAGAACAAACGACTTGCATTAGAGATAGCATATCAGTATCCTGTGTTGTTGTAGAAAGAAAATAATGAATTACATGTACTCAAAATAGAACAAAGAAATGAGTAATAGCATCAAGCATTATAAACTTGTAATTTTCTATATTACTATACAGCAAAAAATCTAAACAAAAAGAGCACTTGGAGATCCAGCTACTAAAATTCTAGTCATTGCAGGAGACACAATGCACACAGACTATGCCTATATAATACATTTTCCTCTGGAGTAAAGATAATGTTTCAATGGAGACCAGTATTGGTCAGTGCAGCCAAAACAATCATGTGACATGCTCCAAAGAACAATACATCAGTTCCCTTAGAGAGTGGGCAGTTGGAACCATTGTACGTCAAAATACGGGTAATGTTCAACTGAATAGCAACAATTTTCGTATTCACCTCTAGGTCATATCTGCTTTATATGCTTAGTTTCTGGAGATGATGTTCTGATACTTTGCACGACCAGAAATCGCCAAGAGTCCTAGACTGCATCATAGCAACCTAACCAGAATTTCAAGACTACTGAAAATTTCATTGCAGGTGGCTGAAGAAGCTCAGCCTCCTACAAGCCCCATTGCAAGCTGGGAATATGTCTTCATTGTAGTCGATGGGTTAAGGTTTCAAATGCATAGTTATAATTCTGCACTAGATTGCAACAGAGAAAGGAATCTGGCCTTGTAATCTGCAAGATTATCTGTTGTTTTTCTTAAATTTAATGCAACTTCAACTTTTTAAGTGTCCATGATGCAACAAAATATAGTATGCCCTAATTCTATACATATTGACAGATTGCCAACAAAATCACCAAACGAACTGCTGCAAATAAACCAATGTTTATCTGCATCTATCATATTGCCAGAACTAAGAGAAATACAAAAAATTACTCAAAAGCCCATCATATACTAAATATCTTTCACTCCTAGCTTTTGTCATCATCATCTTTAACAACATTTTTTACAAATGCTGACAGAAACCCCTATCTCAATTCTTAAAATAATTGGTGTAGATCTTGAAAATAAACATATAGGCCCAAACAAATGTCCTATACTTTTCAATCAAACACCCTAGTAGGTTCTAAAACACCGCAAAACACAAAATATCCTTAACCGAGTTCATTTTGATAAAGAATAGAGAAACTAGCATGTACATGTACTAGCTGCTCACTTGGAGTCCTTTAAAAAAGGGGTCCATCAGAAGCTCTACAGCAGAAGGCCTCACCGACGCTGCCGCCAGACATTTTTCAATAAATTGCCTCATTTCTGAATTGGTAACCTTTTGCAATGATGCAGGCCTTATACCAGAACTCACCTTCTTATAAATATGAGCAACATTACGGCACTCGCTGTAAGGAATCTCCAGGGTAACCATCTCCAGTAAGCACATGCCAAACGAATAAACATCTACACGTTCATTATAATCCTCTTCGTACAATTCTGGAGCCATGAATTCCGGTGTACCAATGATAGTGTGCGCAGCATGATCATTTGCCAGGATAGTGGCAAAACCCAGATCCCCAATCTTCAGAACACCACTATTACCATTCACGAATATATTGCTGCAATTCAGATCTCTATGAATTATGCGAGGATTATGATTATGAAGATAATTCAATCCTTCCAGTATCTGACGCGCCCAATTCTTCACCGCCTTCATGGAGACATGCCTGTGCTTCTGGCGGTACTGCCTCAGGGTCCCCGAGGTGCAGACCTCGGTGATAAAATTCATATGTCTAGTTTTTTTATCCAACCAGGCATTGTAAAGCATAATGATGTTTTCATTTCTGAGGGACTTCAACAGACGGACCTCTGCATAGATCCTCTGTATGGAAACATCATCAAGGTTTTCAAGAGACGCCTTGTTCCAAGCAACCTCAATACCCTCTTCCTGATCAAAAGCTCGGTATACCGTTTTCATGGCACCACGACCCAGCACATCTTCATAGCGACCATACCTGCCAGTGGGATCCACTTCCACAAATGGCTCCCTGTCCTTATCACTGGCATCATATTCTACACCGGCCATTTCTTCTCTTCCTTTAAAGGAAAGGAAAAACAAACAAACCCTAACCTCGGAATTATAACGCGGGCTGCTCTTGCTGTTGGAATTGAACACGCAAAAGAACCTTGCATGGTTAAAGAAAAACACAGAAATGGAGATGTTCCCAGAATTCAGAGGACGAACAGATAGCGAACACAGAAGACTTTGCCTCCTTGGGGGTTACTGAAGACACTAACAGCATTTTCGCTCCAGATATGCTACACATGCACAGAGGCCAGATTCAGAAAGCCGCCCAATAAATTTAAATGTAAAATCCAAAATTGCTACACAATCTTAATTCAAGGCCAGGAATCCAAAACAAACGGATCTATATATACAAACAAATTCTATCGAAAAAGATCCAGATCACATAAAACAAATCCCTACGATATTTTCAAAACATGATCCAAACAAAAATAGATGAACAAAACCCTTGCAGTGCAGAGGGTTTCGAACACGTTAAACCAGAAAATTTAAAACCTCCTGGTTCTGCAGAAAACATACCTGTCAGTCTGCCTGTCAATGCAGAGATCGTGGAGAACACGTTCGTGAAAACTGAAACAAGAAAATTCCTCACCGAGTCACCGCCACTAAGAATCTCTCGGCCGATTAAGTTTGGGTTAGGTTTGACAACTAGGGTTTGATCAGGCGTCGGTGTTCCAAAACTTTTCTCCGAGCTGCTAAAAATGGAAAGGGGAGTTTTAAATTTACACTTCTTATTGCATATATATATATATATCGTCGGTGTTCCAAAACTTTTCTCCGAGCTACTAAAAATGGAAAGGGAAGTTTCAAATCTACACTTCCTATTGTATATAAATAAGTTTGTCACATTTTCTTGCCCACGAATTTAAGTGTAGTAAAATCGAGACAGTATTATTTATAAGTGTTCAAATAATTAGGTGAAAATATTCTTATGAGAACAAGTGTTGGAGGGCAGCTTAGTCCTTTTCCACAAGTTTTGTGGATATGAAGAGTTATGTCTATGTGTTATTCGGAATTAATGTTTAGTGTTAAATAAGTTTGTCACATTTTCTTGCCCTATTCTGCACGAATTTAAGCGTAGTAAAATCGAGACAGTACGAATTAATCATCCAGTAATTGTGTTCATTCAAAAGCTTCATCATTGTTTTACCTTATAAACAATAGTCACATCTTTTCCACAAGTGTCTTACTTCATAGACACCTAACATTGAAAAGTTTGAAACGATAGTTGCGTCTTTTCTACTATTGCTGCCAAGATAATTAATCAAGCAATCGTGTCCTCTAACTGAAGCATCTGTAATTTTCATAAGAAAAACCACTCTGACCGAAGCAACGGGTTCTATGGCCTCCTCGCTTGCCGAGCACTTACTACACCAGGGTTAAATTGTCCAGACCACCATCCTGTAATTAATGATATCATTGGAAAGGAAAAATTTAATGGGATGTTGTTACAAAAATAGAGCAGGCTATGAAGGGAAGAATGTGCTTGTGGTTGGATGTGCTAATCTTTCTAATCACAACGCCAAACCTTCCATGGTAGCATGCAGCAATGTAAGTTTGATTAATAATTCTTATTATCAAAATTTGAGTCTGGTATAATTTTGCGTTTTTCTTTTGGTTTTACATAGATTTTATCAACTCTGCCCAACAAATTTTATTTTTATATGTACAGTGGACATGGCACACGGTTGTGATGGGAGTATTTTTCTTAGCATATTGGATTATCAGACATTAACTTAGTATGTAAATTTTAAGATAACAGTAGGAAAATAAACAAAATGATTAGGTAAACAAACAAATTGATTCTAAAAAAGTAGGTAAATCTATCAATCTGCATGGCACAAATAAAGAGCTTAGAGTAGGTAAATCCTACCTTTAGAAACTAAAATAAGGAATTAAACAAAGGGAATCATAAGAACTTATCTCAAATCATGTTGTGAGTCTGGATTCTGTACTTTTCTTCTTGTAGGTTGAATACAACCAGGAAATGTTTTGAGAATACCTTTTCTGTGTATGGAGGAAATGACCAAAGTAACTATAAAATATAATTATACATGACGATTGGGTACCAACGTCGATCCTGGATAAGGTGAGCAAACTCTCGATGGTTCGAAGTGAGATAGAGAAGAGTGTCTTGTAGCAATTGATGGGTTCCCTAGCAACACAAAGGAACCCATCATCAAATTTTTGTATCCAAACAAATTATTAGCAAATATAATAAATAGAGAATAAAAACCGAAAGAGAAACCAAGTAAATACTTCATGTTATCCAGTAAACCAAGAAAACTCAAGTTATCATCAAGAAAACTACCAGATTTTGGTAAGAACGACATTATTAAAAGGATTGAAGGCATGCATTACATTAGTATTGAAATGCAGATGTTACTGAGAGTTCAACAAAAATTAAATTAAGGAAAGCATTAAGGCACAGCTACCAAAATTTTAGGTTGTATTCAATTAAATTACATAAAGCCTCCCCTTTTCTGTAACTCATGAAATAGATAATATGCTCGCTTGGAGATTTAATCTTAAACTGTAAGTCAATAACCCATGTTCAAGACCATATATATATATATATATATATATATATATATATATATATATATACACAC
>ML777416.1:546743-557183 GCA_009831015.1 Picea engelmannii
AAAAAAAAAAAAAAAAAAAAAAAAAAAAAAAAAAAGTCAAACTAAAGTAATACCTGGTCAGTGATGAACTGATCGCTATAGTCCCATGCCTTCGGTAGGGACTAATAAGAGGTAACATTGTTTTTAGTTAGTTTTCATGATTAGGGAAATTTTGGGGTTAGCTTGACATAATCTCACATACAGGGATGGAATTTGATGGGTAATATAGTAAAAAAAATTGAGAAACTATGAAAACGTGAAATTTGACGGAATTCCAACCCTACTCAGTATCCCTTCTACTGGGATACTCTCATTAGGCACTAGGGAAGTCTTTGGGGAAAGGTTGTGTGTGAGAGGGGCACTCTGGTCATCTCATTAGGCACTAGAGAAGTCTTTAGGGAAAGGTTGTATGTGAGTGGGGCCCTTTGATCAACACTATACGAGTTTTGGGGGAAAGGTTGTATGTGTATGCTTGGATCTTATTTTTGCGTGCTCGTGATAAAAATTAGGTGGAAGTAAATTTAAGGGTTGAAACCATATATGTACTCCAGGAGTATGAGGTCAAATTAGTTTAGGTAGTTGACTATAATTCAATTTAGTTTCCATTGTTAATGTTAAACTATTAAATTGGCAAAGCATAAAGGTGTCATATTGAAGTGGAAGCCTACTTGAGAATCTCATGGTGGAAGGTCATCACAATGGGTTTTGGATAGTAGGGAGTGATATATAGGCAACATAACTTTCTTGGTGTTGTTTGAGCATTGTGTTGACTCCATAATCATGTTTCCCTGATGTAAAAAAAATTACAAGCACTAGAATATCCAATCACAACCTCTAGTCTCTTCTGAGGTGTAGAATAAAGGGTGCTCATAAATGATTTTTTGGGGTGATTTTTCTTTTTTTGGTAAGCATTTCGTTGAAATGCAAAAAACTACAATTTTACCTTTACCGTTTGAAAAATGCAACCTCGTCACTCCAAAACTACTATTTAAGGATTTGTTGGAGGCCCAAATATATCTAAAAGGTTAAAAATACACTCTAAGTGATGGATGAATCAAAATCATGATTTTTTGGGTTTGTCAAATTTCGATTGCTCTCACTTGAAAAAAGTCCCTTTGAATATTCCTTATCAAATGCACACATAACCCATAGTTAGTTGCATGGGAAAACACAAAACAAGTTGCTTTCTATCTTTCAAAATTGAACATCTAATAACTAAAAGTTAACATGAAGTAATAAGCAATCATAACCTTTAGTGCCACGAGTCACCTATCCATAAACTAAAATTTAACATGAAGCAATAAGCAATTGTAACCCTTTGATGTTGTGAGTCATGTGTTGTGAGTCATATATCCATCAACTAAAATCTAACATGAAGCAATAAGCAATCATAACCCTTCAATGTGACGAGTCATATATGCATCATGTGGAGTTTCATGGCCCATAACTTTGAAGAAACAAGTTTTCTACCTAAAACTTTGATAACATCATAGTTTCCATTGAAAATGTCACGATCTCTACTTGTCATATTTATGTCTCTTCAAAGTTTGAGGCAAAAAAATTGCATAGAGGATATTCATTGGAGTAAGTTAATCTTGTAGCAAACAAACCATCTTTCCAACCATAAATGTGATAAGAATTTGGCGAAATTGCAAATATGATCAAAGTTCTAACATGATCCAAGTTATATACATGGTGGAACAATGTCTCTAAGAGTTATCCCAATTTTAAATCGATCTAAATCATCAATATTCAATCAAAATTACAAATTAATAAAAACTCTGACTTCCAATATCATCAAATTTCTAAAAAAAAAAAAAAATATTACAAAATTAAATAACTCTCATATCCTTTACCTTAATCTCATATTAATCTAAAATTAAATGACTCTGATATCTTTTACCTTAATCTCATATTAATCTAAAATTAAATGACTCTAATATCCTTTACCTTAATCTCATATTAATCCATTAGAAAAAACACAATATTAAATTTAAAAAAACAAAAAAGACTCTAAACAACTACAAAAGCACGAGACAAGATGAGATGGGAAACAATATGAAGGAAATAAAGGAAGGAAAAGACCATTGCAAAAGTTGAAGTTCCAAATGAATGATTGTCATACAATCCGATGGAAACGGTGGTAAAGTTTAATGTTTGCACACAAAATTGATGGTAAACAAATATTTTTATGACTTTTTAATTTATAATTTTCCAAATTTGTAGGTTATAAATTTTTAAATTAAATATTAATAAATAATTTTTAAAATTAATAATAAAAGTATATTAATATAAAAATTATTATTTTTTGTTATTAGAGTAAGATTTAAAACTATTTTTGATTGGTTAAGAATTTGTCTCATAAGGAAAGGTTGACGAGTTTAGGACCTAGAGTAATACATCTTAAAGTAAACTATTCAATACTTTCCTCATTTTGAGGATGGTATCCAAGGTAAACCCTAAATTCGCTTATTAACAATCTGCTCACGCAAAAATGTCACAAAGTGAGATTTGAACCCTACAAGTGGGAAAGGTAACAATTTTCCTCACCACCACTTGAGCTACACCTAATTGACATTAAACTTTAATTATAGGCATAAGTACACACTTAATGCATAACATGACAATACATATATTTAATGTATATATTTTAAACTACTTTTCAAATTGTCATGTAAACCATTCTTGTGATTTGGCAACGTTTTAATCATACCGATAACTTTACTCCAAGAAAATTTCAAAAAATATTTTGTAAAATTAACAAAAATAGGCATAGTCTAAACATTCTACGTTTTTTACTTTTCGACAATTATCATCGGAATCCTTCCACACATTTGTTTGCAAAATCACAGTTTTACATTGTTTAAATAACGTTTTTTAATGCATAAATTGATTCAACACCCTCAAAAACCCCAAGACACCCAAAATATATAATCTTAACTACTGAAATCTGCAATTTTCTAAATTTCCAAACAGATTCTAGACAAAACCCATAAAAAAACATACCAAAAAAAAAGATAAAAACATAAAACATTTAAACTACGCGAATAAAAATAAACAAATATTTTTAAAAATTATTATCTTTTACTCAAATTTTACTCAAACAATATGTCTTACTCGATAAGGTCCTCGAAGATATCATGATAAACCTCCATTGGGGTCTTTTAAGAAGCTGAGCTCTTTTTAGTAACAACAAACGTTTATATCTTTCTCGTTACTAAAGCCTTGGAAGGGTATGTGCTTCGACAATTCTCCTTTCAAATAGTGAGTTTATCACATATTAAGGGGCATTTATTATTTTAACTTTCAAGTGTTGAACTAGTACACACAATATATCTAACAACTAGAGTAAGTTTGTCATTAAAAATTTACAAGTATGAGTATGTATGCTAATTTTGAACTCTCTTATGGTTTGGGAATAATTTGACATTGAAAGAATGTCTTATGGATTGGGTAAATGACAAGGTTATGGCAGTTGATAAGGTATTGTATGTTTGTTTATTTATGGAATTTGGTTGACAAGAAATTAGACGACTTTCTAGGACGTAGTCTTTTCACCAACCCAGGTAGCACACAAGATAAGGTTGGTATTAGAAGGAAACACAGTGACTCGCGAAGAGAAATGTCTAGATGTTTAATCATACCAAGTATCGACCATGAGAAACTATGGGTTTTTTTTATGGAGCATGTCGAGAAATCCTGGGTATTTTTGGAGCAGGGGTAGTAATATACATTGATTCTTCCCATTTCATTAATTTGAAGTATGTAGTTGATCAAGGGACTAACAATCATGTTGAATTTAATGCTCAATCGTTGTTGTTGAAAACATCAAAAGTAAGGGCACTAAAACATATCCATGTGTTTGGAAATTCAAAGCTTATGATTGAATGGACCAATCAACATTTCAACATTGAAAAATTGAATTTGTTGCCTATTATGCTTGAGGTACATGAGATAAAATCCTCATTTAATGAAATTTCCTTCACGCATATTTATTGAGAATCCACTCTGAAGCAGATAATTTGTCTAAAAGAAGCTTTGCATTTGCAAGATGGTACCTTAACCAAACATGAATTCATAGGAGGGACTCTCCTACTAACCTTAGAAAAAAATGTAAGTTTTTATGATGAAAAGAGATATTAGATTATGTGTTGTAATAAACCTCAATGACAATAAAAAAGCCAAATTATGATTTTTAAAATTATATATATATGTGTGTGTGTGTGTGTTGTAATAAACCTCAATGACAATAAAAAGCCAAATTATGATTTTTAAGATTATATATATATATATATATGAGAAGTCAAATTATAACTTTCATAAGGATCATCAACATTTTTTTCAAAATTAAATAAAAATGAGAAATGTATTTATCAATTTACAATCTCAAGAATTCCTCAACAACATGCTAAATCTTTATATCAAAATTGTATACTAACAAAAATTTATGTAATGTGACATGGCATACAACATTTCTCCAAAACCCCATCTAATGATAAATAAAGGTAATCCACTGAAAGACATTCCCAGTGTATGGAATCTAACATCAACCTTTTTTTTTTCTCTTGCAGAAAATTTCTCAATATATTAAAAATCTATGTTGTTCTAAAAAACAATACATATACACTAATGCCAATGTTAATTAGTGTTTTTTTCCAACGGGAAAATTTCACAATTATATATTATATAATTTGTTTTCATACCAAAAGGTTACAATCAGAGACTGTGGAAAATTTGCTGAAAAATAGATAAAACTTTCTCCTATAGCGAAATAATCAACCGACAAAAGGAGTAAGTTTATATGGAAAGTGTGACAGGTAGAGGAAGCTGCTCGGAAACTGATGAGAGAGCTATCAGAACATACATTTCAGAAGTATAATTGAGAGATCTGAAACCAGGAAATAAAACTCCAACTTTCATATTGAGAAAGTCCTCTGAGGAAGGAGTAAAAAATTGATCTTAGAAAAGTGTTAGTGAGAGGGGGGGATCCTCATGTCCATCAATCCAGAGGTTATAAGATATGATACCCTCTTTTTTCTTGAGAGTTGTTTTTGAAAGTTGATAGACAGATTTATTGTGCTCACGATAGATGTTGTTGTGCTCACGATAGATGTGATTGAAGCTGAGTTTTTTGAAAGTGTGTCGTAGAAGTCAAATTTTGTCCTTCCAAGCCAAGAGGGAGATTGCTTGAAGATCGCCCTTGTTGCTCAACCATTCAATAACAATTATGGAGTCCCCAAGAACTTGGAGGGCATCAATGTGGAATCTAGAGGCCAAGAATAGTGTGGCCCAAGCACCCAAAATCTATGCCCTGGTGTTGGTGCTCGGGCCACAGTTGAAGGTCCATTTATAAAAAGTGTTTAGCGAGATTTTGATTATCCCACCTGCTCCACTCTGAGCACCATTTGCAAGCGCTGCTCCATCAAACCAACCTATAGTTGTGTCATCTAAATCAGGGCCCTTCTTTAAGTGACATAGTCTTGGCTTTCTAGTGTGTGCTTCCTTCCAAGGGTTGAAAATCCCAAGGGCTTTGTAAGTTGCAACATTTGTGGATAGGATCCCATTTTCAAATATAGTTTTATTCCTTTCCAACCATATAGTCCAGCAAATTAGAGGTGGGAGGTGTAAGTGCTTGCGTTCCCTTTGGGCCCAAGAGCTCATTCCCATCCCAAATGGATTGATAATTTAGAGCCAGAGCGATTTTCTCCCATACTTGTCTAGTGAATGGGCACTTTATAAATATGTGGTCTGTAGATTCAGAGTCAAAGAGATAGAGGTGGCAATAGTTTGTCCCAGACCAACCCTTTTTTTGTAGTATATCCCAGGTATTTAGTTTATATGTCGTCATCAAGCAGGTAAAGTGTTTAATCTTGGGCGGAATGTGCCAAGACCAGAAATGTTTTCTCCATCCTTTAACTTCTGCGTGCCCCTGCGAATTGATAATGGTTGCATATATATTTTGTACAGTGGGGAAACCTGATCGATTGCCCCTCGACCATTGAAGTTGATCTTCTGAATCTGAAAGATGGATACCTGATTTTGATAAAGCCGAGCATAAATTGTTCCATTCACGGGATAGCTCAGAATTGAGGCCAAGAGATGTGCTAGTAATCCAGGTATCCATCTGGAAGTGGCACGAATTTGGTATAGATACCAGCAATTTTTTAAATGAAGTTGTGTAATCAACAGTGGGGATAATGTGGTTGTATTATCCATTCCCAGAATACGGTCGCGCCCAAGAGCTATTGAATGCCCCGAGCCTGGAAGCCAACTAAGCCATCGGGTAAGCAAATGTTTAGATTTTGTAATGTTCCTCCAAATAAAAGCGGTTGATCTGGTAGAAGTCAACTCTGATAAAAGCCAACTTGTAACACCCTATTTCCCCCAATTTGTAACTAATCATAAAATAGGAATTTCCATGCTAATGCATGAGGAAAATGTAAATGTATTATTGTTTGAGTTGCCAATAACTGACTGTGGGGGGTAAAGCCTTGAAAGTACTAGCCATGATATCACTAGAGGAAGAATGTGAAAACTATAAGAGAGGGTTCATATATCAAATAACCCCAAATATCCCTTGATAAGGATGACAAACCTCCTTCGAATCCCAAGGAAAGAAAATCAGTCAATGAAGAAAGGATCGGTGGTTGAATCACCAACCACCCCCATGAATGGAAACGTGGGCTGCCAGTTCAAAGTACCACAGGGACCTTCATACCTGAGCTTCCTTTTGACAGAAGGAATAGGATAGGTTGGCAAAACCTCCCAAGGTAAGAGGGACACACACACGGGAGAGGAGACACGGGAAGAGACGGGGAGAAGAAGAGCGTAAGCTCGCAGGGGAGATGCGCAGATCTCTCCAGTGAGTCGTGAGATGAAGGTCGCGAGCTTGATGCCGAGGGGCATCTGAGAAACCTCACCGAGGCCATCACCGAGAGAGAAAGCTCTGAGTTACAGAGAACATGATCCAAGCAGAAGCAAAAACAGAGAGAGAACCCTCGAGAACTGTGAGAATTCCCTGGTGATATCATGGCTTGGCACGGGATTGGCTAGAGTGCTAAGATTGAATGCCTCTGAGCCTATGGTCGGGTGGAAGGACGAACACCCACAATTAGTTGGTTGGCGACAACCTGTAATAGATAAGTGATTTCTTACCTTGTGTAATTTATCTGTAACTGTGTATGAATTGGCTATACTGTGTATGTTGCAGGAATCGAGCATATTTCTTAATGGATATATTGTATCCCCCTTATTTTTGCTTGATTGTATAATTAGGCCAGTAAGAAAGCATATGGTTAGGATAGGTTTTATACCCGTAAATACTTGTGTCCTATGGTGGCATAAGCCCGAGTCACGAACTGTGCGTTCGTCGACTGTGGACACAATTTCATGTACGCATTTAAACCTTCCTAATCCTTTTGAGTCCCTTGGAGGACGAAGCCTGTTAAGCTCAAGAGAGGTAGTGCATATATGCATAGGCTCTCTGCAAGGCAAACCAAACCCAGAACCCCTTGATGAAGGAGCACAATAGTTGTGTTGAAGACTCTTTTAAGAGTCAAGTCCAGGAGAAAGAGCGCAAAACTCTCAAGTCCTTCATAGATGATGAAGCTCAGGAAGGATAACGAGTTTCAAATACTGAAAGAGAGTACCCTTTCGTTTGCTAGATGCACAGATGAGATCCTTTCAGAGGATCTGAGGTCTGTCATGACCGTTAGATTGGAGGAAGGAACGTAGGTGTTAATGCCTCGACCCCTTTCAGCCTTCGCAAGTAGTGAAGGAATCGAGACCGTAGATCCCAAGATCCATGGGAGTTACCCGCACCGTCCATCGGAGGGACACGTGGCTGTCAGTCGACGTTTCGACACCCGAGAAACCAAAGGGCAAGACCCCTTGTCTTCGCAAGTCGCGAAATCCCGGTATACGAAACCCTGAATCGGTTTAGTGTGAATAAGTTGGAGAAAGCTGGGATTTGATCGCGACCGTTGATCATCCCGAAAAGATCACAATGGTTTATCGTGGCTAAAGGTTGTAGCCGTCCATCGAAAGGACACGTGGCTGCCGGTCAGCGTTTCGACACCCGGGAAACCAAAGGGTAAGACCTCTCGTCTTCACAGGTCGCGAAATCCCGGTACCCGGAACCCTGACGCGCTCTGTGGTAGAAAGGAGGAGTCTCAAAAGGATCTGGACTGTCCATCAGAGGAGACGCGTGGTGAGCGGTCAGAGTTCGGGGAAAGCTCTGAAATCTCGTGACTCGTTGGATCTCGTACAAGGACTCGCGTATCGGGTTTCGGGGTTTGAAGAGTCGAAAGACTTGACTCTCTTGCATTTTGAACTCCCGGTTACCGAAATCCCGATACGGCCAGGACCATCGGATCAGTGGAATATTCACAGCCGTCGATCTCAGCGAAGGTAAGATTTCGGGTTTCGGGGTTTGAAGAGTCGAAAGACTTGACTCTCCTGCATCACTGAGTCGCAAAATGCGAAAGGCGCCTCTTGGCTTGGCCCATGGTCGTAACCAATGATCACATGGAGGTGGATAAGGGGAAAGCTAGCCTGCGCTAGGCCCCCGTAGGAATTCGTGGATTCTGTCCCTCAAAGAAAAGAGGTGAAAATTTTAGTTTGTCGTAGTGGGTATGTGACACAACTATTGACTGTATGATGGCAGAGATATTTATCAAGAATAACAGAGTGCCAAATGCCATGATAATTCAGTACACGCCAGAGAGAGTTTTCCGCAAGTGCTTGACTAAAAATAAAGAGGTTTATGATTCCCCAACCTCCCTTATGTTTTTGTTTCGCCAAAGCTTTCCAATTGTAGAGGTGTTGTCGTGAATGGTCAGAGCATCCCGACCAGAGGAAGTTGAAGATTAGCTTGCGAAGCTTAGTGAGGACCGTGACAGGGATGGCAACAAGTGTCATCCAATACACAGCCTGTCCTTCACTGACAACTTTGATAAGAGTGTATCGACCTCCAAGAGAGAGCCACCTCGTGCACCAGTGGCCAGTGCTTTTTTCTACTTTGGCGAGGAGCCATTTCCAGTCCGATGTCTTGTAAGAGTCTGATTTTAGATCGTAGCCCAGGTAATTGAGACCATAGGAAAGAGGAGTATAAGAGTAGGGGAAGATACCTTTTATATGGTCCATATATTGCTAATGTAAATTTGCAAAGTGGAAAGTGGATTTGTCCCAATTGATTGCCAAACATGTGGCTCTGCAGAAGTTGAGTAGGATCTCTTTTATTTCTATCCATTTTTTAAGTGTGCCATTTGTCATAATAAGGACATCGTCAACAAAGAGAAGGTGTAAAATATTGATGGTCTTGGACACCTTTATTCTAGAGATCTTTCCTTCAACTTGGCATGTTTTGAGGGGCAGGCTCAAGGCTTCCATTGCCAAAATGAATATAAGAGGTGAGCTTAATGCCAATCATATACACTAATGATATAAGTTAAGCCAAAATGTACTCATAGACACTTACATAAACCTTCAAAATCATGAAAAGTTAAATTATAATCATCAAAAATTAAATTATGATTCTTACAAAGTTTATTAAAAATTAAATTAGGATTCTTATAAGATTCATTAACACTTATAGAGTTTGAATAAAGAAACCAATTGTGATTTCAGAAGGGTCATTAACGATTAACATTTATCTCAACAATAATATAAAGTCGGAGTTTGAACAAAGAAAAGACCAATTGTGATAAGGGTCATTAACAATTAACACTTATCTCAACAGTGATAAAAAGTCAAATTGTGATTCTCATAAAGTTATTCAACACTTATATAATCCTAAGCGCAATGAAAGTCAAATTGTTATTATTATAAGGTTCGTTAACACTCGTAAATCTCAAAGTTATAAAAAGTCAAATTGTGATTAAGGTCATTGACAATATAAAACTACTTAGTGATTAGAATTTTAATTGTTATTAGTCCCTGCCGTAGGCGTAGAGGGACTATAGCAATCGATAAATCGTTGACTGCATATTATTTTGTCCTTTGACCCGAAATATTTGCACAATACCTATTGTTGGAGCTATGGAAATAAAAGCATATATTTTTATATAATAAAAAGTAACATATATGTATTGATCTGATTGGATAAGAGATTGGAGGTCTTATTGCCGTCTTCATTATTCCCAATGTACTATATGGCAACATATCCAAAGTTTGTCTTGTAGTCAATATGTTTTAATCATATATTTTTCCTGTATCTTGCTTCAAGGTCAATTAATGCTAACATTGGTTCGAATGTTTGTATTAGTATTTTCTGTTACCTGAATATATCCACAAGTTTTGATATGTAATAAGCATATTAAAAAGTTTTGATATCCAAGCTTTGTAGTGATTGAGAATTCCAAAGTTTATAGCGTCTTTGGCGGATGTATATTTCTTGAAATGTATTGACACTTATTCTGAGATGTGTCAATAGGATTGACTGCGTAAATGTTCACATGACGC